>JBBPDC010000129.1:4379251-4389635 GCA_037974485.1 Hemigrammopetersius urotaenia | reverse complement strand
TTTTCGTGGGGGTTGTGTTCCAAGAGCACCCACATATAAAATGACTATTTTTATAGTGTAAATCCTAAATATGCCCCAAATATACACCCAGAATACTCTCAAACCATACAGATAATGGATATAAATATGTTATGAATTTTGTCAAATTTTCTCCTTGACTGTAAGATGCCCTTCACAATTACTAAGTCAAACGCCTTCAAGCTCATTTTGCTCAGAGTGCCTGGCAATGTTGACCCACATTTCTGACATGATGGCTTTTGTGGGAATTTTTTTTTTACATTTTTTTTATTTATTTATCTCAGAGCACAGAGACGAACACGATGTTGTGAGGGATGCAGTTTTTTCTCATGTACAGTATATTTAACATGTTATGATACATGTTTGACTGATGATAACAATGTTGAAAATTGTCTTTTTCTGACAAGGGACCTGAAAGTGTATTGTAGTGTTTTTTTTTGTTCGTTTGTCATTGTCTCACATTACGAGGGAGGAGAATGTTGCGTTATGGGTTAGCTGGAAGATGCTTTGTGAAACTTTGGGAGAGGAGTCCAGAAATGTACACAGCTGTAGCTGTGTAGCATGAATTAAGGGGGAAAAAAGAAAAACGCTTAACATTTGCCACTTATGCTCAAAGCATGTGAAGAATTGCACTAAGATGGTATTCATTATAACATGGAGATACATGAAAGGTGAAACAGTATTTGTATTTAAATCTGTCTTATAGTAGAGTGTTTCATGAAGGTTGTAGAGAGGGTTTTCCCTCCGTTGACTAATTCTCCTCTAAACCTTGAGAAGACAAGCAGAATCTCTTTTTTGGGGTAACTTTCTGGGGTAAGACTCACTGGATAGAAGTTTCCTTATGCAGAGTTTAGTGTCATGCTTATTGATTCTGCTCCAGTTGTGGAGGATCTGGGTCAGAAGGGCTGGTCCTGTATCTGTGAAAAAGAGCAGCTTCTGCAGCCTGAGGCAGTGCTGAGTAATGGCAGTGACCGGCCCTCCACAGCAGCCCCCACCTCGTTTATTTCTGCCAAATCTGAGCACAACGGGAAATTCAGACAACGTGCACAAAGCTGTATTGTGCTAACTGGTTGAAAACCAGTTTGTTTTTGTTTTGGTATTCAGTCCCTCTCACTCCCGTTTCTCCCTCGGTCAGCCTGGCAGCTGAGCAGCTGCTGTATGGCAGGGCCTGGCCTGTCACTGTCCATTAGAGAGACGTAGAAAAGCTCTGCTTAAAGTAAGCTAGCAAGGCCCATAGCCACCGCACACATACACACGCACAACACACGCACGCACACACACACACACACACAGATATGACCTGCATGCTCCCTGTCCAGGCTTTTTCTAACTCTTTAAAACAAAAGAGCCATTTTTGTAGGACATGAATTGTTCGGCATTAGAATCCACATGACTTAAACACCAACTTTAACTTCTAGAACAATAGCTTTATTCAGCAAAAGCCAGTTTCTTTTTTTTATTTTTATGTTTTATTTACTTTTCCAAGATGTGAGTCGATCTCCTCTTCATTACTGGAAACTGTGCTTCTATTCTCGTCACTTGTGGGGAATGGGCCGTTTCTGTCTAAAGAAACTGTTATGAATAGGCAATACATCAGTTTACTCGTCTGGTGTAACACTAGCTCTTAGCTTTTACCTGCAGTAAAGTTGTTTGTAACAATGAACTAAGTTTTTGGTTTTGTTCTGTTTTTTATATCTATGATTTCGTATGTATCTTGTTTTTTAAAGTAATAAAATGGAAAATAAAAAAAACGTGTCTTCAAATTCTTGAGCCCGAACTGCAGTGTTACCTACATGTTGGATATGGGTGGGTTTATATGGGTGATATGACAGCATGTATCAGCTTTGTGAGAAATTGTTGCACATCACAATACGTCTTTCCAAGCATATCATGGAGATCACATATATATATATATATATATATATATATATAATATAGTGGGCACCTTCTCAGTATGTTGTGTGAATAAACAGTCACAGTACAGTTAGACAAAAATGTTGGAAATAAAATATTTATTACAAATAGTTATATTACAAATATAAAAGTGTCAGTATAAAATTAAGTGCTGAAGTATAAAAGGTGTTTTTTAACTGAGATACCTGTGTGAACATGCTTTGTGACTATACACCGAAATGTCTGTAAGCAAAAGTGCAGTCCCATTATACTGCCCACTAAAAGCAGAAATTGTTGTTTTTTCTCTTATTTTAATGACAGAATGCATTTAGGATTCCTAACTCATAAACCAAGGCCATGGATTTTTCCCCCTTTGGATCAGGAAGCAGATTAAGTGCCTTTGTTGAATGTACCATTTGTTACTGTATATTACAGTCTATTGCCCTCTACTGGTAAACCCCATTCAGTTTATCTAATATAGACCACCCTGATACCCAATGTATTTTTTTTTTTTTTAACATGACATTGTCTCCTGATGTCTGGGAAATAATACAGCAGTGTAAGATGTCTGAATGGAGGATCCTAACTTCTCAAATGATCCCAGTCAATTGCTCTATATCTTTGGATGTCCATATTGCAGCATGTACCAATCCTATCCCAGGGTGCACTCTGTCCCAAACGATGCCCCCACACCTGACCCAGCTCATCAGCTGACCTATCATTGGTTAGATCAAATTTGGTTGAGGGAATGGTTGAAGCAGGATTAAGACACACTGATGTGAAGTTTTACTGGACGGTTCCCTCTGTATTTGTCTGTATATCAGTCTTCATCCTTGGCCTGAGTTTTCTCCTGCATGAGTGAGTTGCTGTCTAAGTAGCATTGTTGTCCTCACTGATGACTAAGTCCAGATCCTTGTCCTTGCACTGGCTGTCCTCTGAAGCGTACTCTTCCTGTAGCTTCTCCAGCTCGCTGAGCTCAGCCTGCAGACGTTGCAGGTGCAGAGTCCGTCGGTTCACCAGGAGCTTCATTGGGAACGGGTTTAAATCCATAAAGGCGATGCTTGTCAGTTTCCTGTAAATGTTAGACAGAAAAGTGTGGCTCCTTTATTAAATACAATCCTACAGTTTTACCCAAATGTATTTGAGCAGATATAGCTGAAATTTCCTTCCTCAGTTTTGAACTGGAACTATGAGACTCATGTAGCAAATGGAAGATAATAACAATGCACAAAGTAATACATGCTATGTTTGCTAAATTAGCCAATGCTAATTTCTGGAGTGTACATTTCCACTACTTTCCACCTTTACATTGGCCTTGTACCAACAGTAAGTGAAGTGACCATTTGTCAAACGTGAACACACCACTGCGCACAGTGTGAACAGCACGAAATACTTCCTCTGCATTTAACCCATTCACCAAGTGAAGCAGGGCAGCCAGGAACACAGCGCCCGGGGAGCAGTGTGTGGGGACGGTACCTTGCTCGGTGTACCTCAGCGGTGCCTAGCGGTCTTGGGAATCGAACCTGGACATTCTGGTCGCAGGGCGAATGCCCTAACCACTAGGCTACCAGCTGCCCCAAAATCTTAGTACTAAACTAAGATGCAAAATGTGGACACTAGATGTGTCTTTGTTTGCTCTAGTTAGAGTATGAGAGGTTTGCAGCCAGACTAGACGCATTATTTATTTGTAATACATATTTCAGTAATATACATCGACATGCAAACTTCTGAAAAACTATTTACTCACACATAATGTTAGAATATACACAAATAGTGGCAGTGAGGAGAGATCTGCAACCGAAACTAAAAAATTTTTTTTTACTGCAATAATGTACTAATGTTTGCAGGTATTATGTTATTTATTACATATTAGAAAATACTGAATATTGAGTTATTTTTTTTATATCGAGTTTTTGTTTTTTTTGCAGAAAAGCAGGTAATCTTTCTTGGGCAAAAACAGATCCAAAGAGAAAGAAAGATTCTTGGTACTCTATTCAGTGTCTTTCTGCTGCTGACAGGCGACTCTGAAACACTTTCAGACTCACTCCGCACATTAGAAATGTCACACTTTGATCAGACACGTTCACAGTCCTACAGGCGCCTTTCATTTCAGAGTTTAAGACAAAAAAACGATGTGCAGTGATGTGACCCAAATACATTTGA
Organism: Hemigrammopetersius urotaenia; assembly: GCA_037974485.1. Classification (NCBI taxonomy): domain Eukaryota; kingdom Metazoa; phylum Chordata; class Actinopteri; order Characiformes; family Alestidae; genus Hemigrammopetersius; species Hemigrammopetersius urotaenia. The sequence goes on along the minus strand of JBBPDC010000129.1, from coordinate 4,385,561 downwards.
TGTCTTCTCTTGCTCACTGCAAGCTTGGCCATAAACTGCTATAACTTGCATGTGTACTGGGCTCTGTGCTGTGTGTGAGCTTTATGAATTATACATGCTGGAGTCTGTCTTCAGAGTAAAAATAGCAACACTGTCTACAGCTCTGAGACTGTGCTGAAACAAAGCAGCGGAGGGGAAGGAAGCTGTGAGGCTCCGAGTAACCCATATTGGAAAGGTCAGCAAGTGCATTTTTGTCATGGACCCTCTTGGTTGACATGAGGCTAATGGAACTTTACTTGAAGGAAGAAAATTCAACAGAGAGAAAGTATTGTCATTTGGCTCTGCACTATAATTAAGAAGTAAAATCATGATGCCATTTTTCAAAAATCTGCTTTTATACTTAACTATTTATTAATCCATGTGCTCATGCAACCATGATCCTACTCATAGCAGTGTTTTCCCAGCTCACACTTCAGGCTAGGTCAGATGCTGCATTGCTGCTACAGTGAAGTCAATATTGACAAATGACCTACTTAATACAGTAGTTATCTAAAGCCAGTAGCTTCCTAAGGACAGTGGTCACCAACCCTCCTGGAAATCTACTTTCCTACAAAGTTTAAATGCATGTAAAATGCCTCCATGGTTACCAAAATCTGATACAGCCAAACAGGTGTAACCTAATGATGCGGGTGTGGCAGACTGCAGCTGAAACTAGACTCTGCAGTAAGGCAGATCTCCAGGACCAGGGCTGGTGACCACTGTCTTAAGGCTTGTTCTGTAGCTTCTGTAAAACTACAAATAACAAAGTGTGTGAAGATGATTGCTGTGTTATGAACTAGTTAACCACAACTCCCAGATATTTACAGAAATTGTGGCGGCCCAAACAAGGTTATTTCAAGCTGAGAAACTATAGTCCTTTTAAAGAATCAGTGTCATTATCAGCATCATGCTAATAAAATACCTTCAGTGTTCCCCTACCTGCTATCTGTAACTGTTTTGGTGAAGAAACGGAGGTACTGGTAGATTCCCACACTGTCGTTGATCTTTAAGATGTCCTCTTCTTTGTATTTGAAAAGAGCGAGTGCATATCGGAAGATCACCTGTAAATCAATGAATTTACAGAGTACATCATTAGCACACAGTATTTGTGACTTATCTAGGGTGAATCTGCCAGTTTAAATCATACTGTCCATTTAATACATGGAACAGAATTTGTTTTGCATTGTTGCTATTGTAATCGGTCTGATCACAAATATTTTGCTAAAATTGTTAAAAACTTAATTTTGAACCATTTGTATTGTTGCATTCATCGTGAAATGATCATGAAGTGTAAAGCTGACATTTTTGGTGAAAAAAAAATAGGAGTGACATTTAATAATATTGATGGTTTGGTGACGGTTTGGTGACTAAGCTTGAACCTAAAGTACCTTTGTGCCTTCAAAGAAGAATGCATCCCAGACTTTAAGCAAAATGTCACTGGGCAGACTCTCTACAAACACCACCATGAACCAGTTGAAGGTGATGAGGGACACATCCACATTGTGCTCTTCAAAATGGGCAGCAACCCGCGGCAACTTCTCTGCCATAAACTCCTTAAACACACGCTGGTCTGCCTGGTTTTGGAGGCGCAGAGAAAAAAGGAAGCACTAAATGTAATCAAAAGGCGTCTTTTCGTGAATTATCTTGACAAGTCGGGATATTTATTTTTAACAAACTGGTACCTGTGAGCCCAGTAGAGTTTTGGTGTAATAGTCCTGAGGCATGAGGAACTGCACTATGTCCACCAGGCACCAGAAGGCATCTTCTTCATTCTGTAGTACCAGCAAGGCAAGAGCAGCCAGCCTAAAACATTATGTCATATATGTTAAACATATCACATACAACTGAACAGTGCTGTTTCCACACTCATACAAATGCAATCCTTTAAGATTCCTCTATGCTGTGTGTAGAGTATATAAAGTGACCACTAGATGGCAGGTTTTCCTTTGTTATGCTCTGCTAAACTGAGGTCTGTTGTAATACACAATACAATTGTGACACAAATACTGAGCCAAAACTAAAGTGTTTCCTAACATGGTCCTGGAGACCCTCTGCCCGCTTTAGCTTTCTCTGCTTTATCACACCCACTACAACTCAGTATAGAGCTGGTTAGTAGGATCAGGTGTGTTGGGACAGGAAAATCCTTTTTGTAATGTGACACATTCACCCTGGATAAGGATTATAACTGTAAATCACAAGAGGCTTGTGCTTGATTTATGCACTTTTGCTCCCCAAAAATAGAAGAAATTAGCAAATCAGTGGTGCCTGAGGGCCCGAGATCACAATCACCCAGAACTGGTTTTGGTCGTATTACCTGTGTGCAAATATTTCTCTGGATTCTCTGAATCTTTTATTGATATTATGTACTCTAGATTTGGCTGAAATCCCCAAATGTTCCCCTCCCCATCTGTTCCCCTCCCCATCTGTTCCCCTCCCCATCTTCACTGCTGGTTTTTTATACCCAACCATTTTACAGACCCAGTTATTTTACACAAAGATGTTCCAACAAGTGTTTATCAACAGATTCACAAGCAGCATACATTTTCCACAAAAAAAAAAAACATTTAATGTTGTCTTTGTCCTATTTTTAATTAAATATATATTTACATGTCTGACATGAATTATTGCATTTTTCTTTACATTTTACACTTTCTTTTTTTTGGAACGAGGTTATACTTTCATTATTCTACAAACCCAGTTCACCCCAAAAAGGCCTGGAAGCACTTCTTACACTTCATTTTCAAATTTCTTTGACTGTTTTGCCAGTTTATGACAATGAAACAAAAATTCCCAGCCTGCATCTTATATATTACTGATAAAAACTATCTGTAATTCGTGCACAACTATAATGAATTAGGTAATTACACCTAAGTAATTATATAATGTGAACTGAATGATAATAGTAAGTATAGAGTGTAACTTGCTAGTTAACCAGGGAAAGTGTACTCAGAACAAATTAAACACTAACGTATGCAGGGATGGATAGGATCCACTAGTGTAAACCATCCCGGACACTACTCACTGAAAACACGTACCTGTTGAGTCCCTGGCAGTAGCCAACAGTGGGGTTCTGCCAGGCGAAAGCCAACAGGACCCGGTGGAGCTGCTCAAGGGCGGGGCTGGAGGGGGAGGAGAAGTACTGGTTGGTGGTTAGTGTGCGGTGCAGATCCAGCTGAATCTGTCTGGATGCAGGGTGTGGAGTGGTGCAGCTCTTCTTGCACAGCTCCTGGAACAGGTCTGGATGGCGCTTCCGGAACGATTGGGTCCTGGCTTGCACCATCCAGCGCCACACTCGCCGCCTATACTCCCGTGGGATGCCCCACCGCACCAGTGCCTTCAGCTCTGAAGAGGAGGTGAGCTCATCTGGGGAGCGGCCTCCCAGATACTGAGTCCAGCGGGCCAGTAGGGACCTGTCCTCCATGTCCTGGTTGAGCAGGTTATGGGAACGGATCTCCAGAGCCTGGATTTTAGACAGCAGCTTCATGTCCTCCACCTCATAATCAGGGATTATCTTAAAGCCATACTCATCATACTCCCTGTGGAACAGAGTTAGCGAATTAGACACAAACTGTCTACTTTCCTTAGGACTGTGTAAATAGTCAACACACATGGCTCCCACTTGTAAATTTAAATGTGATCTTATTTCATTTGAGATTTGCAATGTCTAGTCTAGCACGTGATAATGTCTTAATGATTTACCTTTTGTAGTACATGGAGCTAACTCAGTTCTAGTAGTCCTACTAACATTTACCTTTTGGTAACATAATAAGCCACAGTTTATTAACATAAAACAGACACAGCTGTGTTCTGTATTATTGTTACTGAGTGTTGTATAACACTGATGGAAATGCACAGAGAAAATGAGGGGTTTTGGTAAATGGCAAAGCCGCTTTTCTTACAGTTTACATAACAGAAGCTCCTCAGGTAAGATTAATCCAGTTTATAAGGTGATTTATTGCATATTCGGCTAACAAAAACTTTTAGCTGATTATTTAAAATGTGTGTTAAGTAACGTAAAGTGCAAGAATGCTCCAAGAATGTTTCTGTTTAACACCCCTAGTCAGATTACTAAAGTCTATAAAGTCTTCAGAAAGTTACTTCAATTCAAGGCAATACACCCAAGCTTTGAAGCAAATCTTTTCAGTATCTCTATACACTTTTACCCAGACAAGTCTGTGTTTTTACCTGACGCTGTCAAGTTTGATTGCATCTTTGAGATTTTCCTGCAGTGCGTCCTCTATGAGTGTCCTTACAGCGTCCCTCTGTTCTGCATTCAGTTCTTTGCTCTCCTGAAGTTTTCGCAAGACCCCCAGGTACCGACTTTCCATCTGACAGTTGTTGGCCTCCAGAAAGGCACACTGACAAACACACACACACACACACACATATAGATAATCTACTCAGGTAAAATCTTGACTGCAGCCACTGGCAAAAAGCAATTTTAACTAATGAAGTTAGTTCAGAACTGCCCGTTCAGAAGCTACATGCTTGTGTTAGATATTGAAAATAAATATTAATTAGTCACTGGATTTGAACCATTTCTAAAACCTATATTTTTGATACGGTCAGTGTAAAACATTTTATTTGGTGTTTAAGCGATCCTACCTTCACCATAAGAGATTTCTCCTGTTCCGAGCTGTTCCGCCATAGTCTGGTCAGCTGATAGATCTCAGAGTTGAGGAACTTATTCTGGGTCTTATACGCTTCTATATCATCCTGAAACATACCACAAATCAAGTTACTAACAAAAGTAATCAAAACAATGGCCCACTCGGTGAGAAAGCCAAGGCCTCCCAAGGCAAACTGCACAGTATTAGAGCTATTTATAGGCAGTAGGCCATAACCTCACCCACAAACAAAGGGACTATTTCTCCATTTACTCTGCTTGGCAAGATTTGTTGTGCTCAAGAATAAGTTGGGTCATGCTCTAACTGTGCCACCATAAATCTGCTTGAGTCATAGTGGACCAAAGAGCAGTCATTCATTTCTAAAAGAAATGCCACACACACATTGAAATAAGTCATCAGAAACACCTTATAGTTTCTAAAATGATTGTTGTTTTGCATGCAACTACAATATGTACAGTATTTAGGTTAGCCAAAGCAACAGCCCTATTGTTGGGGAACAAACTGAATCAAATATGTCAAAGTTATACTGAATAATCTAGACCAGTGGTCACCAACAGAAAGTAAAGAAGAACTACTTTCCTGCAGAGTTTACTTCTGACCAACTACTAATGATGATGGGGATGATGACCACTTATCTAAAATGCGTGTGCACTGAATGTAGTCTTGTCTTGTCTCGTTCTTTCTAGTTCTATTGTTGCTCATGTTCTTTTTCTTGTTCTTTTTTCTATCTGCACTTGTGGTCTGTTCTGTTCTGAACTTGGTCCTGGAGGAACGTGGTTCCGTTTCACGATGCACTGTGTGCATATGGTAGAAATGACCAATAAAACCTACTTGACTTGACTTGATGTGATGAAGCGCAGAAGCATGCAAGATCATCTGATAAATGTATGTTTGAAATGATCTATCTGGACTATAAGTGTTTTCTTCCGATGAAGAAGCCCAGTATGTGTAATTACCATCCACCACCTGATTTGGATAAACAATCCTATTTCTATCAATTATTAAAGGAATGAATGGCTGAAGTGAACATAAGAGGAACCAAACATGCTTTTTAGGAACCAAACGTGTCTACAAAACATAAATGACCACTTTGAAAAAGAAATCTTTGTTACTTTTTAGTAATTTCCCAGGTGATCTAAATCATGATGACACTTTTAGCCACATGTATGATGTTTTCAGGACTCAGCATCAGCGCACCTTGAGGCTGTCCAGCTCCTGTGTGAGTTGTTTGAAGGTTTGCGTGCTGAAGCAGTCAGAGGATAGAGTGCGTCCTGGGTCCGCAATGCATGCTGCCACTTGCTCTGAGAGTTTGAGGATGACCTCCTGCTTGGCCTGGTTCTTCTCCATGAGGAGCTTCACGTTGTCCTGCAACTCGGTCACATGTGCATTCTGCTCGGCGAGTCTACCCTGTAGGGCCTCGTTCTCACGCCTCTGCTGCTCCAGCCGTTCACGCAGGTCAGCGGCGCAGCGCTCGCCGTGCCTCAGCAGCTCCAAACGCTCCTGTTCAACCTCCGTCGCCAGAAACTGAGCACAGGCACGCTTCTCTAGCTGAGCTGCTTCCAGGGCTTTGTGTAGCAGCCACACCAACTCCTAACACACACACACACACACACACACACACACACACACACACACACACACACACACACACACACACACACACA
>JBBPDC010000129.1:4351075-4379151 GCA_037974485.1 Hemigrammopetersius urotaenia | reverse complement strand
CCAATACTGGTGTTCTATACTGTCTACACACCACTAACCAATACTGGTGTTCTATACTGTCTACACACCACTAACCAATACTGGTGTTCTATACTGTCTACACACCACTAACCAGGACTGGTGTTCTATAATGTCTACACACTATTAAACAATACTGTTCTGTACTGTCTACACACCATTAACCAGGACTGGTGTTCTATACTGTCTACACACCATTAACCAGGACTGGTGTTCTATACTGTCTACACACCATTAACCAGGACTGGTGTTCTGTACTGTCTACATGCCATTAACCAGGACTGTTGTTCTATACTGTCTACACACTATTAAACAATACTGTTCTGTACTGTCTACACACCATTAACCAATATTGTTCTGTACTGTCTACACACCACTAACCAGGACTGGTGTTCTATACTGTCTACACACCACTAATCAGGACTCTTGTACTGTTTACTGTGACTATGCTATGAACATGCATCTTACTTCAGTGTACAAAAACACTTGGATTGCCTTAATGTGCAATTACTGCCTGTTGCACTTGCCAATTGAAAGCAAATGTTAAGATCTTGTACTTGATGTGAGCATTCACTGAAGCTACGCAGTTGCTCACACACACACACCACACCTCTACTATGGAACCACTGAGGGTTCCATAGTAGAGGTGTGGTGTGTGTGTGTGTGAGCTACTGCGTAGCTTCAGTGGTGAGAAAGGGTTGGATATTTCTAATATGGTAAAGAAGGTATCCCCTAGCTCCTACATACAAGTGCATACCTTTCCCTATTTGACTTTTTAATTATATTGTTTATGTGCAGCTTATCTGTTTTATATTGCTTTACCTTAAATGCAGGACATACACGTTTGGTCAAAACATTTAAGTGTAGTGTTGACCCTGTGTTAGCACAAATATGACAAAGATACAATCTATTCCAGAAAATCTAATCTTGGTCCTAGTTTGACTGTTTGCTTTAAGTGTAAAAGCTGCGTTAAGTTTATTTAGAGTGATAGCGTGTTGTAGTTTTAAATGTTCAGGATGCAAATGCTCCAGGGTTTCTTAGCAATAGTTGTCTGTAGAAGAAATGTTATTGATATTTCTTTATTTTGACTGCGACTAGGTGGTGAATGAGGTGTCCTTGACCACTGAGGACTATCTGCCAGAGGATGGGGAGGGTGTTCTGGTGGGTATTCAGGACCTACCGGATCAGGAATCGGTCTGCGCGGCCACTGCACGTGGTGATGTCATTCTTTACAACCTCCGCACTAATCAGGTATCCATCCAGCCATCTTGTCTCTCTCTTACCCCCCACAGTGTTTAGCAGCACAAATATATAATTTTGGCCCGCTCTGAATAATATATCTTTCTGTTTGAGTAGCTGGAGTGTGTTGGCACAGTGGACAGTGGTCTGACCGCAGTGAGTTGGAGTCCAGACCAAGAGCTGGTCACATTCTGCACAGGTAATTCTCAGGGACTATGGTTCATAATGACACATCTATTTACTTTGTCCTCTTTGGATTGTGTATGTGTTTTTATTCTTCTTTTATGTGCTGTTCCTGTTGCTCAGGCCAGGAGACAATTATCTTGATGACCAAAGACTTTGAGCCCATTACAGAAGTGGCCATTCATCAGGATGAGTTTGGGGAGGGTGCGCTTCACAAGACAGCATCAAACCTTTTGCTCCATTATTCCAAATGTTGTTATCTCTAACATGCTAATGAATCAACAATCTTTTGGATCAGGTAAATTCATCACCGTTGGATGGGGGAAGAAGGAGACTCAGTTTCATGGCTCAGAAGGGAAGCAGGCTGCACAGAAGAAAGCTGCAGTAAGTCTTCATCCTTCTCTTCACATATTTCTCTGTTCAGCAGCATCACAGAGCTGAAGCTTATGTTATGTCCTTTCACAGGCAGATGCATGCTGGACTGGGCCAACCCTGCCATTTTATTCTTGTTTATAATAGAAGATGCTTTTTGGATGAAGGATAATTCACTGACAAGGATAAAATGTACACATATTTACATTTCATTATGCATATAACACTATTGGTCATCAAGTGTTCACAAAGCTGGCATTTTCAAAAGCTTTTTGTATTAGTTTTGGTATTTCAAAAGGTTTTGGCATTACAGAATATTAACAATGATGATGATATAGTAATGTTTGGCAGCTGCAGGTGTGTAATAGGTTTATTTACAGTTAATTGTGAAATAAATCCTTTTTTTTCTTAGTTTTTTTTTTTTGCAGTTTATTGGTCATCGATGACTGATCACACAGATAAAGCTCAGCTTTTGATACACAGTAGATGTACAGTATCATGCATTGTAGAAATCATTTGCTACTTTTGTCACGGAGTAGTGTGACTGTTACAGATGAGTAATGGATTAATTTCTTATTAATTATTCTTATCCATCGCATTCACACATTTTGTCATTAGGAAGTGCAGCCTGCCTTGCCATGGGACGATCGCAGGCCGAGGATTACATGGAGAGGAGATGGGCAGCTGTTTTCTGTGAGTGCCATCTGCCCTCAATCTGGTAGGTGTCTTCCACTTACATACACAGGAGATTACTGAGCTGTACAACATTTACTGAGTTTTTTTTTATTACAGGTGCCAGAAAGGTTAGAGTGTGGAACCGAGAATGTGTCCTGCAGGCGACCAGTGAGGCTGTGAATGGCCTTGAGCAGGCTCTCTGCTGGAAGTAAGAGATTCTGAAATTGCTGTCAAGAGATGTTCTTCTTCCTGTGGTGAAACGAGGTGTTCTTATATCAGAGCACCTTAAGTTAGCGAATGAATTCACACTTGCAAACCAGCCTGTTGTTCTAGAGTGTCTTCACCATAATCTGTAAAACCTTTGTTTATTTGTATTAGACCCTCAGGCAGCCTGATAGCCTCTACTCAGCGGCAGCCTAACAAACACAGTGTTGTGTTTATGGAAAAGAATGGCCTGTTTCATGGAGATTTCACTCTGCCCTTTGCCAAAGAACAGGCCAAGGTAGGCCACAAATGATCAGTGTTCCCCTTGCCTTGAAGGAAAACTAATATGTACTTAGTTTAATGTCTAATCTTATACCTGGAAATGAGCTGAACCAGCTGTGGCTGGTTAAAGATAATTAATGTCCATGTAACTGTATTCATTGTGTTTCAGGTAAAGGAGCTGCTTTGGAACAGTGACTCCACTGTGCTGGCTGTCTGGATTGAAGACATGAAGCCAGGAGAGAATGGCAACCCCAACACATACAGTTAGAGTCTAATCAAAATATAGTCACTGTCATTTACGAATCAACATATTGTCACTGATTAGCTAAAAATACATTTTCGGTGACTGACTGATTCCTTCTCTTTCCACTTTCAGTTCAGTTATGGACAGTTGGAAATTATCACTGGTACCTGAAGCAGAGTCTACATTTTGGAAGTGATCCTTTGAAGGCCCCAGCCTGTGTGTGCTGGGACCCTGAGAAGCCCCTGCGCCTGCACCTGCTGACACAGGGCTGGGCCAGCTACACCTATGACTGGGGCTGGTGCACAGACCGCAGCCTTGGAGATGATTCTCCAGACAATGCCAGTGTGGCAGTGATTGATGGAGGTGAGAAACAATAACAACTAGTACCTTCAACATTTCAAAATTTGTTGAATTAAATACAAATGATTCTTAGTGGATCCAGATTGTGTCTGCGCACTCTTTTTAGTAAATTATGTTGTTCTCTGCTTAAACATTATCAATGCATTTCACAGATAAAGTTTTAGTGACAACGTTTCGACAGAGTGTGGTGCCTCCACCCATGTGTTCCTACGAACTGCAGCTTCCTGCAGCCGTCAACCTGGTCACCTTCCACTCACAGCCTCAGAAGACCAATGAGCTTGCTGTATTAACAGCTGACGGGCATCTGCATATCTACAGTCAAGGTATACTGGCTGGAAAACAAAAGCATAAAAAATAAAACTTTTAATGTTGTTTCTCTGTTTTTTTTTTCTCAAGCCTGTGATGCTTGAGTTTTGAATGCATATTGTTTTTATCTGATCAGGTCCTGATGATGCAAGTGGACCTTCTAAAGATGCATCTGGGTTTAGAGTTGTCTCCAAACAACCTGTCTTACAGAAGACCTACAGGTTGGATTAAGGCACTGATGTCATACTGAAATAGAGATTGACTTTTCACTGTCTTGCAGTTCATAATATTCGCAGAAAATAAGACTACTTTAACATCGATTTGACTTCCATGTAGTGTTGCAGTGGACCAGGAGGAGGCGCTGGCTCTCCGTTTGCTTCTGTGGCTGAGGGATGATGTGTTTGCAGCAGTGGTGTGTGGGAATGGTCTAAACGAATCCGTCCTGCTCATCCTCAAACAGGCAGAAACTCAAGGCTCAGAACACAAACTGGAGATCAGGTGCAAAAAAGAATCCTGTCTATTCTATCACTTTTGTGTTTTTTTCTGATGTTAGATAGAGATGTACTAATTCCAGAATTCTGACTGGGGGGCAGTGAACATTTGATTGGATTCTTATGGGATGAGGCCGCTGTTGTCTGCAGCTATAGGGTTTAGTCAGATGTGCAACAACCAATATATGAATTATATAGAATGCAATTTTGATCTTCGTCATGTTGTCCGTGGGATGACCAGGTGTGAAGTCCGGGTGGAAGGCCATGTAATTAACCTGTGCCACAACCCTAAGAGTGACACACTGGCTCTGCAGCTGGAGGATGGTCAGATTAGAAGAGTCCACTGGGGTAAGTGCTGCTGATCTCCAGCTGGGAGTTCAGCTTGACGGGCTTCTACTTTATTCTTGCTGTGCAGTGTTTATGCGAAAAATGATGGATGCTGTATTTAATTATCACCGTTATGACTAACCATGACCAAATCCAGCACCACACATTAAACCCTAAGGTATTTAACAAAGTAATAGTAATGTACTTAGTGCAAACTGTGTTTAAATTATGCCTGGGTAAATTTTATTATTATAAATTATGTCGCAGTGTGATTTTCTGCACCTTTCTTGGATATCTTTGGTACACCGATCAAGGTTTTATTACATAGTGAACATAGTAACTGGATTCATTGTTTGGATTAATTGTATTTAGTGCAGTGCAGAATGTGAAAGGTAGAATAACTCCTTATTAATTAGTATTCTTTAAGTATTTATTGTATAATATAAATGCATGATTGTAACATTACTGCTTTTTCTGTTTTTCTGTTCCAATTTATTAAACCACAGAAAAAAGTTATTTGCATATCACCAAGGAATGTTGTGAAATTCTGTCGTGTCTTTTTATTGTTTTATTTTTATTTTTTTTAGACTCCACGGAAGCCACTGTTTCAGAGTGGAAGGATTCTACGGGTTACACTGTAAACTTTCCGCTGCCGTGTGTACACACTGCACTGTGTACCATCAATGGACAGGTAGCAGGACTCTTATCTTTTTCTCTGGCAGTGTGTCTGTGTAAATGGATACATAATTATTGTTTTTTTCACAGGAGCATTTGATTGGACTTACAGAAAGATACCACCTTTATGTGGATGACTCTGAGGTATGTATGGCAGGTCTTATTCATTTATAGGTGTAGGGAGCCATAATTAGATGTGAAAATATTGTTATTATTATTGTTATTATTATTATTATTATTATTAACAACTACAAGTAGTTTGAAAGTAATTCACTACTTAAGTGATGTCACTGTGTTCTTTTCTGCAGGTGGCTTCCAATGTTTCTTCCTTTGTTGTATATACTGAGTTCCTTTTGCTCACCACACTTGCCCACACCTGCCGCTGTCTTCACTTGGCCACAAAGTCCATCAAAGGTGAGAGACTGAAGAAGATTTGAAAGAAGAGTCCTAGCCACCAGGTCTCAAAGCCAAGGTTGCCGGTGTTTCTTGGCCCTTACATGATTGAAGTCTGTCAAAGGATTTATTTCTTGTTGCATTATCAAACACAAATCTTCTCACACAGCAGAATCATTGAGAAAAACGTTCTGTGATTGGTGAGGTGCCGCATGACCAGAGTTTGTAATGGAATGTAATGAAACAAATGTAATATTTCTATACGTTGCACACTTACATTGTTTTTGTGACAGAAGACATCTCAACAAGGAAGATGAATTAATATCAATTTAAGACAGATTTAACCCATGCATGTTGGGTGCCTTTTGCTGAATCCAGACATTGTTCAGGAAAAAGCAGGAAAAAATGTTAAGCAACAGACCTGCGCACCCTCTGGTGCCTTCAAACTAATAGTTATTTTTGTCCAGTACAGGTTACGGTGCAGGGTTATACAGAATTAATCATTATAATGAAAGCAGTACAATTAATACTCCTGTTTTAAAACAGTAATGTAACTTCAGGTACTCTTGGTTTTTGTGTGTGCGCAGATCTGAGGGCTGCTCTGAGTTCAGAAGCAACTCAAAATGACGAGAGTGTGCGCAGGGTGGAGAGAGGCTCTCGCATTGTTACTGTGGTGCCACAGGACACCAGACTCATCCTACAGGTTAATACTCCTATATACAAACATGCATGCATACATAAAGGGGTTCGTGATGTTGTCCAGTAACTCCAGATATTTAATTTAGAATACGTTGTTGTTTTACCGAAAATCATTTTAGTCATATTTTCTAGACACACCATCTGTAATACACATCATGCGTCAAGGCCATAGATATATCTGCATCACTACATTTGGAATCAAAGCAAGTAATCCTCCTTTTTTGCAATAAGGACCACTTCTCTTTTTAGAAGGCCTTACACTAGATGGACCTTTGCTGTGATGATTTGATTGCATTTAGGCACATGAGCATTAGTGAGGTCTAGTACTGATGTTGAATTATTAGTTATGTGTCATAAAGCTCCATCACTCCAGAGCATGCATTCCTATTGTTCCACAGCGTAATGCTGAGGAGTTTGTACCCTGCAAAGCGAGGCATGGTTAAAAATTTTGAATGTCTCGTCAATGAACCGTGATTCATGGACTTGGGATTTTTATGGCAATGATGTGTTCATCGACATCCAGGAAACTGACAAGGGCAGGAAAAAAAATACACATCACTGATTGTGGGAGATTGGTTCAAGAACAATATTTGTGTTTTTTTGTAGTGACAGACCATGCACTGCAATTGCAGTCCAGAAAATACAGTATAATGCCTTATGCATAACAAACGAAATGATATACATGATACAAAATGAAAAATCAATGATCAAAAAGGGTCACAATTTACACATCTTCATGCAATATCTGACAATCCTGTATGTTGGGCCACATGTTTTCATCCCCATCACAACGGATATCTTCCTTTGCAGTGCAGCGTGGAAAGAATCCTCTAGAATGCAGGGTGGTGGAGGCCTAGTGGGTTCAAATCCTACCTTCAGCAAACCACCACTGGGTTCCTGAGCAAGACCCTTAACCCCAAGTTGCTCCATACTGTCCCCTGTAGTTAGGGAATGGGGGTTGCCTTGGACAAAAGTGACTGATAATTAAAGGCCACATCTGCATATGTGGGTTCTGATCATATACCTTCCACCTCCAAGCTGAGAAGGACTCCTCAATAGGGTTGAGGAATGGGGAGGAATGGGGAATATGGCGAAATTCCATCAGCATCCTGTGGCTGTTGGCAAACCAGTGATGGATTATCCTCACATTATCACAAATTACCAGAAATATTGGTAGATTTTCTTGACCACTCTCCTGTGAAGGGTGTCTTAAAAAGGTCAGCAGATTTTGGGTGTTGTATGGCCCCACATGAGGGATATGAAATAGCTGCACACATAGCGATGTTCCCACACTGCTGGTCTGGCACATCAACAGTAGCTCTCTGTCCAGTCGGATTACACCCACGTCTCCTTCCTTTAGCCAAGTTGAAGCCAGCCTCATCCAGGTATATAAAAACATGAGGTGGTTCGCTTGATTCCAGTTCCATCGAACATTGCACTACAGACATTCCCCTAATCAGATTTCACCGGAGAGCTATTTAAGGTGGTGAAGGAATCATCTGTGTTCTGAATACATTTACCAAAAAAGTCTTCTAGAAATCTGTCAAATATACCAGACAGGTTACGATAATAAGTTCAACATTTTTGAATGCAGTGACCTAAACTGACAAAAGGACAAATTGGTCTGAAGTGTAAGACAATTCAACTGAGGGCTAGTACAATGCATTATGATCATGACATGACTGTAATTGCTATTAACCAGAACTTTGTGTTAGTCGAAGGCAATCACATGACATTTAAGTATGTCTCTAGGTCTATATAAATCTTTAAGATTGGCTTGAATAATATTCTGCCTGATTTATTTTTCAGATGCCCCGTGGTAACCTAGAGACGATCCATCATCGAGCACTTGTTCTTGCTCAACTCAGAAAGTGGCTTGATGAGTAAGTGCAACTCTTTAAATGGCTTGAAAATTTGAGTCATGCTTTAAAAATACACAGTAATCATTTTTCTAAACGATCATTTCTGGAATGTTTTTGAATCTGGTCAGTGAGTTTTAAAAAAAAAAACCTCTTGTTCTAGCCTCAAATTTAGAGATGCCTTTGAGTGCATGAGGAAGCTGCGGATCAACCTCAACCTCATCTACGACCACAATCCCAAAGTGAGTGATCTAGTCATGACCTTATTTGCTCTTATTGTGATCACTGTATAGTGAAATATATATAAAGCCTAATAAAATACTCTCATCCTTACAGGTGTTTCTAGAGAACGTTGAGACGTTTTTGAAGCAGATTGACTCGATCAACCACATCAACCTTTTCCTTACAGAGCTCAAGTAAGTTACTCTTTTGAAGTTTCCACACACAATGTAAGGTATTTAATGGTGTGTTATAATGAAGGGATTTGTCACCTGATAGGGAGGAAGATACCACCAAGACAATGTACCCTTATCCAGTGAGTGCTGTAAACCAGTCAGCTTCAGTAGGTGGGGGAGGAGGAGGTGAGAAGAAAGTGGACACTGTCTGTGATGCTCTGCGGTCAGCTATGGAAACCATCAATCCACAGAAGTGCGTGATTTTATGTTCTCAATACTGTTCAAAACTTGCATTCTGAAAATGTAACATTAGTGTTGCTTCTATTGGAAAAATTAAGAAAAATGTGTTATCTGAGGTTAAGCTTAGCACTCTGGCAAAGCTTTTATCTAAAGTAAAGTGGCCAATTATAGAACACACCACAGCAGTGGTTTTTCTCTGTTTTTAACCAATTCACCAAGTGAAGCAGTGAGCTGTGACCAACAGGGGGCGCCTTGGGAGCAGTGTATGGTCACGGTACCTTGCTTAAGGGTGCCTCAGTGGTGCCACTATTAGTCCGAGGACTCGAACCCACTGCCTCCTGATCACAGGGGCCACTCCCTAACCACTAGCTGCCCTAGTTCAGTCTATAAACCGATTTTTGTTTTGAATTTTAATGTATTTTGTGTTAACTATGCCAGCTATAACTCTTACATTTTTGAGTGGTTATATGATTGGTTGTATATTAGCATTGTCATAATCTTTGATTGTCATAATCTCTACATTTACATGTTCATTTTAGCTTATTAAGCAGCTTTTACTCATAACTTCACAGTACTTGCCAGCAAATGCACAGCGACTCTTCACATGTCATCTTGTGTTCTGTCCACACAGATTTTGTTTGTGCATTTTGACCTCACATGTGAGGAAGACTACACCTGAACTGGAGATTGCTCTGCAGAAGGTCCACGAATTACGTGGTGAGCTCCTGAATCCAGGATCAAATTGATTCTATTCCTCATTCAAAACATAGTACTAGTATGCAGCAGTTACACAATGGGCCTGTGACTAGGCTTTAACCACCTCAGGAGCTAAGCCAGTTGAACCGGTCCCAAGACCCTCGATTAATCCAATTTTCATAGCTCCCTAATCACTGTTTAGCAACTGTTGCTAAGTACCTTTCCGTGTTGCTTTAATGGGTGCAGTCCAAAGATCTATCTGACAGTATACTAGAATATTAGGTCCTAGTGGAACATCTGGGTTTCTGAAGAAATTTCAGAATCCTGAAATACGGCATTACTGAAGATATTTGTTTCACTGACTGCATGCTGCTTTGTGCATAATTAGCACAAATGAATGTAATAATGGCAGGCCATTTTGAACCCCATGAGTTTTTTGTTTGTACGTGTGTGTGTTCCTCATTCCTAATCATATTTTCTTTTAAGAGAACCCGGCTAGTGCAGAAAATGCAGTAAGTGCAGAAGAAGCTCTGAAGTATCTACTATTTCTTGTTAACGTGAACGAGCTGTACGAACACTCTCTTGGAACCTATGATTTTGACTTGGTGCTGATGGTAGCAGAAAAGTCTCAGAAGGTTGGTAAAGTTTTTTCATGCTGTTTTTTAATACATGTGTCTGCTGACTCCTGTTCAAAGTAATAGTCAGAGTAAAATCTCAGGCAGTTCAGGCTCATTTCCTTCCTCCTCTCTGCTCACCTTTAGGACCCTAAAGAATACCTTCCTTTCCTGAACATGCTGAAAACCCTGGAGTCTAATTACCAGCGCTACACCATCGACAAACACCTGAAGAGATACAAAAAGGCCTTGTTTCACCTTAGCAGATGTGGTAAGGTTCTCCCTCTGCACTCTGTTGTGGAATATAAACAGAAAACAAACATGACCAAATTGTCTATCTCTCTTTCTCTCTCTCTCTTTCTGCCCCCTCTCTCAGGTGAGGAGCACTTCACTGAGGCATTAAACCTGGTTAAAGATCAGAGGTTATACAATGAGGCTCTTCAGTTGTACCCCTCAGACAGCCAGCAGCAAAAGGTTACTTCTCTTTTAAAGTCTCATTAAATAATGAAATGACTTTACATCAAGCCTTCCTGCCAATGTGTGTGTGCTGTTTTGTGTGTGTTGGAGTGTGTACTGTAAAAGATGGGTGAGGAGCAGCTGTTAAAGTTGACTTCATTTTGGTTCTTATGTGCCAACAACAGTTTTCAGCAATTGGTAAACAGGATTGTTTCTGTATCCTTTAACCTTCATGTGATGTTACTAGGTGCTGAGTGTGGCTTATGCAGAGCACCTCATGGAGCAGCAACAGGCTGAGCAGGCGGGGCTGTTGCTATGGCGATGTGGAGAGAAGACCCATGCCCTGCAGGCTTTTACCAGCTGTATTAGCTGGAGACACGCCCTCGCCGTGGCAACACATATCCCCCTGCCACCTGACCAGCTGATGCAGCTTGCCCGAGACCTGGCAGGTATGAAGGGTGCTTAGGTGGGCTGTGTAGGTCTGTGTGCTTCTACACTACAGGCCAGAAGTTTGGACCTGAAAAAAACATATGCTGCTCTTTCAAAATTACAGGAAAACATTAGAAATATTTAAAATACATGTAACTTGTTTTGAAATGTAATGTAATGTTGCAGTTAAATGGATGCAGAAGCTGATATGAGTCTCAATGAAATATGCAGTCTTTATTGCCGCAGAACAGATTCATGGCATACTTTCCAGCCATTTTTCAGAAATAACTTGTGTCCAAACCCTCTCAGCATCTTTTCTAGCATGCGGACACTGTTTCATAGCTGATTGCCCGTTTTAAACTTTTTAAAACCCTAGCGCGCTAATAGAGTACAGTAGTTTAAAGCTGCTTCTTCTTTTCCTTTTACACAAGTGTTCCTTCTTATTGTGCTTTTAATGTCAGTAAGTCATTGTCAGTTGGTTGTTTTATGTTTCAGAGAAGCTTCTTGAAGTCAGACGACATACGGAGGCAGCTCTGCTGTTGGAACAGTATGCGAAGGTGCTGGAGGCCTTGCTTTACATTCTATAGTCCAACATCCCCTGTCTCCTGTAGACTCTAGCCTTGTGTCCAGTAGGCAAGAATCTGCACTGACGTAACATGGCAGGCTCTATTAAAGGCCTTTGAGAGCCTCACTGGGACGCCCCATACAAGTGGGTTCCAACCCTAGTCGTGTAGTACTCCGTGACTTTTGAGTTTTAAGTAATATACCACGGCTCCTTCAATTCAGGAAATGTGTGTTAAGTAGCTGATTAGTTGAATCACAAGTGTGTTCGGGCATAGAAACCATCAAAACAATGCAGGCTGCCTTAGAACTAGGTTTTAAATACTTGAGAATGTGATTTAGTACTTGAGAATGTGATTTTAAGTTAGTCAGGATTTCACTTGCACTGGGAATCTAATTTAAGATGGTTTTATGGTGGCATTTTTTTGTATGCTGATTGAGTGGAATGTGCCTTTTTCAGGACTGTGAGGAGGCTATCTCTGCTCTAATAGGGGGAGCTGCATGGGAGGAAGCCCTCAGACTAGTGAGTCATCTTCCAAGTCGGCCCTTGCATTTCATTGATTTATTTATTTTTTATTTATATGACTTACTGCAGCTGCATGGATGTGTCCAAACTTGGATTTATGGCCTATTGCTCATTTTGCCATTTCAGATTTACCTCTACAGCAGACAGGACATCATTGAAACCCATCTGAAGCCTACCCTTTTAGAAGGTACTATAAATCTCCACTTCTGGCTTTTATGATATTGTTTTTCTTTCCTTGTTCTTTCTCACACTCTTGTGTGATTTAGCTCACAGTAATCAAGTGGCCTTCCTGGAGGCCCAGAAGGCTTTGTTCACACGCCACAAAAACCGTCTGGCTGTGGTTCAAGAGCAAAAGGAGAAAGCGAGACAGGAGCTCATTGGTAAATTACCGCTATAAATTCAGTTATTTGTCATGTTTAAGCTTGTGCTTGTGTGTGGGGCATTGCATTACTTGCACTTTAGTTTTGTAGTTGTTACAATTGCTAAGAAGAATAACTTCATATTAATAACTGAATAACAGGCCTGCAAATTAAGCCTTTACCCACATGGGTTGGTCTGGACCTCTTAGGCACTGTTCTCATTGGTTGTGTTGTGCAGATGAGGATGGTCCGGACTGTGCTGATGCTGAGCTGTTCTCTGAGGCCAGTAGTGTCCTGACCGGCAGCCGCGTTGGATCAAAATACTCTCAAAGCAACTCCCGCATCTCTGCGTGAGTAACGCTCTGTAGCTATAGTAGCAGCCAACATTATTTCAGAAACATATGTAAAACCTTCTGACAGAATGTTTTCTGAAATATTATTCATGAAGAAGGTTCTTTAAGAACAAGAGGAAAAAAATGAGTATGGATGTTTCAGCACGGCTTGTTTTTGTTATTGGTTCTCGGTGAAAGTCTGATGGTAACCGATGCTCTTCTGTTCAGGAGATCTTCTAAGAATCGCAGGAAAGCAGAAGGAAAGAAGCTCAGCTTAAAGGAGGGAAGCCCCTTTGAGGATATTGCCCTTCTCCATGCCCTCATTCAGATCATCCACATCGTTGATAAGATGAGGGGTAAAATAAACAATTATGCACATACACAGTCGATTCACTACTGTTAGAGTTGGAACATATTTTGTTATTTAATCAGTAAAAACAGGATGAACTGGGTCATTGTAGTTTTGCTAAGCCTTTTCTCAGGTCCTATCTAATGAAGCCATGAAACATATTTGCAGGTTTTAGCAGTACATTAGTGCCCTCGCTCTCCTTGTCCTTTTTGAGTTTTTGATGTTTGTTTTACCTCATGCTGATCCGTATTTCCAACTTGGCGGCAGCAGGGGGCTTCTTACCTTCTTACGACAGACTTTTAATCTAAAATGGGTGAAATGGTTAACTGAAACTGGTGCGGGGTTTTATGCGCGTTTAATGTCCTTAACTGTCCGAGAAATTGCCTGAACCTAAGCTTAGCTGAATTAAAATAAAGACAAAGAAAGTAAACCATATACATTTGAACTACAGTGTATCCTCTAGTTTCTGTATGCATGCAGTGTGTGGATGGTTTATCAGACGTGAGTGATTGCAGTGTCCGCTCTACTCCCTACAGAGGAGGTCCACAGCCTGTTGAAGACTCTGGTTCTGTTTGAGTTTGACACGCTGGCCAGCAGTCTGCAGGCAGAGTATGGTGATCTGCTCCAGCTAATGGAAAAGGGCATTCCTGAGATCTGGAACGAGGGTCTTCATCAGGGCCAGACACCAGTAAGACAGAGAAACACACAAATGCCTTTGTTTATTTTTATAGTTGTTTTAACTCTTCAACAGCAAAGGACATTCAGTAAGAGCCAAATAATATACTACATTGTTATTGTCCTCCTATGGGTTTGGTCAGACATGAAGGTCGATGGTTTTGTCCCAGTTTATTCAATTTTCCTTTGAAGGTTCATTGTAATAAAATGATGTCCTCCAACTCTTGGGCTTTTTGCTCTTCAGGTTTTAAATAAAAAATAAAATGGGAGGAAAAAAATCTGCACTTAAGCTGAATTTGAAATTCAGGACATGCCTTTTTGTTCCAGATCACAGGTCCCAACTCGACTGCCAACAGCATAATGGCTTCTTTTCAGCAGCCCAGACCATCCACAGTGCCGCAGCAGGGTGAGTGAAATAAAGGCCTCATTAACACGAATGATAACAAGCAAGTCTTGTGAACTTTTATGTTTTATTGTTTTTCAGATGCAGAGATCCTGATACCACCCAAGATGCGTCAGTCTGTCAAATGGAAATTGTGTATATTGAAGTAATATTTGTGCAGAAACGAGTAAAACACCTTTTTACAATATCATTAAAAATGTAATATTACTTTGGAGTTCAATGTTTGTTACAACATATTTTTGTAATGCCAGTGTATACACAATATACAATGTTAAAATGGAATCATAAAGCATAATGAATGGTAGGATTGCTCTATAGCTGTTTGCTGTCAGGAACCCAAGATGGCCTAGATAGTATCTGTCTCTTGGAGTGATTTATTTATGCATTTATGAAAAAAAAAGTGGAGGTAAATACAGGTGCAAGTCAGATGGGACTTCTTGCAGCAGCGTGGGCTTTGATCTTTATACTCAATCTAGAAATGTGAAGCTACTGCAGCATCCTTTTATTAATCCGGTTGTTAATATTGGTGTCTAGGCCAAGTTTGTTTTGGAACAGCAGGGGGCTTGAAAAGCTCGCCTCAGGCACAGAACGTGCCCCCTTTTCAGCACTCTGCTGGTTCCATCTGGAAGATCAGACTTCTCTATAGTTGCCCTCAGTCAACACTACCTGCTGGATTTAACAAATATTTTACTCCATCTTGAAGAAACTTCAAGTTGTCTTGGAAATGTCCCTGCATGCAGTAAGTGGCCTCAGCTATGATTAGAGCTCGGATATGATACACCTGTGGCTACATTGTATGATCAATACAGTAACTCCTGCATAATAATCTGACATGACTGCTTATTTCTCTGCAGACGGTTAAAGATATTGTAGTGGTGAAGGGACAGAAAGGATTGGTCTGTAAAATGCTTTGAAACAGAATCCTATACACATGAAAGACGTGCCCTATAGGCTGTTAATGGCCTCCCAAGCCATGTGGAAGTGGCTTTTAATGAAAAGCTATTTTGTGTCTTGCTGTAATCATTTGCCATTTCACATGAAGAATCCCATTTTCTGCAAACCCTATTTTTAGGAAACACATTTGAGCACAAATAGCTGCTTTTCTGTTCTTAATCCTGCACATAAGAGCCTCCTCCTCTTTCAGTGTGGTTCCATGATGGCGTTTTTGCTTGACGCTCCAGTCCCTTTCAGTACCATAAGCTCGCATGTTTTTCTTCTTCTAGCTGGATCCGTTCCAAATACAGAACTTCCAGAGTCTTGATTTTCCATTCTCTTTTAGTGTTATCGGCCCCAAAGAGCTCAGTGAATTGTAAGAGACCCGCTTCTCTTAAGCACTGCACTTAAAGTGCAAGTGACAATCTGGTCATACATTAACACACCACAGCACACAGTGTGAACAGCACGAAATACTTCCTCTGCATTTAACCTATTCACCAAGTGAAGCAGGGGGCATCCAGGAACACGGCGCCCGGTGTGTGGGGACGGTACCTTGCTCAGGGTACCTCAGAGGTGCCAAACGGTCTTGGGAATCGAACCCGGAGTTTCTGATCACAGGGCGAATGCCCTAACCACTAGGCTACCACTTGTGATGCACATCAGTTGTTGAGCCTTTAACTTATCAAATAATTTTGTCTTTTAGAAGCGAATTAACAGTCAATATACAAAATTGTCTGCATTTAAAATAAACAACTACAAAATTGTGATCAACATGTTTAATTGCAAAGGTTAAAGAAAATGTTCTGTTACACAACTAGAATGACAGCTTACACAGCCACAAACGGTCCAGAATCTTTGAGAGAGAAAAGTGAAAAATTGGAACGTCAATCTAATACACTCAAATAAAAAAGGAGTATGTACAAAAGTAAAGTTTAAACTCCAAAACACATCCTCAGCCCAGCTCCTGTCTGTCCCAGTAAAACACTGGCCGTGGTGGATGGCTTAAGGTTTCCAGAGCTTGAGTAAGCCATCTTCACTGTATGTGCCTATCAGGTTCTGATGAGGGTGGTGGGCAATACCAATCACATCCTTCTCATGTACCTGGTGGAACACATGAAAAATAATCACCAGCTGAAATGTAGTTCCTACCCAGAGATTATTCCTAATGTCTACAGTCATGTTTCAAGGCTAAAACAGAATACGTTGTTAGCACAGGCTGTATCTTTAAGCACCAGATATCGAGAGCAAATGTGGGCTTACTGTCAGGGTTCGCTCCAGTTTGCCGGTGACAGTACTGAAGCAGTACAGCACAAAGTCTTCTCCCACGCAGTAGATCCACTCTCCTCGAGGAGACAGCGTACAGCACACAAAGTCTCCCCCCTCTCGCTTACCAGAACTGAAGCTTCTCACAATCTGCATTATGAAAGAATTTTGAGAACACTTGACTTCACAAAAAAATACAACTTAAAGGGAAAAAAAACCAAACTTACCAGTCACAAGGACTGGCAAGTGATAGAAAGGTGTGTTTTAAATATGAACTACTATCCATGTAATACCACAATCCATCGTTGCACTTTTAATCTTTCGCCTGCTTACCTGGCCCTGCATGTTCATAATGACCACAGTGTTGGAGCGGTTGCAGACTACAAAATGCTCCGGGTTCTTAGGAAGCAAGATCACATTGTTCACAGTGATGTCCGTGCCAGCGGACGCTCCAAGAGACTTGAACGTGCTTGAGCACTCTGTGGTCTTCACGTTCCAAATCTGAACAAAAACAGAACAGTCAACAATCATATTAATACAATTTCCTAGTTTGAGTTTGTTAGTCAGTACTCCAAAATAACACATTTCATCAGATTAACCTCCAAAATAACTAAGTAATGACAGAATCAACTGGTCATAGCTTCATTTACAATGAGTGGGACCAATTTTGAGAGAGAAAACATCACCCTGGCCCTTGTGGAAGTCCTACATTCATCACTGACTAAGAATACGAGTGGCAAACCTAAGCAATGGGGTAGAAAGATAACAGTAACTGCTCTAGAAATGCTACACACAAGGGAAAATATACACAAATATTAGTCTTTAAGAGACATATGAAATGTCTTTGTAGATCTAAATAACCACATTTCATCTAAAACAGCCACAAAAATGTTCCCATGTAAGCATAATGCTATAATGTAGTGTTTAACACTGCTGCCTTCCAAGCAGGAGAGTGGGGTTCAATTCCCAATCTGGGCAACACACCACAAAACTGGGTGAATCTCATAGGGGCACTAACAGTAATTAACATCAAAGAGTTGTTTTTCCTTTGTTTTTAATCACATTTTGATATTTACTGCCTGAAGTCCTAGCTTTAATAGTGACAGTGATATGTAATCCGGTTTTTTTTATGGGTTGTAAAGAAAATTGGAACGAAATCAGTTTAAAAAGACATCCTTACATCAGTTTACATAGCATTGTACTTTAAACTGTTAAATGTACAGTACACATACAAACAAAGGGGCATCTGAGAACATATTTACCTTCACCGTTCCATCAGAGGAGGCACTGATGATGTGATGCCCATCAGGAGTGAACGTGGCATCATTAACGAACGAAGAGTGGCCTCGGAATTCCTTCAGTGACTTGCCCGATTTCAGACCATGAACCCTAAAACACAAACACTTGCTCATGTTTTGTTGGACTAATGGCTGTTTAAATACTCATGCTGTATGTCAAGAATCTCAAAGTTTTAACAGTCCCTGCAGTGAATACCTGATGGTCTGGTCGAATGAGGCTGAAAGCAGCTGACTGCTGTCCTTTGAGAAGCTTATACAAGTCACACCTTTACTGTGAGCTCGCTCAAACCGGCGCAGACACTGACCACTCTGGATCTTCCATACCTGCGTGTACACACACACACATTGCAGGGTCTGTATTTGTGCAAAATATTTGACCCAAAATGTAACATGCACAGTAGCAGTCACATTCCTATGGCAGTAGCAGACCTTTATTTTGCCATCCTGAGCTCCGGTAGCCACCATCTCTGTGTCTCTGCTGAAACACATGCACAGCACTGCATCATCCATCATCATGAAGTTATCCTGCGCCTGGTACTTCAGATCCTGCAACAGAGACACTGCCCTTAAGAAAGACTTAAGCTTAAGTGGCACAAGCACTACTAAACCCTATTTGATGAAAAAGAAGCATGTCTGAGAATCTGCCTGCAGGCAGGTGGAGAATTTGGGAGTAGAAGTGTGTACCTTTCTGATCTTGCCTGTAGTGAAGTTCCACACCTCGATAAAGCCATCGACAGAACCCGTAACCAGATACTGACCATCAGGAGAGAAACGGCAGCACTCCACATGGGACTTTTGACCAAACTACACACACACACAAAGAAAAACCAGTTTAGAGATTTGTCTAGTCACATTAAGGATATCCCTACACAACTTTTCTGCACCTGATGCGATTCATGTACTTTTTTGTTAAGTACAGGCCAGAACCACCCCTTACATTTAAGTCAAAAAGTCATTTTTTCCACATTCCACATTTTTCCCGCTTAATATTTGCATATGACCAAATGTGCCTTGGGGTTTTTGAGGCTTATGTGCATGAAAATCCCTACCCAGCTTTCTCTCAGTTTTGAACGACCATTTTCTGATAACAGCAGTTTAAAACCAGAAGCCATGCAGTGTAGACAGTGTGTCATGAATGTATTTGGTATAGCTTCCAGGGGCATGTCGATTAGGGGTAAACAGATTTTAGCAGAACACCTGCTTTCTCACATTTTACATGCCAATGTTTAAATAAAATGGGATTGGTTTGAAATGTTTCTACCTAAAGGTAAAACAGTCCCACAATAAGGACATTTAGATCCTTTTGTTCGCCTCTGAAAACTCCTCATTTTTGAAGGCTGGGGATGATGTTATTAATGCTAGCTTTGTGACAATGGTGGATGTACCACACAAAAACAAGAAACAAAGCATCAGAGTTGGATTGGAGTTAATGTAACCAATAGTCGAAACAATTTCATAGTAAGTACTTCACTGTTTATACCATTAATGAGAAGCATGCTGTTTAAAAGGTTAAAAGAGGATTAATTCTAACATTTCTCTCTCTATCTCACATGTGTTTAGGAAATGGATCCTGAATAGTACCTTGATATGTCTGCTGAGCTGAGTTGGGAATCGCTCTTCCTCGACATCCTTCACTGCAGCTTTGCCTCTGAACAAGTCAATGGTCATACCAGGAGGCAGGAGACCTTGGTGCTGCTGCCACTTCAGAGACTAAGCAAAGGGACAGGAATGATACTAGAGATTAAACTACCCTAAACCACAAGGACTAATAATGAAAGACACAAATAAATTCTCAAGCAAGATACTGTCCCAAAACACACCAGATAAAATATTGCTTTTCATTAACTTATGTACACCAGTCAGCCACAACCACTCACAGGTGATGTTAATAGCGTTATAATGTTATAATGATCATCTCGTTATAATGACACCGATCAAGTGTACCTATTAAAGGATCTGCTGTTAACATCTTGGTGCCAGATACCACAGCTTAAGGAGTCTTATGGAGTCGATGCCTCAATGGGTCAGAGTTACTTTCGAGCCCGATGCTTTAAATGTTACAGCTGATTGGAGTAAGTTCTACTTTTACATGAACCAGCAATTAGTGTTTTTCTTACCTGTCCGAGAAGGGCCATGAGACGAGAGGGTGGCACCACGCTCACCTCCCCTGCTAGAGCCTGAGCAATGGCTGCCCGTCTCTTTTCTTTACTGCTGCCATCAGGGTACGCCTGCAAATAGGCACACAAACACACAAAACAGGCCGTTAGCTAACTGACGTGCTTGCATTGTGATTACAGTAATAGTTGTTTACTGCTGCTTGACACGAACACACGGACACATCTAAGCTGTGAGCCATTCGTATTTTATTGTGATGACTGCAAGGCACAACTAATACTTACTTTCTGCACACATGGGCAGATAAGTAATATGGCAAAGCACCATAATAACAATTATGCATATCGCAATTATAATATGCTTTGTGATATTTCTATTGATGTAATTACTGACAGGTCTGCATCATATTTATGCTACAAAATACCTACAAACCCATGAGTAAATTGCTGATTGGCCCAAAGGACAACAATGGCATGCTCAAGCGGCAATCCAAAGCCCAATGTTTTAATAATGATTAAGAAATTATATCATGCAGCTACACAGCTCACCTCTCTGGGGTCGAAGTAGGAGCGGGCCAGCAGGTTCTCCAGGTGAATGTACCGCTCAGGTTGAGTCTGTTTCAACATAATCATGGGATCCGTCTGCCTCAGCAAAGATCTGGCAGCTCCCAGCTCTCTCAACTCAATCAGCTCCAGCACTACCTGTTGGGCAAACACTGGCATCACTCTACTAGAACAGCTATTTATGATATCAGGTCAGAAGTGATAAACATGAACCTAGAAAGCAGACTGTAAGTTTGGCTATTAATCCTGAGTCTTATTCAGTAACTACTATAATTTACTGAATGAAATGAATGAACAGCATGAAATTCTTCTTCTGCATTTAACCCATTCTCCAAGTGAAGCAGCAGGCAGCCAGGATCACAGCGCCTGGGGAGCAGAGTGTGGGGACAGTATCTTGCTCAAGGGCACCTCAGAAATGCTTAGCAGTCTTTGGATTCAAACCCACGACTTTCTGATCGCAGGGCAAATGCCCTAACCACTAGGCGACCAGCTGAACCAATAATTATAAATAAATACTATAAATAATAATACTAACAATAAATACTATAGAATTAATACAGATGTCGTGTAGTAACAGTAGTGAGGAAATAGTGGGGCAACATACAGACTCTTACAGTATAATGAGCTACAACTGCAATAATGTGAATCTTACCTGTTCATACAGATCAATGAGGGTCTTATCTGGCAGCTTGAGGGACTGGATGGCCTGTAGCACAGTGTCCCAATGACCACTGTTAATATCTGCCACAAAACTTTCAATACTGTCCACTGTGTTGAGGGACACGGTGGTCTCCTCCTGCAGAGTTGCAAGTGTACGGTGCAAGTTGTTTTCCTTCAAGTACTGCATGATCAGACGAATTACGCTGCAAAAATCACAAGCAAAGTCAGGACACTTCATTTAGAAAGCATGAGACAGTTAAAACTTGTGACACAATCCTGAGTGAATGTTTTCCCAACATTTAAAACTTCATTAGGATGTCTCTTGGATTGAAAGTTATTTTGTCACACCAATGCTGTCTGTATACAGGCCTTAACAGGGCTGCACAATTTGGACGGAACATTTTTATTATATTATAAGCCCTTTTGGACTTTTATGGAATTAAAACAGTTTGAAGTAAATGGTGAATAATTGAAAGGTAAATAACAAATACTCTCAACACTTCAAAAGGTACGTTCACTCCCCTTTGCACACAGTTAATCTGTGGAAACTAAGCTGTAAAACAGCTTTTTAAATGCAGATAATGGGCCCTAAAAACACTTTGTTGACGGCATCATTGTCTTTAATGATCACCAATTGACTGAAACGATTAATTTTGTAAGATAACATAAATACCAACTCTAAACACTCAGCAACTCACCTGGAGCTGTGATTGGTTTGCAGCCTTGTGCAATATTAGTATTACAGAGACAGTTAACATATTGTGCAGCCTTTGGCCTTAATGTCCCTTGTTTAGTAACAAGCTCCTGGTATTGTACCTTTAGTCAATCATTGTGAACCCCTTAGGGTACCCTTCTATTTCATTGTTTTTTTTTTCTACAAATTTATTTAGACTTAATATTGTTCTTGTCTCTGTGTCTCTTTGCAGTTATTGCATAAGCAGTTTCCATCAGGATCAACAAAGTTTACTGATTCATCAGGAATCAATACATTTCATCAGGAATCAATAAAGTTCCATCTCATCGGTTACTCCATAAAACATCAGGGTCTCTTCAGATTAGTAATGTAAACACCCGCAGTGCCCTGGCTTGCATATGGTGCTCACTGTCCTCTGTGTTTAATACACATAGACCCTGTCCTGTGCTGAATACTTTTGTTCAATATCTTTTGTGCCATTGTCTTACCATATAAATATCTCTATTTAGGTCAATATACTTACCTGCTACATGCAGTAAAGTACTCCCAACTACCATCTGTGTAAGCAATTCATTTAACTGTAAGTAACTAACAGTATAGTACTAAGACCCAGCATGTGTATGGATACTATAGTGTTTCATATTGAGCTCCAACCTACAGATTTATCTAGACTTTATATTTAATGTTGTCCCCCTCTGTGTCCTTGTGTCTATTTGAAATCATAATATAAGCAATTTCCTCTAGGATCAATAATGTTTTCTGATTCTGATTCAGAATTAGCAACTTAGCTCCGGATAGTCACAACCTACAACTGCCATTCGGTGCTGGAACTAGAGGAAAGTCACAAGTGCAGACAAAATCTGATGTTAAAGTCTGTGTATGTGTTAAATAACATTTTATAAACCCCACCAAGGCCTGCGTTTGTGTTTTAGAGTCAGGGTCTCTGTCGTCTGTGATGCTAACGCAGCTAACAGCTAACTACCCAGCGAGGTCTTCAAATAGAACACAACAGTATTTTATAAACTCTCAGAGCTCAGGTAAAGACCAGAAAACAAAAAAATGATTACTGAACCAGAATTTGTACTCACTCTGCAGATTCGATTTCCAGAGACATGGTTTATTTTTGTTAAAAAGTGCGAGAAATGACACGCACTCAGGCACAGGGCTTTTCCTCCTCTTCTCTTCTCCTGAACCAACAGCCGAGCACAGCGCCCCCTGCGGTCAGGGCTGGATTAGAGTGAGGAGGCTCCTTACAGTCAGACAAACCACAGTACAGCATGCAGTTTGAACAGTGTGAGTGTGAAATTCTGTCTCTGCCTTTAATCCGTTCATCATTCAGTCGGTGCAGTGTGTGGGGACGGTATCTTGCTTAAGAGTGTATAAGTGGTGCCTCTGGCAGTCCTAGGATTCAAACCCACATCCTTCTGATCACAGGGGAGAAACCCTAACCACTGGACCACCAGCTGGTTTTAATTATTACAGTATTTCTCAACTACATTGGCCAGGCCGTCAATGCGTGTTGCAAATAAAAAAGCGCAAAACTGCAGAGACCTTAACACAGTCACTACAAAACCAAATCTCTTTGTTTTAACCCTTAAGTTATCTTAATTTTGACGTTAATTTCCCATACAGTGTACAGATTAAGGTTGATTATGGGGTAAAACTACAAAATTTCCCCCCTACGTTTTCAAATTTGCACCTTAAATAACAGAATCTCCTGAATTAACACCTTAGATAAAATCTAATTTTAAGGTAAAATTAAGGGGGTGGTTTCACAAATTAATGCTGCACTGGTTTCAAGGTTAAATAAAGGGGTTTGCTGTATTTTCAGGGGTAAATTTAGCCAGGACTAAACTGTATTAATGTTTGAGTGAGTTATACCATTTTTGCATATATATATTGTTTTGATTGACACAGAGAGTTTTAAAGAGAAGATGGAGAGTTTCACCAGTGTTTAGTGTTTCTCAGGCTGTACTGGTTGCTTAGAAAACCTGGTTAATGTTTTGACAAACCTCATTAAGCATCTGAGAAAAAAGGTATTACAAAAACCCAGTCCTGCAGTTTGTTTTCACTTCAGTGGAGTTTACAAACTGCAGTTTCAGATTCATGACTATTTTGCCATTATATTACATTTGAA
Source organism: Hemigrammopetersius urotaenia (assembly GCA_037974485.1). Lineage (NCBI taxonomy): Eukaryota > Metazoa > Chordata > Actinopteri > Characiformes > Alestidae > Hemigrammopetersius > Hemigrammopetersius urotaenia. The sequence continues at coordinate 4,355,123 of JBBPDC010000129.1, read as the reverse complement.
AATACACATTTGCCTTGCTGACCTTCCTGCCACCACTACTGTAAAATAAAGAAGTTTCTCAAGCAGTGTTTATTATATAGCAAGTAAATAAACAAATTCAATACACTAAAAAGATAGGCAGGTAATCAACAGAAAGTACAAAATAAAGTACAACTGGTAAGTTTAACTTCACCCAGCATTTAACTAAATAGACAGACACACATATAGGTAGGCAGATAAGTATACAGGAAGCCTCTTGGAAGGCTTTTCACAAGATTTATAAGTTAATGTAGGAATTTGTGCCCATTCATTCTGTAGAGCATTTATGAGGTCAGACACTGATGCGAAGGTCTGTCTCACAATCTCCATTCCAGTTCATCCTACAGGTGTGGTCAGATGGGGTCAGGGCTTTCTGTGGGCTAGTCAAGTTCTTCCACACTACCCTCATCCAGTCATGTCTTTATGGAGATTGCTTTGTGCACTGGGGCAATGCCTTGCTGAAATAGGGTCTTCTCCAAACGGTGTCCACATTGTTGGAAGCATGGTGTTGTCCAGAATGTCTTGGAATGCTGAAGCATAAGATTCCACTTCACCGGACGTAAGGGGCCCAAACCCTGAAAAACAGGTGTGTCCAAATTTTTTTGTCTAAATACAAAATATATAACATATATTACAGAAAGACTAACAGACAGACAAAAAAGAAGATAGATAGATAGATAGATAGATAGATGGATAGTTGGATGGATGGATGGATGGATGGATGGATGGATAGATAGATAGATAGATAAATAGATAGATAGATGGATAGATGGATAGACAGACTTCATGTCTGTGAAGTCATCGCTCTCCTGTTTGTTGTGATGTGATGAGCTGTCCAGTAGGGGGCGCGCGCGGGGCGATGGGCTCCTCAGTCCGGGCCCTGTTGCAGTGCCACTGAAGGTCTTTCAAGGTTAAAACATTTATTGCTGCATCAGTCTCACACGCTGCTCATTTAATGCAGCCGGCATATTGCTACCCAGCAGCACCCACAGCAGTAAATCAGGCCGCTCATAACAAAAGCCGACCACCCCGACACCGGTTTCTGACATCAAAACCACAAAGGAGTACTGCACGGTCGGCAGGAAACGTATTAAAGTATCCATCCATTTCCACAGTGCACAGTTACTTCAGACACCATTTAAATACTGAAGGCCATAAATATCGCGCTGAAAATGCCACAGTGTCAGTGTGCGCTTTCTCTTGGGGACAGTGAACACAACACTCTTTTCCAGCTCTGTAAATCCTACCCCACTGAAGTGGGACTTTAAGTCTTAAACAGGATATATTTAACACATTACTTCTGCTCTGGCTGAGCCCTGTTTGTCTCATAATTAGAGCTGAAGCAGACCTGATAAGAAGTATCCATATCTGGGACGTCATCAACCGAATATGAAATGAACATGAGTCGATTCACGGGCAAATTTAGCTTGAAATATCACAGAATTGGCTTTAAGACAGCCTAAGATTTATGAAAATACATAGTGATATTTGTTCTTTGTTGTTGGTTTTGTCAAAGTCGTGTCCTCTATGCATTCTTGTTTAATGGTCGCAGAATCTTAATGATCAGCATCATCAGCATCATCAGCATCATGATGCTCAACCCACTCAAAACTGCATCCAGCTCTTCATTAAAGTGGTGTGAACAAGACATCAACATGCTGTGTCTGTTTTCATCAACTACCGCTTTGGTGGCAACCACTGTCATGAATATGGAGGAATCTGATCCAAGGTCAGCCCTCTCAGGCTCTGGCGTTGTCTGGAATCACTGCCTCTAGCGGTAGTTTTGTTCATTTTTATAGCTCACAGTAACTCATACTGTGTCCTTAACCGCATACACATCTGCACCAACTTAACAAACAGCTGGATGCAGTTTGAGGAGGTCAAGGGGGTGCATTTGCAAAAAGGATTTTGGTGACTACTGACTTGTTTAATAGCCTAATAGCCTCATAGCTCCATTGCTAAACTAAAAATAAGCAAAACTGAACCCTAAACATGTATAGGCAGACCAACTCTATTTTTTGTGCCTAAGCATTACATGAGGTCAAGTATCAGGTCAAGTATCAGGTCAAGTATCAGGTCAAGTATCAGATCAAGTATCAGCTGTCACTCACGGTTATAATACTGATGTCAGTGCCAGAAAAGTAAACGAAGAACGAGTTATTCTTTAGACTAACGCGGGTGTGAAGAGGTGTTATTGGTTGCTGTTGGATGTCCTGCTGAAGAGAGACGTTTACATCATCAAAGTCCAGCTCTGCTGGCGGATATTGGTTAGTTCTGCTGAGCACTGAAGGATGGTGGATTAGCGTATGTAAACTAGGCTTCCTCTGATCTTTAAAAAGCGCAGAAAATCAGGACGGAGAAATGTATGGACACTTCTGAGGACAGCAGACTGTTTCATGTTACAGCACAATTAATTTTCAGGACTAACAAAAGACTGGGACACCAATCTAGAGATAAAGAGCTTAGGCATAGAGGCGCAGTCTCACCACATCCTGTGTACAGTCGACATGACAGTTCTGATGCTCTTATTACTATAAGTGTGTAAGTGCTGGGGTGCCCTGTGCTGAGGGCATCTTTTCCCTGGCAAAGCTTTCAGGCCCCTTCTTCATTTACATGAAAGCCCAAAGTGCTGACACAAGCTAATGTTCGACACTCATGTCTAAGCTATCTTTCCAGGCACTGCTGTCGTTCTGGCACAGTCTGCTGCCCCCACTTAGGCATTTGTGGTGTTTTTCCTTCATTCACTCGGTACACTCTTTTTTTCAGTTTGAAGTCAGAAATGTCAGGCTGAATCATGCTGCGCTGGTTTCAAGGCTCTTACTGTATCTGACACAGGGCAGCCTGCAATGGGACCTGGTTTCAGGCTTTATTTGCTGTCTGTAACCTGTGCAAGTAGAGAGAAATCGTTATTTGGTAGAGGTCCCCTGATCAGCAAGAAATCTTGTACTTCTTTTAAGTTATTTCATGCCATTTCTACAGGTCCATTCATCTTTAAATGTTTACACAATATAGGCTGGCATTTTTCAATACACATGCATGATCCAGACAAGATAAACTATTGTTGGGCAATATGCTTGAATATGTTTGAAGTCGAAGAGCAATCGTTTTTATTTGATTCCCTGTCAAAATATTTTTTTAAATTTCTTGTCAGGGAAAAAAGCAAAAACATTTATTTAACAAAAAAATACACAAAAGCCTACCACACTAAATACAATTTCAATCCTAACAGTATTTAACTGGCCAACATTTTACTTTTGTGTACAGTACAGCCATCCCTCAGTCTTAGACCTAGCTGTGTCCTACCAATATAAAGTTATCCCAACATTCATAGCAGCTACCCACATACACCTCAGCTGCCTTGCAAATGTATTGGTTAGATAAAGAGATTAGATGAAGATTAGATCTGAGAAACAAGTCAAATGAAATAAGTTGAAAGTTTCCAAAACCAGACTAGAAACTACATTACTACATTTAAAAACACTACAAAACCTGGTCGAATGCCGGACCACAGTCACCTTCAGATAAACATCACCTAAACCTTTCACCTTTAAATGTGATATAAGGAAATCAAGCTTTACTCTCACTTAAAGGTTAACGTAAATGTAAACATACACTTCTGTTCTGTTCAAGAGGGATGAAAATTTGCACTAGAAAACCCAAACTGGACATCTGAGAAGTGGGGTTTTAGGGATTGATGACTGTAAATTTGTAATCATGATTAACTTGGATTGTCAAGCACAGGAAATTCAGCCAACATCTAAGACTGGACTTTGGAGGAGTTAACAAGAAGCACAGAAAAAATCTCCCTGCAGATTTCTGCGGAAAAAACTAAAATCTTTCTCTTGAAAAGAGCAGAAGACAAGTGTAGACACACTAAATACTGAAACATCTTGTGAATCCACAGATGGGCTACAGTCTCCATCAGGGGCGTAGCAACCGGGGGGGACGGGGGCGACACGTTCCCCTCACTCTTAGAAACAGGTGATTCTGTCCCCCACACCTTTTTTGACCTAGCGCCAATATTTCCGCC
>JBBPDC010000129.1:4323778-4338995 GCA_037974485.1 Hemigrammopetersius urotaenia | reverse complement strand
GTGTGTGTCTGTGTGTGTGTGTGTGTGTGTGTGTGTGTGTGTGTCTGTGTGTGTGTGTGTGTGTGTGTGTGTGTGTGCATTTGAAGGAGAAAGTAGGCCAGAAAGGGGGTTACTGTACTGCAGCTGTTGTAAAACACACAAAAGACATGACTAATGCATTTTCTAAATATAAAACAATAGTAATCAGTAGGACATTTGTCAAAGATTTCTAAAGAAATCAGGAACAAAACATTGTTACTGTTGTAAGAAAACACTGTGTCACCATAATGGCTATTTTTAAGAGAAAAAAGTGATTATGTACATTAATGAAATAAGGTTTAATTGCAATTACTTCTAGACCATTTCTATTGGTCCAAAAGTGATGAAATGTTGTCAGAAATGTTCTCAGAGTTTCAATATTGTTTCAAAAGGAGCTGTATAGAAGGTTTCAACACAACCACGACAAAGTATTAATTTTCACATGGCCGTGGAACATAATCACTCCTTGTCACATATGATGTTTTTTGATTCTTTGACTGCCCCACATGCACCTCAGCTGTGTGAAAGCCAATCGATTGTGCTGCCCGTGTCACATCTCATTATGGCTGCCTGAAATGCAGAGAGTCTGCGGGCACAGTATCAGGACATGCATCCAGAGAGGACAGCCTGGCAAGCCCACAAAATTCAAGTGTCATTTGAGTTCACCAGAGAGCGGCTCTCTCCCACGGGCACACACACACACACACACACACACACACACCGCAGGCGTTACTAAATGTGGGGGGTAATTACTTTGTGGGTTTTGGGAGAGCTCTCTGCAGTCAGTAGCAAACTTGAAAGTGTTGCGGGAAGTTGGAAGCAAATCTCTCTCTCCTCTCTCTCTCCACTCTCTCTGCTCTCTCTCTAGGTCTGTGCTGAGTGTTGTCTCTTGTTTTCAGTCGGATCTGAGTAGGAGATGAAAGCGTGGGAAGAAGTTGTGGAGAACTGATTCCCTGGTGGGCAAGAACACTCACTTGAAAAGACAAGAAAAGAGATGGCTTTGATAGTGAATAAATATGATTCTCCATCAACAGATCAGACTTATGCATTACATGTACGCCATTGATACGCAGTATATGATGCTAAATTACCACAAAGTTATGACAACCTAAAAATGATCAGAACTTATAAGGTCACAAACTGATTTAAAGGGCCCCTCTCAGGCACGCAGCAAATGATCTCCACTCTTTGAATTAAGGCATTAATGTAATCACTGCTAAAGTTTTAAGACAAAACATGCCCATCACTCCCCATTATAGTTTACTGGAGCAAACTAAGCTCCGAAGATAATCATTTAGAATTCATTATTTTTGTGCCACAAAACCATTTCAGTCTATAGCGGTTTAGTGCTGCCTTTTCACACTGGAGTTAATGTTTTTCATGTCACCAAAGGCACAATATAGGCCAGCCAATCAGAACAGTCAGACATGTTTACATATATCAATCCTCAAGGTACGGTAACAAAATGAATAGAGGATAAAAATGAATTGATGAAAAATGGACTGTTCTTCAAATAACACAAAGCAGGATAATATTTGTATCAATATTTGCAAACCAATATAAAACATAAATATTCATAAATATCTAATACATTTACTTCATTCAGTAACTTTCTAAAACAATTAGAGGCACGCCACCAACCCAGATGTAGTCTTACCTGTCCTACCTGTTAAAAACACAGTCATCATTTGATCAGGTCTCTTTGACTCTGCAGTGTCCAGCTGGCCTTTGTCTGAAAGGTGCTATGACCACCTTGTGCAGCAGCCATGGGTAATTAGAGAGTTGATGTATTTTGACAGTACTCCACAGGTGCTTGTGTCTCCAACAGGACTTCCCGTAGGGTGGGATTAACACAAACATATGATCGCTAATTCTCTTCAACTGACCTTCATCATGCTCCAGTTAATCACAGAGTACGTACTGCAATGCAGTGGATACTGGATTAAGTGAATATGATTTTAACCCACAGATTTTAACCCACGGTATAGACAGAAATGCTCTTAACTCTAAAAGGCTTTTGTAGCATTTACAAGGCTTAATCAACAGTATGGTTTGTACTCAAATGTAGATGAATTACTATGAATGCCTTTCATAATACATCCTAAAACTAACAATTCAGTAATTAGGCGTGTGATACAACTTCGGAGCTGAAGCCAGGTCACCAAAGGGGTTGGACACTAAAGGGGTTAATTAGATGTAAAATGTATTATGTAATGTTCTAGTTGAGATAATGGTAGAAAACAGCTGTAAAAGGTAGAACAGCAGGGATGAATGAGTCATCACTTTTTAAAATACCAGGGTGATGCCCCACCTCTGTTTGACTGTTTTATAGTTGGTTTGTTTTAGAACTAATTGCCCCACTAATCTGTGCTGTATATCCAGGCTACCAAATGTTTTCCATTGTTGCAACCATCTCTTTTGGTAAAAATCATTTTATATGCTGCTGGCTCAAAATGCACAGCTTGATAATAGAGAGAAGGAGAGGAAAGAGAGTGACATTTGAGCATGCCCTCATCCTCTTTCATAGGCTCTTTGTATTGTGTTTGTGGAAATGTGACATTTGAGCAGGAAAATACTGATTTACATACCATGCCACAGCAAACCCTCACTGCGAAAGGCTGCAGGTTTTTCTCCATTTCTATTTCTAGGTCCCATCTTCAAGTAGAAGAGACACTCAGTGGGGATGAAAATGAATTTGGACCAAAATGTATTGTCCTCTTGTATGACTAATTCTTACCACTTGAGGAGTTAAGAGATGGCACACTGTCTTCGAGCGTCGTCACTCTGTTGGGTTTTGTAAACCAGCATGTGTGACCTCATTCTAGCTCTTCTGCTTCAGTTCTGTTTTTACCGAGGACTCCTGCCTGTGTGTATATAGTCATGATATAACTGATCTTGACAGCACTGGAGACCCACTGCTGTCTGCGTCTGCTGGGTGACATCCAGGAGTGTCTCTAGTCCAGGATAAAACTCCTCCCTTCACCACAAGCACTCAAACAAGAGGTTCAGGGAAGAGATAAAAGCACCACCAGGCTCAGATGTAATTAAGTTTTATGAGGCCATATGACAGTGTTTATCTCGAAATCCCCTAATATATTAAAACAGGCGCAAGGAACCATTTGCTTGGGGTCCGGAGCTAAACAGTAATGCACACCGCTTGCTGAAATGGTTCTGGGGCTGAAGCGTAATTCCTTTTCATGTGCTTATACTTTCCGAATGTGCTTTAAGCACAGCGATTAGTTAGCTCATGTAAATGTGGGTCTAATTCATAATTAATCTGTCCATGGGTGTCCTATTTATGAACAGTCAGGCTGTGCTCAGTTCCTGCTTGCCTATATTTGAAATGACAAATAATGTATCCCACATTACGCATCTCAAAGTGTATCTGCAGTCCAGAGCTTCCTCTTCCTGCATGTTCCCTTAATGTTGTCAAATCCAAAAATGACAGATGACAGCAAGCAAATTCTTGGGGAACTTCAGAGGCCCTCGAGCCAAGAACCCTCGCAAAGTTTCCGCAACTAAGTTTCCTGACTATATATAGTATTCATCCAAACAGAGGAAGACTCCTCTTCTCCTGAAAGCTGCCACCTTAAAGCTGGCTGAACGAGCAACAAACAAACACAGCGCTTAATTACAGGCTGCCAGTCTGGCAGTGTGTGCTGAAGCCCGTATTTCTGCTCTGAGCCTGGCAGAGACAGAGAACACACAGCTCCAGACTTTCACGCCCTCCTGTTCCCTTCTGGCACCCTGGGCCGGCCTGGATTAGAGGAACAGGGTGGACATGGTGAGGGTGCTGGGAACTGGACGCTGCGTGAACTGGCAGGAGAGCTGATCAGAGTTGGAGTAATCAGAGTGAGGCCTACGCCAGAAGAGAAAAAACACAATATATGGACAGGGTTGTTACTTTTAGTCTTTTATTAATAAATATATATGGACACGGTAGCTCAGTTTTTTATTGTAGCCGTTGAAAGCTGCTGCCCTCCACAGTATCCAGCATATCATGATGAATGGACCAGTACACAACCATTCATACGATCAAGATTTATTTGGAATAAAATCTCTTTCCATTAGTATAGACTAAATGTAAGAACTTCTCCTGTAAAGTCTCAAGGGTTTGTTATGACAGCAATAATATGTTTCACAATATTGTATGTTTTGTATTTGCATTTATCCATTTTGCCCACATCATTGCTGACATATCAAACTCTTTGGTGGTAGCACTTAAAATTCTGCGACATAACATTTAGATAATCATGCCATAAACATGTCATGGCAGATGTCACTTCTTGTCTTATTTGTCATGCCAGATTATATTCATTAATATGACAGTTTCATTACCATTAAGGGGTAATTGCCATGACAGACACTGCAGTGTTCGGTGTCATAACAGTGTGTCATGTGTTGATTTAAAATCAACAGACATTACAGTATCTGTCCTAACAGTCACCAGTGATGGTAATGTGACACTGTTATTTTATTTTATCCCATCTGCCCTGACCTGTTTGTCAGTATTTTGGATATTGTGTTGTGTAACAGGGTTCAAATTCTACTGTCTTTTTCTTTTTGAGTCTTGATATTTTATACTGTTTCAACATTTCAACTTTACTCTGTAGGAGTATCTCATAACCAGTGAACCAGAAGAAGTTCAGGAAAGCAAATTTTTCACTGACTTTTTAATGGCAACAGCATTTTATTGCATAATAGGAGTCCCAAACCTAAGCATTTCATTTAACAGTGTAACCTGTTTCTCTTTGCATACGACAATGAAGGACATGAACTTAAATATTAAACACGGAAACCTCAAACTTATGTGCTAATTACCCTGGAATTGCCTCTGGTTTTTAGATAATTCCCTCCAAGAAATTGTTTGGTTCCGTGTTGCTTAGGAGCAGCTACAGTGAAAACATGCCAAAAGCTGCACTAAGGTTTATTCTTTGTTGTAGGAGAACATTAGCTCCATTCTCCTAGACTGAAATTGTGAGAGATTGCAAGGAAGGGAATGAGGCAATTTCTGTTTCATCTGTAGAAGCTCTTTTGTTATCAGTAGCATCAGATTCTTCACCAAGTGAAGTGTTTTTTTTTTTTATGAAACTCTATTTTCTTCTAATCTTTCTGTTGTGAGAGTTGCACGTTGAGTTAATGAGCAAATAACAAGGCTGTGTGGTATTCTGTCATCTATTCTGTGTAAAGTTTTACATACGTTTCATATCTCTTCTCTTTCATTCAGTCTAGGTCCTAATCATCACAAGGCCCCCTAGACTTTACTTCATCTCGCTGATATTTGCACATTGAATTCAACACATCGAATCCATCAGAACTACACTTGCAGCCAAGAAGTACTGAGGCACTTATATTATACACTGATTACTAGTACCAGTATTTGATGTGTTTTTCTTGTCTGTTCACTTAAAGGAGGCAAGAAAAGACAAGAATAGCTATGTCAATATCCACTATAAACTGTTATTTGTATTTATTTTTTGTTTAGAAATTGTGCAAGATAAAGTATATATTCTATATTCTTTCACATTTAAACTGCTATAAAGTGGCTATTGCATGCCAGACTGGGTCCCCCCATCTGTTTAGACCCGACCAGCACTCTTATGTAGATATGTGTCTCAGGAAACACATAAGCAAAACCTATTTACTACTTTGTTATTCCTTTAAAGAAAACTGTCAAATGCATTTTAGAGATATATGAATATGTTATAAACTTCAGATTTCGAGACCAAAGGAGTTAGGAGGGAATGCAGAGTGAGCAAATGTTTGTGCTTCTCATTGTAAAAATGAGAAACATTGCTCTGGTGATATTTAAAATTTTGAAGCAATTTTAGTGTTGAATGAATAGAGCTGGAATTTGAATGTTTCCAGGAGAAATGTACAGACACCTGACAGACAGCACCGTGTCTATCCACAGGTCTCTGTTGAGCTTTGTAGCTCCAGGCCAATGGCAGGATTTGTTAAAAGCAGTACAGAACAGAACCTAAATTATTCAGGCTTGAAAGAAGTGCAGCTCTAGTGTGGCACCAAAGTGAGTCAGTCTGGCTCACAAGACATCATAGAAATTCTTCAGAAAAAGGTCATCATTGAGTCTTTTTATTACCTTTTATCAAAATACAGTCCATGTGTGAATATATCCCGTACCTAGAAAAGCCACCGAGCTCCTGGGGAGATCTTCAAGCAGAATGGCTCAAAGTAGAAAACACATTGTTTTCAAATTTAAACCTCACTGTGTGTATGTGGACTGGAAGGTTGAAACAGTGTTTACTCAGTCTTGAGGCTGGGCTAAGCCTTTTTCAGCAGGGTCAGCCAGTATACAGAATTCAATTACACATCAAACCTGTTTCTCAAATGGAGATGACATGCAGGAGAGGTCCAGGACCCTGCGCAGATTAAGAGTGTGACCTCGGGTACCTCTTTAATTGCTCACAAAGCCATACTGGAGATGAAAGGTGGAGAGTAATCAGTATTGTGAATGACTGTGAAATATAAAAGTGCTTGCAACCCTTTAGTTTTACAAATGAAGAGGAGCATAATTGATACAGGCGTGGCGTTACCATGAAAAAAAGCAGGCGGTATTCTGGGGTTTAAGGCTCTGCTTTTGTCAGGATCACACGAGGAAGGCTGGGCTGTATTATATTTATTTAGGCAGGAAATGGCAGCTCCAAATCTGTCAATCAGCCTGTAATTGTAGGCTCTGCATAACAGGCCTCCCTCACCGAAAAGTGCCGGATCCTGTCAGTGGGTTTTTGGCTCTCGTGGCCGCTGTTGGAGCGGCACGTCTTCACCGAGTGCCAGACAAAAGCTGGAAACGCTGGCAGCTGGGCCCTATCCGCCCGATCATTTGCACGTTTGTCAATGGCCCCCGCCATCTTCATTACAGGAGCGGCTCTGAAATCAATACACAAGCCAGGCAGAGCTTTGCCTCTCAGCTGCGACACACCAACTCAAAAGAGGCCACACTCTTCTCATTCAGTTCGCATCTGTGATGAAGTGGAATTATGAGATCTGGCATTCTAAATACTGCTAAGCTATTCATCATTACGTGCAGAGAATCTGTAGGCACGATTATTGCATTGTGCAGGAGGAATTCATCGGAGGCATGTTTGAGGAGAACACTTCTATTCGCTTTGGTTCGGTGTTAAAATTCACTCCGCGCTTCACTTCTTCCCCTTGCAGGCAGAGACTGGTGGAATGATTCTATTAGGAATCCGTGGCTGCCTCTCAGCGCTTAGTTTTGCTTTTGAAAAGGTGGATCTAATTCAGCACTGTGTCAAAAAGATCAGCCTCATTCTACCTGAGATTTTACCCAGCCTCGGCTTTCTGTTTAAACATGACAGCTGAACATCTCCTGTGCTCAGCAGGGGGTGTAACAATTCACAAACTGCCTGATGCAATATATACAGTGATATTGTGGTGGCTGCCCAGTCGCATAACTGGGCAACAATGGACCGTATACATAAAACATAAGTGGCCCCTTATAGTCACACGTGAAGACACCACAGCACAGCACACTGTGTGAAATGATTTCTCTATATTTAACCCATTCACCAAGTGAAGCAGTGGGCAGCCACTGATGAGAGGTGCCCAGGGAGCACTGTGTGGGGACAGTACCTTGCTCAAGGGAACCCCAGTGGGGCCACAAGCAGTCCTGGGATTCGAACTCACAACCTTCTGATCACAAGTGCAACTCCCTAACCACTAGTCCACCAGGTGCCCCAGTATGCATATGGAAATATATTTTAATTATAAACCATGATGTTATTCTGAAGGTTTTAATATGAAATAACCACTCATATTTCATATTAAAACACTAGGCTTGCTTTAGAGTAGCATAGACTGTACCTTAGGTTTCCATGAGAAATATGTGTGTCCACTTTATATAAAATTCTGCCATTTCTCTCCAAATGTCCTGAAATATAAACAAATTCATTCAGAGTGGTTGGATGTAGAACACTCTTTTACAGAGAAACTTACTGAGGATGAATTTTCAGAAACACCAAGTAAGAAACAGACTAAGTCAAACTAGGGCATTAACACAGAGAACAAACACTGAGCAAAAAATGAACTGCGCATCACCGGGGCATAAACAAAGACCAAACACTGAGCAAAAACAAAACAAGTCCCATAAACACAAGGAACTGAACTGACTAACACAGACTGAAACACAAGGGTACATACACTCACTAGACAACGAGAAACACCTGGGCAGGGCAGGGACAGGAACAAGACGCAGGTGGACAGCAAAAATGGGGGCGGGGCTAAGGCGGGGTTAAGACCAAAGCACATACTCACATGGAATACAGACACATTAACAAGGTAAACAACAACATAGCCATGAAAACGAGAGACGTAGACAGGGGGAATGTTACAGCCATGTATGTAGCTTAGAAAACAAAGACTGGAAACCTGTATGTCTACTTCTTTCTGAACTTTTTAGACATTTTGATCCAGAGTACTATGAAAAATAAATAAGACTTTTACTCAAGTCATATTCTGCACAGGATTCCTCTATTTTCACTTAAGTGCAGGATTTGTTTACTGGTTTGATCAGAAGGAACAATGAGGTGTACTCAACAGCTGTAGCCTCACTTTGGACTATCTATTCATAGCTTCTATCTGTGTGTCATTATGAATCAGGTTTATAAAATGAACTCTATCAGTTCTGCTATTTTTCAAGGTCCTCTTAAGCTTTAGTTTCAGTATTACAGATACAGTGTGTGTGTGTGTGTGGGGGGGGGGGGGGCTTTGGTTGGTGGAGGGGGCTGCGGATACAACAGACAACATAAAAAGCTGACGGCTAACACTCACCTCCCTACACAGCCGCCATGGGGAGCGTTCGCCTCCCACACATCAATCTTAAAAGCCCATTCCAGATTACAATGCAGTGGACACCCACACACGTACAAACACACACAGTCAGACACATGAAAAAAAGCACACTGCAGAAGCTTTGCAGTCGTACGCATTGCAGTGACAGAAGGTTGAGGCGAAGCACCAAATCTATTCCCTCTCTTTATCACCAGCTTTGGCAGCGCTTTCATTTGGCATGCATGGCCGCATCGATAAAAACTTAGTTTTAAAGGCTTTTAAATTTCTTGGGGTTTATTACAGGCCTCAGAGCTGATGTAATCCCTCACACTCCCCTCATTTGGAGCTATGTGTTGTTTGCTGAAGTCCTTTATGGCAAGCAGACTCATTGAGTCTCCAAATATTTATCGCTCTAGAAAGTGTGCAGTCCATCCGTGAGAGTGATAACACCCCACGGTTTGCTTTGGATTTACTTCCTGCAGATTATAAACGTCTTGTTCAGTAATCTAGTCACACACATACATCAGGCACAGTCCCTCATGCAATGTATTGATGGTTCAGACACAAGTTCCCAATGAACAGGAGGCTATAAAAATATACTTATCCAGAATGCACTTAGTGAAAAGCCTGTTTCAATGGGGGTTATGACCCTATTTCAATCAAATTATGTTTCAATCAAGCTCATCACTTGACATAATTTTCCACCAGTGGTTGGATGTATGAATGTTGATTGCACTTTGTAATTCATTGACAGCTAACGCCGAATCAACAGTTATGTAACAGCAACCACAAACCAGAGCAATGAAATCCACTGAATCAGGAGTGAGGAAATAGTTAACATATTTTCATGAATACAAATGCAAAATGACATACCCTCACTACGAAAAAAAGCTTATAGTAACTTGACAATGTCTGTCAAATTGTCTACTTTTACCACATAGCAAAAATAATAAAAAAAATACAAATCTGTTTTAGATTGATAAAGCTGTACACACTCAAGAATCTTCATGAGGAACCCTCTTGGGATGCTTTTCCAACAGGACAGAAGAGTTTTTGATGCGTAGAAAGCAACACTTAGACCCCGTTTACACTGCAGTTCTTGATGCTCAATTCTGATTTGTTGCCTATATCCGATTTTTTTTACCTTCTGTTTACACGTATTTTTTTTTATTGTGACCCATATCCGATTTGCTTGTTTACACTTTTTATAGCAAAGCGGGGTTGTTACACCATACACTAGCCAAGATGGACGAACATGAAATATGCTTAATGCTAGCTCTGCGATATCTGCAAAATTAGCCAAATAACAGCATGATTTTGAGGCAGAGAAGAAGGAAAAGGGCAATTATTGCAGCTGCGCATATGCTTCAGTTATTATGGCCTCGACCATTCAGAGGAACGTCTGGGTGCATGAGAGATCTCAGGATTGGTGGGAGACTATTGTGGCGGGCTTTAGCGAGGAACAGTGGGTCCGAAATTTTAGAATGAGCAAGATAACTTTCTATTTGCTGTGTCAACGTTTGTCCGCATGTTTCTTGTGTTTGTTGTTGTTTGACGTTTGCATGCTTCCCCACGTACTTCCCACACAACGTCAATAAACCGTGATGATGTACTAAATTGTCGCAGATAATGATGTACAGAACGCAGAAAATCAAGAAAGAAAATCCGATCTGCCTGTTTACATGACAGTCGCATCGGCACATATCTGATTTATATCTGATTTATTTCCACATCTGAAAGCGATCTCAGAATATCCGAATGCATGCATTTCTTTCCTGTTTACACTGTCATGGAACAGATCCGATCTGTGTCACATATGAGCAAAATATCGGAATTGGGTCACATTTGCCCACACATGCCGTAAACGTAAACGTAAACATTTAACTGACAGTGTAAACAAGGCCTTAGACTTGCAACAGTTTTTTTTTGTTGTAGTCTGATTAATACAACTCTTTGTCTACACCCTTAATATTAATACATTAAAATGGTTATTTGAGTCATAACAATAGTGAAACCTTTTTGGTGCTAGACAGTTTTAACATTTTCTTGAAAAAAACATGTTGTGTTAATGTCTTTTCATGTAAAACTCAACACAATGTGTAATTTTGCAAGGTGTGTCCAAACATTCACATACTGCTGTGAAGAATGTGAAAGTTCATACTTGGTACAGGATTGTTTGCTAGAAGAAAATACATATTTTGTTGTGTGGTCACAGATTCTCCTTAGATTGATTATTTTCAACATTCTGGAAAGCTTATCCAACCTAGCAACAACTGAAATCAACAACAGCTGCTGTAAAGGAATACTAAGTTGGACGTAGCATATATAGGTCATTTCCTCATTAAGCACGCACTCCTACCTGTTCTGACATACATTTAATAAACATTTTCCCCACACAGAAACTGTCTCTCTCTCTCTCCCTCTCTCTCTCTCTCTCTCTCTCTCTCTCTCCCACACACACAAACACCTTTTAATCCACCTCCTCACTAATTCCATGCTCTGCCTGCATCCTAGCTTCAAGCTACTGCACACACACGCACACACACACACACACACACACAGAGCCAGTACGCGCCGCTGACCCTTCAGTACCCCCCTTCAGCACAGTCACAGTACAGACAGCAGTTTCTATGACGATAGCTTCCGTGCTGCATATTTATCCAGCTTCTTTTGCCCTGCAGGCGGGATAAATCACATGGGTGGCGCTTTGGAGCAAGTGGAGCATCCGTCTCCCTGGCATTCCATTAAAACCCTGATGGGTTCATATTCCTCTGCCAGAGAGATGGCTGCTGACCAGAGACTACATACACATCCATTAGGAAGCACTCAGGTGCCATTCACAGTACACACTCACACACTCAGTCACAGCAAGGGGCAGACCAGGGAAGTGGCATGTGTCAAATAAAGGCTATAGAGAAATAAACTAGTTTAATTGGCTCTGCTGGCCTCTTTTGTCATACGGGTTTGAGAGCTGTTGTGATGTCTTTGGAGAGATTCTGCTCTTCTGTTGGGCTCACAGGGACTGGATATAAACCTGACTAAGCATCAATCACCAAGGGGAGGATTCACCTCAAAGCAAGGCTGACTTGGCAAGTAGTTCCTACTAATAAGTGAATTCTTCTTCTTTTGGTGCACTAATTTCAAACACACATGCACAGTTTTACACCCACAGCATGAATTAGTTTTATAGAAAAGCACTGACAACAGAATGAGGTGCTGTGGAGCAGCTCAACCTATGGTCATCAGGCTCAAGTTAAGTGAAGTCAAGTAGGTTTATTGTCATTTCAGCCATACACACAGAACACAGCGAAACAAAACAATGTTCCTCCAGGACCATGGTGCAACAGAACTACAGGCCCCATAAGTGCAGACATGAAAAAACACAGAGTGCAAAAGAGAGAGGGTAAGAAAAACACAAGAGGAACAAAACAACAGGACAGGACAGCATTTAGTGTGGTTAAGAAAAGCAGCTACAAGTTTGAAAGAATACAGCATGATGATGACAGATACAAAAATGCAAATATAGTGGTAGACAGCAATAAAGAAGAACTGTGAAAATAATAGTAGCAGAAGGACAGAGAGTGTGCCGTCTACAGGGCATCTACAGTGGCAGTTGGCATGTAAGTTGTTTTGCTTAAGGCAGAAGAGTTTATTGTGTATATGCATTGTACTGGGAAAAAAGGAGAAAGTTCAGGTCAGGGTGAGTTTCTGTGAGTGTGTTTGTGGGCAAAGTTTATGATTCTGATTAAGAAGTCTGATGAGCTGAGGGAAGAAACTGTTACCCGTTCTGGCAGTGGAGGCCTCTCAACAGTGATACCTTTAGCCAGATAGGAGGAGGGAGAATAGGGTGTGTGAGGGATGTGTGGGGTCATCCACAAAAATAGGGGCTTTGTGTGTGGTAGAAATGTCAATAACAGAAGGGAGAGAGACCCTGATGATCTAATGAACTGTCCTCACTGTCCTCTGTAGGCTCTTTGTGGAAAACGCTGTGATGCAGCCACAGATAACGCTCTCTATAGTCCCACTGTGGAGTGTGGTGAGGATTTTGGGGGAAGTCCGCTCTCCTGGTGTTGAAGGTCCATGTAACCTTCAACAGGTCCACGCTCTCGGTATTGAAGGTCCATGTTAGGTCCCCCACAATGTGAACACCAAGGAACGTGGTGCTCTGGATGATCTGTGGATGTTCGGCACAGAGTGATCATGTTGTGCCCTCTCAAAGGCAACAATCATCTCTTTTGTTTGCACCACATTCAAAGACAGGTTGTTGACTCTGTGCCTCCTGTTACACTATTGCACTTTCCCTCTGTATACCACCTCATTGTTCCTTCTGATCAAACCCCTATAATTTTATGTGCCTCTTGACAAGCCCATTGAAGCACTTCATGATGATTGGTGTGAGTGTGACGGGATGGCAGTCATTGAGGCAGGACACTGATGATTTCTTTGGCACAGGGATGATAGTAGTGGCTATGACGCATGTTAGAATGACAGTGGTGCTCAGAGAGATGCTGAAGATGTCTGTGAGGAGACCTGTCAGCTGGTCTGTGCATCCTGAGCACAGGACTAGGAATGTTTTCTGGTCCAGTGGACTTCTGTGGGTTGATTCTAAGCAGAATCTCATCTAAGTCCTCCTCACGTAAGCCAGTGGTATTCCATGCTGCCTTGTTGTTTTGTGCCTCAAACCATGTGTAAAAATTATTCAGTGCATCTGGAAGGCCTCACCAGCACAATCAGATGGAAATGTCCTATAGTTGCTGAGAGACCAGATGTCCTGCCACATGCACTGCATATTGCCGGTGTCTTGGAAGTGGCAGAAGATTTTCTGAGCATGCGCAGGTTTCGCTGCTCTGATGGCCCAGGACAGGTTGGTCCTTGGTGTCTCAGTGCAGCTTTATAGCCTGACCTGAGGCCAGTGGAACAGGTTCTCAGTGCCAAGTGTCAGATAGAGGTATAAAACTTCTCAGAATTTGGATAGAACTTAATAGGAACTCAGTCCAATAGCTTTCAGTGAATATATCATTCTTCCAAAATCTGGAGAAAAACCTTGCCAGAAGAGAAGAGGGTGTTACTACAGCAAGGTAGGGGCGGTTTCTTATGAATACCTTTGATTTTAGAAAAGGATATGATGAGCAGGTGTCCACATACTTTCAGACACGTAGTGTAGTCATGACAAGACAAAAAGACATAAAGGTTCTCCCACTTTTAGGTCAAATTCCCGCTTATCATCAGGGACATAAGATCACTCTACCTACTTTCAGCTTTTTACTGCTGATTTCTCTCCTTGGTATTGTCAGAGCTCACAGCTGCTGCCATTCAGCACCATGGACAGTGGCTGATGGTTGAGCTCAGCTGTTTTCAAATGGACCAACATAGAGCCCAAAGATGGAACATGGAGTCACAGATTAAAAAAGGGTGACTCGTTGTTGGTTGTTAACAGCTGGAGCCACTTTGAGCTCACTTAAGGTGGTATACAGGCTGTTCCGCACAAAAGTGGATACAGAAAAAACACTATAGATGTTCCAAACGTACCAAAACTTTTACCCTGATCCATCTCTGCAAACTGGTTCACCAAGCAGAATCACTCGGCATGTACTCAACCTCATACAGCCTCAACTCTTCCCTACTTCCTAAACGTCTACCAGTATTGTCTTAATCAAGGATCATCACATTGATTTGAGCTGGGGAAAAATCGGATAAAAGCCTTAACATGCTACTTAAGCAACATTCGTAAAGTAACATCACACAATGTCACATTCATCAAAAAGTCAAATGGTTAACTAATAAACAGCGCTTAACACTATTCAAGCTGTTTCTGGAATATACATCCACAAAGGGAATAAAAACAGCTTGTCCTGCTCTTTATTTGCTCTGTCAATAAACACAAATGTGGTTAAAGTTTTTTCTACCATGCAGGAAAAATAACTGAATCTTATCTGATATACCTAAATCTAACATTCTGTATTCTGTTCATAGAAAATGATTACTTCAGTTATAAAGTGAATGTGAAAATATATATCTTTATGGTGCTTTTTGAAAATCATGCATATGCTTGTTTATTTATTACACCAATAGACTGGAACAATAATAGCGTGTCTTTAGTGTGCTCTGCAACATGCCTGCAGCCTTATCTTTTTTAGGAATACTGCTAGAAAATCCTCTATATAATAAATCCTTGATATATTAAAATAGATCTTTATATATGAACTTACCAGTTTATATTTGATTTTGGCCCAGAGAAAGAAAATATTAAATTGATGATGCAGTGTCTAAATAAAGCTGCTCTCTGGGGACTTAAATGCCTGATGTGTGTCTCAGTGTGTGTGTGTGTGTGTGTGTGTGTGTGTGTGTGTGTGTGTGTGTGTGTGTGTGTGTCTGTGTCTGTGTCTGTGTC
>JBBPDC010000129.1:4307544-4323678 GCA_037974485.1 Hemigrammopetersius urotaenia | reverse complement strand
GAGGGGGAGAGAGAGGAGAGAGGGAGGGAGAAAGAGAGAGAGATAGAGAGAGAGAGAGAGAGAGAGAGAGAGAGAGAGAGAGAGAGAAGAACTGAAGTGAATGACAGTGCATCTGACAACTTCGACAAGCAATTTGGTCTACAGACAGCTATATAATTGGAAGTCATCATCATGGTCATCATTACCATCATCCTCAAGTGTCCACCTCCAAGTTTGGAACAGTGCCAAATCCTCTTTTTAGCCTGTAAAGTCTCAAATCAAGCTGCAGTCTGGGAGTGGAGCCCACAGGATTATGCAAAAGGGATTAGCACTCTGGAGTAAAGTTAAAGTTCTTCTTCAAGTAAAGTTAAAGTTCATGAACATTTACCCTGCCTGTTTCATTAAATGTTTTTAAAATGCCTGGTTAAACAGAGCATACATGTTCCAAAGAAGGTTGAGATCAATTAAACACGTTAATGTGCTTACAGCAATGTTCTGAAACGTAGTGTAGAGGCTGCTACTGCAGCAAAAGAGGGATAACATCCCTTTTACATTAATGGCATGTAGCAGACACTTTCATCCAAAGTGACTTCCATTTCCTAACTACAGGGGACAGTCTCCCTAGAGCAACTAGGGGTTGAGGGTCTTGGTCAGGAACCCAGTGGTGGTTTACAGAAGGTAGGATTCAAACCCATGACCTCTTGGTCCATAGGCAAGTATCCTACCCACTAGGCCACCACCACATTGGATTTCCAAAGGAATGTTGAATGAGCAGATGTCTAAACGTTGTGACATATAGAGCTCACTACAATTGTAAATGGCGCATTATTGGATGAAAACACCTCATGGAACTGGCCTATACTCATATTTAGCAGCTCAATTCTCCACAAGGGTGCAGTCAAACAGATTTAGATGCTTCAAATGAGCAACGCTTCACATTAATGATACCGCATGTCCCTGTTTAGACAAACCTGTTAAGGTACATGTGTTGAATACACATAGATGTGTTGAATACCTTTGAATGTGAGTAGACTAGATCATGGTTGTGCAATGTAGGGAGTAATAAGGATCTAAAAAGTATTTATAGCTGGTAATTATCCATAAATGGATAAGATACTGCTTTGTGTGCTCTGGTATGACAATGTTAACATTCACCTTTGACCTGGCACCATCTTGCTATTTTGTGGAACTGAAAACCGTGTAGTCAAGCAGTAGCACCTTCAGCAGCAGAAACTGATCCTTTCCAATTTTCCACAGTGAGCTGGTGCAGGAGTACAGTGGAGAAAGGAACGTTCCCTCAGGCCACAGGAAAAGACCAAAGGAATAAGAGTAGTTTTTTCTCCCACTATGTGGATCCACACCTCCATTACTGCAGACCGGCATGGAGCTGTGTGCTTATACAGAGGAGGCAAAGGATTCATTTGTGCCAAAAAAATCTCATATTTGTCTCAGTATTTGTTTCTGTATGAATGTGCACTTGCTTGCTGTTACATACTGTTTCATTTTTGACATTAAAGACTATTATAGCACTTTACCCTGTGCCATCCTAGCATTTGTTCTGTATATCCGCTTGTGCATACACAGTACACAGTCATCCCATTATGGTTCCAATTTTGGTTGAAGGCGAGCATGGGAGAAAGAAAAAATAACTTTAGATTAAGAGGCTTTCATATAAAAAATTGGATTGGAAGGATCAGAGTCATTTTTTTCGGCATGATGAGTCAGAACATGCATTCGTCTAGCACATTCTTTCGTTTTTCTCATTTTTGTCTATGTCTTTCCCATCTCGCCCCTTTC
The DNA here is from genome assembly GCA_037974485.1 of Hemigrammopetersius urotaenia. NCBI lineage: Eukaryota > Metazoa > Chordata > Actinopteri > Characiformes > Alestidae > Hemigrammopetersius > Hemigrammopetersius urotaenia. The sequence goes on along the minus strand of JBBPDC010000129.1, from coordinate 4,321,902 downwards.
TCGTTGAAGCTGTCTTACCTGCAATAATCTACACTGTGTGGGAGTCTCATTTCCCAGAATCTCCTGTTTAGTTGCTTATAGCTCGGTGTTCTGGATTATTCTAAAAAAGGCCTGATTGTTCCTTTATTCTTGATATCTATACTGACCCATCTTAACCACAGAGGAGCTACTGCTATATACTTTCACTGCACCATTTCTGAACATGTTTAACTGTGAGCAACCTTTGTTTTAGTCTTTTCATCTTCAACTAAAATAGGCCAAACAGGAGCTAAAAATGATAACTGTTTACCCCATGCGTAACACTGTAGGTGCCACAACATCTTATATCTGCAACAAGCAATTTTATAGAAGTTAATGTTTTACGAAAGAAAGAAACAAACATTGTCAATTTACAACAGAAGTTTAGGCACAATTATTTTAGAAAACATATGTAACAGAAGCTGAAAAACAAAAAAGGAGATACACATTTTGGTCCTAATGGGTGATGAGGTGAGGAGGAATAGACAGGAATAGCCATGAGACAGAAACGAGGGAAGGTGAGAAGACACAGGAAACAAAAGGAAGAGATGAAAATACCAAAAACAGAAAGCAAGAAACTCCAAAAATTCTGCTAACGAAGGGCTGGCAGAGATCACATCTCTGTCCAATCGGCTGGTCAGTTTTGTGGCAAGAGAGCTAAACCTGTTGTGACAAGGTCAATCACTATGAATAACTCCATGCCTCCAAAGATGCTTTGGTCTCGATGGAAAAATAATGAAGGAACTTCAAAGGGTTAAATGAGAAATCCAAACAAATGCAAATAAAATTCACTGCCTTGTTTCTTTCTCTCTCATTTCTTGTCCATCAAAAATACTACCTGAATAATCTTTGCAGTAAAAAACAAAATGTTCCAGAGTACAAAAGCTAAGCCTTACAGGAACGTAAAGAAAAATAAGAAAAATTCGAATTATTTCCACATCTCCTACAAAGCAACCTGTCCATGCTCTGCCCACCAATTCCTTGTTTTATAGTAACATGGAAAGCTTTGGAAAATGTTATGGAACAACCTTTTAATGTAAGGTGAAATTGTATAATCATTTGTATTGATTTCAAATGTTAGGACAGATTAATTCCAGCTTCTTTGTGAATTAAGCTAAGGTTAGCATGGTGACACTGTTAGCCCCTTGTCTAGTTTTGGTTAGGTACTGTAGTCCAATTCAGTAATGTATCATTTTTAATTGGAAATTCAATGTTATGTAACAACATGCTTTCCAAGTTCTCATTAGGTGGAATGAGATTTCTGCCCACACTCTGTGAGACTTGTCCAACCTCACAACAGTTGCTATGAAGGTACACATTTGTGAGCATGAATGGCTCAACAGCTCACATTAGACAGCTTGTGTGATGAACCTCACTGTCTTCACTGCCACCATGAACTTCTTCGTCACTGTCGTCATCCTCCTCCTTACTGTCGTCATTTTTATTTCAGGTAGGGAATAAGCAGAGTTGTTTTTGTGTGTGGCTGCAGGCTCCATTGGAAAGAGATTGAGTGTGGCTGCGTTGCTGTTTGTGGTTCAGAGTGGGTGCTGAGATATTTCAGAAATTCCACCCACTCCACTCTGTAATCCGGGTTTATTACCAAGCTTTGCTCTCCCATACGTGAATCATTTTCACGCCTGGCATCAGTACAAAAGCTGGATTTGGAAGCAAAGCTTTATAACTCACTTGATGAGTCCAAGTCAAACAGAAGACAAGGCACCCCTGGATGACCCTCCGCAGTTACATCTGTTTTGATGCAACATTTTGATGCTTCCGTCCAATCATCATATACTCGCCAATTAAGGCAACAAAAAGTCTGGCTATGTGTTTCAGGCTAATCAAACCATGCCAGTTTCACACTTAAATTCACCCACCATGCTGCTTTGCATGAAAAGATAAGCTGATAAGGTCAGTGTCAGTTTGATGTGAGTGGACTAATCTTGATACAATGACACTATAGTAGCCCTCCGAGCCCTTATTAGAGAAAGAAAAGGATCGGCTTTGGCATTTATCGCATAAAGTGTGAGGAGGTGGTGACCGTGAGGTACCCTGCACCTGTCACTTTAAAGCCTTTTAGTCTTTGTTAAATAAAATGGGCTGATTGTATTCGTCTCATTACTTAGCTGCAGCTTAGTAGCCAACAAAGACATGCAAAACATCTGGTTAACAGTGATGAGACAGGAACCCAAGTGAGCCTCCTTAAGGCTTAAAAAAAACCAAAACAGATTTTAAAGCACTACAAGAAAATCAGTGCTTTATACATACAGACAAGACTGTAAACCTGTTTTCTTCTGGTTGATTTCTGTAGAACTGGGAAAATACAACACCACAAATCTAATCCTTCACCTCAGAAAAAAAAAATCTTTCAGTTCCATGAATTTTTTCAAGCAAAACAAGTCTTTAAAAATGATGACCTTCATAAGCACCAGCCACATGTAACCGAACATCATAATTGTCAACTTCTCCATCATGTTTGTATCACTCTCTTAATGAGGTATTTTAAGTGATCCTCACATATTTGTGGCCAAATTATAATTATCTGTATCTAATCCAATCCTGACCAAGAGAAGCACAATGATGCAATCTGTATGTTCAGCCGTTTTCAGTCAACTGTATTTGTTATTTTTTAGAAATAAAAGGTTATTTTGGGTTTTTAATGTTAATGTACCACAACTGGCGTCGACATCGGCAAATATGTAAAATTAGTTTAAAAGACATCAAAAAAATAATGGATATTGACCCACAGTTTCCATGATTGTTTTAAAAGCATTTAAAAAGCAATTTCTTTCTTGACATTGCCAGTTGTGCCATATCAGCAAAATGTCCTTGTATTCCAGACGTGTACCCTGGGGGCTTTTGGTCCCTGCTAACACATGCCCACCAACACACACACACACACAATGCAGCCTTCTTGCATAAACTAGTTTCTAGAGAGAACTGCTTGCCATTTTGTGGGACATGCATGACCCAGAGGAGGAGGACGAAAGAAGAACACGTTGTTGGTCCACCCGTATTCCAATAAGCCCCGCCCGCTGCGTGGTGACTGGCTAGTGGTTTATTCTCGCAAGCAGTTCACCATAGGCCATAAGCGCACTACTTGTGAGAATGAACTACCAGCCAATCACAGCGCAGGACACCGGGTATGGGTTTGTGTGGCAGGGCCCCCCCCCCTTTCACTTCCACCTTAACAAGCTCCTCTGCCTAAACACCTTTACAAGAGCTTTCTGAACACGGACGTCAGAACATGTGCCAGAGTCCCAAAACAAACCAAATCCAAACTCAAACCCTGACTGTCAGGCCAACCAACGACTTAACCTCCGCGTGCACTCTCGGTTCGGCTCGTGGAGGAGAGAGGACAGGAGGGAGGGGCAAAGAGAGAAAGAGAGAGAGCGAAAAAGAGCGCGCGCGCGAGAGAGGGAGGAGTGAATAATTGATCGCCCCCCTTTTCTGTGAGAGAGCGTGGGACGCGCCTCCTCGGACGGGAGCCCCTCTCCATGTGATTCAGTCGAGCTGCTGCACGCCCCCCCTCCATCCATCCATCCATCCTCCCCTCCCTCGCGTCCTCTCTGCAGCCGCGCGCGGACATGCAAGGAAGCAGCGGCTGAACAGTCCTGTTTTCTCCCTCTCTTTATCTCACTCTCACTCTCACTCCCTCTCTGTGTGCTCTGACTCTCAACTTGTCCGATCAAGGGGGCTTCATCGTCCGCGCGAGAGGAATACGCCGGCCAGGTAACCATGACCTCCTCTGTGCGTGTGTGCGGGTATACGTGCGTGCGTACGTATTTGAGTATATGAGTGTGTGTGTAAATGAGTGTGTGTGTATGTGCGTGTGTGTAGATCAGTGCTGGGATGGAGCGCGAACCCCTGGTTTCTTGCTTCTCGAGTACAGATGCATGTATAACTGCATGCACAAGAGCATGCACATCCCTTTTATAACCAAAGGCACGCGCGTTTATACAGAACCGCGCTCGTGCACGGAGGCGCATGCGTGTCCTGTCTACATTTAGACTCGATGCTTTATGCAATCGGACAATGGAAAGTTAACCTGCAGATTGAATGTCTCTGCTAAACAGCCCCATATTGTCCCAGCCGGTGTGATAACATTCACAGACGAGGGACAACAGAAGCTCCACGAGCTTCAATGTTCGTGAAGCTGTGTAGGCTCTAGTGTCCTGTGGTGGTCCTGTGGTGCTCCCTCTCTCCCTCCCATCCCCTTGGAGCGAATGTCCTCGTGCCCCAAAGGCAAATCTACCAATCTACTGGTCCAACAGTCACTGCCAACAAGACGTTCAAGCTAAACTGAAGGTGCTGTCGTTGTGCCTGACGGGATCACACTTTTTCTCCACGGACACTGTGCGTTTTATTGACCTCTAATGTCCTTCAGTGATTGGGGTTCGCTAAAGAGTCCGGGGCAGCAGATCGCCTCCAGAAACAGGGGAGAAAAAAAGTTTGCTCTTTCTCTTATTTCTGTCGAGTTCGTGGAAGTGCTGAGGTTGTGGTTTGTGTGTGTGTGTTTGTTCACAGGTCCGAGTACTCAAGAGGCTTTAAGGTGAATGTAATATCTGCGCGTGAAGAAGGCAGGAATCAAAAGCCATCACCATGAATTTTGTTATGAAGCAAGCTCTGGGGGGTAAGTTAATGTAACGCTGCACTTTGTCTGCGGAGTCTGTAGAGGAAAAGAGGGACTTGAGGGCACTGGGGTTAAAGGAGAGCTCTGTTAATGTGGAAATGGGCTTTACTGAGCTGTCACTGCGTTGTAACAGTCCAATGCTTTGTTTGTGTAAAGATGAGGCCACGTGTAGCTTTGTTTTAGAGTTTGGAGGTTTTATTTCTTGTTTATTTTGTTGAATGCAGTATGAAACAGTTTGACTGATGTAATATTTTGAGAGTGAACGCTTGTGCTCGTGTGCGTGCGTGCGTGTGTTTGGTGAGCGCATCGTGCTGGAGCGTTTTTGCGCAGTGCCCCCAGCTCGTGCGCGCTATTGTTTGCACGAGACCTTCTGCACTTCCAGTTTTTTTATTTAATTTGCTCTTTTTATTCATTCAGCTATTGTTGTTTGTTCTTATATCCTTATTTTTCTTAATCATAGTCTTAATAATATTTAATGTTGAATCATATTTTGTTGATTTGCTGTTTCTTTCTGGAGAAAATGCTCCAGACCTTGCACAGTCAACCTTCTGCACAGCCTATGAGTGCACACATTGCAATATTGTGCACAGTGGAATTATAATGTCATTAAATCATGAATATGCAAAAAAAAAGGAAAAAGTTCAAAGAATGGAGCATGGCGTTAAACCTCTACATGGAGCGCCGCAATGTGCTTGATTAATCCCTTCCTGCATTTCAGATGGGGATTTTCCTCTCCCCCTCGCTGAAGGAAAGGTTGCTCACTCTGCCAGCCATTTATGGCTCTTTTTTAATTGAGGCTGACAGTCAGGTTCTGAATTTTGATGGATATTTGAGCATGAAGGGGTTGATTGAGGGAGATACATCCTTAAATGCTTAACCAAAAGCTGGATTGGGATCCATTTCATTAACTGCAGGGAGGGGGTGGCAGGTCCGTGGTCCAGCGCACAGCTCTGTCTATAAAGGAAATGAGCAAAAACAACTGAACTGTGTGGAAAGAGATTTCACCGGTGAGAAGGTTGAGCTGGACTTTTTCTTATAACTTTTTGTTTTTCCTTCACAGAAATGTAGTAAGTGACCAGGGTAAATTGGTCCACTGTTTTTCTCTTGTTTTGCTTTACTCTATTTTTCAAGAGACTCTGAAGTTCAATCGATATGATCTGCTCTCCTAAGAGCTCAAAAGAAAAAAAACACGCATCCCTTTACTTTGGCAATTTTCTGTATAAGATACTGTTGGAGTATCAGCAAAATAGAAAAAAAAAACAAGTCATATGACATCTCTTAGAAGCTTTTATCACATCTTGGAGTTGCGTCCATAAATAAACGATTCTGGTGGACCAGTATAAAACTGTCGGTTGGGGCTTCTTTGTCTTTCTCCAGACTCCCCTTTTGACCAGTTCAGTAAATCAACACTGGGGCAATCTCTGTCGGCTGGTGTAGTGAGCCCTCCCAGGCGGTTCTGACCCGCATTAGATAATAAAGGCCGGGCTGAAGTGAAATAATGGGCCTGTCTGGCTCTGGCAAAGATTTAGAGGCCCAAGGTCAGCAGGTGGGGACAGAGGCAGGGACTGAGGCGCTGCTATAGAGTAGTAATCAGCCTCTCAGGACAGAAATCTCCAGAGTATCGCTGCACAATCAGCAGGTAATGCAGCACATGACGCAGTCCCCTAATAAACACACACGAACATCCATGCACAGTACACACCTACCATCTCACACACTTATTTTTATATATAGTATAGCAGTTTATACACATACACACAAACACACACATGGGCTTGTTTTTATACAAAATGATAAAGGGCTTATATGTCATAAGTGAATAATAATAATCATAAAAAAAATGTAAAAAAACACTGCTAATTTGACCATAGCCACATTCACTTATTCTGTGTTTTGCTGAGGAGTTCTCTCTCTTTATATATTTTACCTTCTCAGTCTCTTTCGCTCTCTCTCTCTCTCTCTCGCTCACCCTCTCTCACTCGCTCTCTTTTCTCTCACTCTCTTGCTCGCTCTCTTTTCTCTCACTCTCTTGCCGCTCTCTTTTCTCTCACTCTCTTGCTCGCTCTCTCAGTCTCTCTCTCTCTGCCTCTCTCGCTCTCTCGCTCTCTCAGTCTCTCTCTCTCTGCCTCTCTCGCTCTCTCTCAGTCTCTCTCTCTCTCTTGCCCTTCCCCCCTTAAATAACACATTTTGATAACCCCTGTATAGGACCCACACACATCATACCTCCAACATACACGCACACACACACACACACAAACTCATGCCTATCTCTTTATCTCTCGCTTTGTCTTCACCAGACCGTCTCTTTCCCTCTCTGAAACGAGCGCAGCCATGTGGAAAGAGCTTGGCTGAGCCAGAGTGCTAATGAGGCTGACACGGGGCATACAGGCACACACAGCCTTCCACTGACCAAACACTCAGACAGACCCACAGACGCACATGGACAGACAAGCTTGACCATGCATCCAAATTTTACACCCCAACCGAAAGCGACATTCAGACGCTGCTGAGAAAATCAGCCCTGCTAGTGGATGAGTGGATATTTAATTCAAGTTATTAAGTGTCTTTCCTGTGGGTCAGTCATATGACGGTGTCCATGATTGGCTACAATGAAATGTTTTGACTGTGATTTTTGTTAGATCTATTCCCCAAAGCAGAGGGCTCATGCCGTGAATCAGCACACTCCTGACATAAATGCGAGAACTAAGAGCTTCATCTGAGTGCATTCAGTCTATCGTAGGAACGAAACGCTGGTCTGTGGCATAAGTATTGACATTTGCTCTTACAGGACACCTAATATATCCTGCTTTGACAGATAGTGGTGTGGTGTGAAGGCCAGTCCGACACACATTGATTTGCTGCATCTTCTGCTGAAAGTCTTTTCGTCACCAAGCATTAGAGCTCATCTGTACTCTTTAGTATTCAAAAGTATTTAATCCTTAGATATCTGAAGTTTTCATGATAATTTTTGGAATACTAAATATATATACTTACATGTTTATATAAATTAAATAGTTAGTTATGTAAAGAATTACAATTACATTTTATTTCTGTATTGCCAAAGTCTGTGCTTCCATGTTGAGAGAAGGAGAACTCATCCTCCTCTGGTCAACACCAGATGGTAAGGGAGAATAAAAGACTATCACTGTGGAAACGACTAAAAATATATAATAGGCAGAAGTATACAGACGTAACCACTAGAGTCTAAAGTAAGTCTGTTTAATAAGTGGCAGTAGTTTCTGTTGGAGTCTGTGTAAGCAGTCGTAGGTTTGGTTAGGGGCTGGGCAGCTTGTGCTGGTGGCCCCTGGTTACGTTTTCCTATGTTAAAAGAATAGATATCGTTCACTAATACTTGCAGAAACATGCAATAGATAAGTTTGTAGATAATGGGTTAAGACAGAGGTCCCCAATCACCAGGCCGCAGACCGGTAGTGATCCATGAGTCATTTGTCCCCGGGCCGCACAGGAGTACAGCATAAAAATATTTTATTGATTATTAGAGTCTGAAAGCTCTTTACTTTGAGACGGTCATGTGAGATGGCTCATTTAAAATCTGACATAAAAGCTAGCAAAATGGGTAAAAAAGAATCCTCTTTGGGGAGCTTCTTCATATTTTTACACACTTTGTTTTCAGTTGTAGCTGTACTGGTCCGTGAAAATATTGCTTTACATATTTTGGTCCATGGCGCAAAAAAGGTTGGGGACCGCATGTCATTTAACAGACAGTGTGTAAGCCACTAAAACTCCAGCACAATTTTCCTGAGCTCTGAGGGTTCATCTTTGTATTTTTATTCGTTTTATTTGTGCATGAGTCAATTCTGTTAACATCTCTCTCTTTGGATCAATCCCAAGTCTTTTTTAGGCTCCACCCCTCTGTTAGATTTAAAGGTCAGATGCTGGGTCATGTGAAGCTGCAGCAAAGTGATGGCCACTGAAGTGACAGATTCATTGCTGATGGCCTGCAGGCGGGATCGCCATTAGTTCATGTTCACACTAAACAGAGCTCTGGAAACCCTTACTGGGTTGGGAGTGTGTCACCGCTGATGGACAAACTAATGAAACATAATTAAAAGAGCAGCCCTAATGGAATTTAATCCGACTCAAACCGAATTGAAATAAAGTGAAATAAAGTGACAGGAGGCGCAATTTCACATTGAGTATCATTAGAAAACTCCTTTGACTGAAGCAATAAGCAACAGATGGAAAGAAAGCTTGTCAATAGCATTACCATAACGTTATTAAACACTGCTCCGGCATCAGGCATCCATTCATCTCGCGTTCCGCAGCCCAGCCATAACAACACTCAGGCGCTTTCCGCTAAGGCTGCCTGCAGATGCATCAGAAATCAAACCCAGCCTACCTGCAGCTCCAGGGAGCCCCGGGCTGGGCTGTGTGAGAGCTGATGCTTATTGATTTATGCACTGACCTAGAAACGACTGATCGCCGGTGCTGAGCAGGCGTGATTTTTAACTGTGTAATGAGAGGGCCCAAGCGCATTACCCACGGTGCGGCCTAGGAGACACAAATCGATGTGGCTGCTGCGGTGGGGCCAGGTGACAGTCCCTCCACCTGGAGAGGTACACAGTAGCAGAGGCTGGGTTATGAGTTTGACCAGCAAAGCAATAAAAATCGAGCAGAGTACCATTATGAGCAATTAGAGCAGCAAACCTGATCACTGTCCCCATTTAGTTGTAATGCGAGTCTCTGTGGGGCCAGCCTTGTATGTTATTGCAGGAGAATGACGAAGCATATTGGAGAGAGAGAGAGAGAGAGAGAGAGAAAGAGAGAGAGAGAGAAAGGAGCAAGATATGATAGGCAGTGAGAGGTGAAATTAAAAAAAGAATACGACACACACATACACACAAACATACCTCACACCTGCTTGACTAGTGTGCCAAGTCAGGATGCAATATGCTCTCTATCCCCTCCTGTTGGCAGGAAGTACTAAGGTCAGCCTAGGACACACTCTGTCATTGTGCTTCTCACACACACACACACACACACACACACACATTTACACACACACACACACACATACACACACACACACATACACACACATACTCACACACATACACACAGACACACACATACACACACACACACACATACGCACACACGCACACAGCCACGCACGCATACACACACAAGCACATATAAACACACATATACACACACAAGCCTACATATATAAGTCTATGCACATGCATACACACAAATACAACTCACACAGACATGGATGCATGCATATGCGCACACACATTCTCTGCAGGCTCGGCAGCTGGGCGCTCCCCTAGCATGGTTGGACACTCTGACTGTCCAGGCTGCGGGCTCCTGGCTCCAGCCTGCAGGAATTACATGTGTGCAATGGCCCATATAGCACCACACTGCTTCCACACAGGGAGAAGACACCTGCCACCACACACACACACAGGAAAGGAAAGCAAAAGTCTTTTTGTTCTACTGTAGTTATTTGAAGATCTGGACTTCATTTGAGTAGTTCTACTTGTAACCACCTAAACTTGCGATCCACTAAAAATTCTGCGTGTTCTCTAATGTGCTGTGTGTAGTTGCTTTTCAAGAAAACTATTGTTGAGAGACAGAAAGAGAGAGGAGAGAGAGAGAGAGAGAGAGAGAGAGAGAGAGAGAGACTAAGAGAGAGAGAGAGAGAGAGAGAGAGAGAGAGACAAAGAGACAGAGAGAGAGAGAGAGAGAGAGAAAGAGACTATATTTTGCTCTTATAGTATGTAGTTGACACAATAAAGGCTGGCTTTCCAGACAGAGAATAAGCCTAGTCCTGGACTACACAGCAATCTGAATGGAAGTTTTCTTTTTAAAAAATGTATGTATTCCAGCATTAGGTCTAATTCCTGTCCAGGAAACTCTATGCATAGGGGTTTGTTACTTTAAATCTCAGGTTGAAATCTGATTTTATGCATCTACCACAACAAAACAACAATAAAATACCCTTTCATTTAAAAGCATGTGATATGAATACTTAATGTGCACTATTCTTCACAGTGGTATGTACCAACACAGACCTGTAGTAGATTTAAAACAGTTTATCCATGAATAAAATTGTCCACTTTTGAAATAAGGGTTCTTAAATGGTTCTTGCCTGAACGAATTAATCTATAACTGCTATAGAGCCTTTAAATTTTTTGGAATTTCTCCAGACTTTAAACAGTTCTTTTGCTTTCACACATTTCACACTACATGGAAGCCCCCAACCTTTCATTTTCAAGGAAACTTCTATATCTTCATGTAAATATTTAACTGTGTCTATTCTTCCTGAGGCATTAAGTGCACATTGGCACTGTCACTCTCAGACAAACACACAGATGGGGTCAGTCACCCATGTGGTCTCAGGGTTAGATAACTTGTCATATAGCAGCCTTTCATGTGCGCTGTGGGCTGATGAGTCATGGTTTTGGCCGTGAAACTACAAAGCTTCATCAGCCCTCTTCTTCCTCTGCTTTGAAGACTATTTAACATGACAGGTCTCGCTTGAGCAGAAGTCACAATATACTGGGTAGGATTAAACACACAGTTTACAACACAGAGGTCAGCATGGTGGCAGGAGCATCCATCAAAATTAGTCAGAGCATAGGGCTGGATGGCTACTGCCCAATATTGAGCGACTAACATTGACTAACAGCTGCAGCTTTCCAATACTGCATCAAATAATGTTTTTTTTTTACATATCCTTGAAGTTTTAATAGAATGGAAGAGTCATAATTTGACAGACAGTTACTCAAAAGAGATCATCCAAAGAATCAAGCTACTCAGAAGAGTCCCTAGACATCACAAAAGACTGAATTGCAGTGGTCTATTTACTGTTTCAGTTCACAATATAAAAAAATTAAAAAGGCTGTTTACAGTGTATTAGCCCCAGAGAGGAGAGCTAGAGTGTTGGGCCTCTGCAAGTTCTGCTCAGCAAGCCCATGACACGCATTGATTATTACTGAGCAACATTGTTCAAAGATATTTTCATCATCATTTAATACTATTAATGCCAAATCATGATCATCTTCATTACCTCCATCATCAGCAGTAGCAGCTCATTAACATCACCAGTAAATAAACAGATTGAATGACTAAGCAAATTGTTGTGGAAGGACAGACTACCAATCACAAATTATTGAATATGACTTATTATCATTTTCATTCGTATATGGAACCTTAATCTATGGAAAGGTGAAGTGAATTAAAACGGATCTCATAGTGGCACCTGTCGGAGAGCGGGATATATAAGATGAACAGTCAGATCTTGCTATAGCCAAAGGCACAATTATTTTGAGCTGCATACCAGAAGTGGCCAAAGGAAGGACAACAACTGTTAACAAGACCGTTTATGCACATGGTGGGTGTAAGGTAGCCTGTCTTGTCTGATCTGATCTCACACAAGAGCTACTGTAGAATACAGAGGTTTACTTTTATATTTACCTTTACATCATGTGGTGCATGTGGAATAAATGGCACCAGGAAGAAGGCAAGCTGGTTCAGTCAGTGTGAGGCTTTGGACAATGATCTGCTGGGAAACCTTGGGTCCTGGCGTTCATGTGGATGTTACCACCTACTTAAACATCGTTGCACACCAAATACTAATTGCAGTGGCCTCATTCAAACGCATGACAAAGACTTCAAGGTGGCCGGCAAAGCTTTCAGATCTTAATCTGACGATGTGATCTGTGTGATGTGCTGGACAAACTAGTTCAATCCGATACCTAACCTTGCAACTTACAGGACTTAAAGGATCTGCGGCTAATGTCTTGGTGCCGGATACTACAGCACACCTTTAGAGGTCTTGTGAAGGCTGCGCCTCAACAGGTCAGAACTGTGTTAATGGCATTAGAGGGACCTACACAATGTCAGGCAGGTGTTATGACTGGTAGGCGTTTAAATATGGAGTATACCACATATTTACACACGTTCTGTCTGATTTCTGCAGACTTTTTGGCAAATGAAACATTGATGATGGCACATTAAACATTTACAGCATTTAGCGGATGCTTTTATCCAAAGCGACTTCCATTCCCTACCTACAGGGGTCAGTCCCCCTGGAGCAACTTGGGGTTAAGGGTCTTGCTCAGTAACCCAGTGCAGGTTTGTTGAAGGTAGGATTTGAAACCATGACCTTTATGTGCAGAAACAAGTAGCCTACCCCCACTCCCACCCCCACCTCTAAACAATTTGGGATCATGCTCTTCACATCTTTTACGTTGTTATTGAACTGAGCCAACCCGAACTAGCATAAAGTAACAAAACCTGAATGAACACAGCTATTCTCCTATTACTAGGATTGTAAAACAAAAACATGGAGGTGTAGGAGATTACAGCTTCTGTTGTTTTAAGTGTCATTTGCAATGAAGCAGCAAAAAGGAAAGGTCATAGATGTCTGACATGATGAGTGTGCCGTAGTTTTTCAAGTTTGCATTGTACATACACGAGTGCGTTCCTGCCATAAATAATACATTTGTAGCTTCACTACACATTTTCTTCATTCATCTTTCTCGTGCTCAGTTATTTGGAGTGAGTGTATCTGGATCTGTTTAGACACACTACTAGGTTACACCCAGAGTCAGATAAAAAAAAACCCTAACCCTAACCCTGACCTTTCATGTATTCCAAAATTCTGAGTCTGCACCCCTCAAACAATATTCAATTTTCTCTCCCTACCAATGATGCTGGCTGCCCCAAAATCTGCAGACTACAGCGGACACCCTAATCCGAGCTAAAATCAAAAGACAAATTACATAGTGTAACCCCAACTTCACCAGTGCTTAAAGATCCCTCAGTACAGCCGGAACATCCTTGACTTGTGAAGCGCTTACATCAAGGCTACTGTGATGAGTGTGCATTTCACCGTGCCACATAACAGCATGTGTATCGGAACACTTCGCTGGCAGAAAAGTTGCAAGTGAGAAATATCTGTTCTTGCAGAAGATTCTCAGCTGCATATTCTCTTGGCAATTTCAGGCATAAGGCAAAGCGTGTGACCCAATTTTTGGAAGTTCCTCTGTATAAATAGAATCACATGAAAAAACACAGTGTGCCTCTTCAGAGTGTAGTACTAAAAAAAAGATCATCAAATTAGAGTGAAGTGAAAAGTTCATATGCCATTTCAGGTTCTTCTTCACACGAAAATTACATAAAGGAATCTCTGTAGGTAAAAATAGGCTGGTGACGTGGCCAGTTAGGTAATCACGATTTGCCAGTTTCCCAGTGTTTGGGTCTCCAGTTTGGTATCCGGTAGCCCTGAGAGAGAAGTGCGTCAGCGGCTGGCGCGGGTTAAGGCCTCTTTTGCCCGTTCCACTGCATGCCCTTGACTCCTTTCCAACATGGCCACCTCCCCAGCATGCGGATCTGGCAGGGTTGGGCTTCTCTCCCTCTCTCTGCCTTTCTGTGTCTCTCTCTTTCTCTCTATCTGGCAGAGCACAGCCTCCAGCAGGCCAGAAAAGGTGAGAGCTGCTCTCTGTAGTCTTTATGTGGCTGCAGGCACTGCCCTGCTTTTCTTCCGCTGACAGTTTTTTAGAACAGCTCCACCATTTGTTAACAAAGGTCACTTTGGAGGTCCATCAGCTTGCTTGGCTCATTGGGGGGCTTCTAGACCTTTTGTCATGACTGACTTATATGTGTGTGTGTGTGTGTGTATGTGTGTGTGTGTGTGTGTGTGTGTGTGTGTGTGTGTGTGTGTGTGTGTGTGTGTG
>JBBPDC010000129.1:4246513-4275822 GCA_037974485.1 Hemigrammopetersius urotaenia | reverse complement strand
GGGTTCCTGAGCAAGACCCTTAACCCCAAGGTGCTCCAGGGAGACTGTCCCCTGTAGTTAGGGAATGGAAGTCACTTTGAATAAAACCATCTGCTTATTGCAGTAAATGTAAATTAAGCAGCTAATTAAAAGCCATTCCTTGGTTGTAGCTGGTTTGTTAAAGCAAGAAAAGCACTAAAAATGGGCAGGATATGGGGACCTCAAGGATGAGGGTCAAGAACCACTGCATAAATAAATACTGTGCTCTTTTACGTATTGTCAACTCATTCATATACATTTTTCTTCATAAATGTTTTTTCCATAAAAATATAATATGCTGAGCTTATTTTTCCTTCAACAGAAAATTAAACAAACATGTAATTTGACGTAACATATAATTTCCGATATGTGATGATAATACTCTACTCTTCCGATGATTTGTTGGAAGCTGCCAAAATGAGGAAATTTAGGTCATATTCAAATAGATAACACAACAGTAGATTAATCCCCACTGTAAGCCCACATAATTTAGCAGAGCTCAAAATAATTACTGTAATCAGTTACTTTATGATTTCTAGAAATCTACAGGTTTAGAGTTAACTGCATTTGAATTGTTTTGAATAATTTTAATTGTTTAGTTTGTTTAAACAACTAATTTATTCCAATCCCTCAATGTAATTAAGTCTTAAGTAATGAAACACTTTACGGTTACATTAGTGGCTACTTAAATATTTTGTGGCAATCGATTGCCTTAACTGAGCTGAAGTTTGGAGTTTACAGTGCATAAAGACTGTAAAAGCTGTAGAGCATGATACAGTAATTACATCAGCATTCAGAATACCTTATTTTTTTAAAGATGGATATGCAAAGAAAGTCATTTGATGAGGTTGTACTGTGTATATAAATTTTCACTGACATAAAAATGTATTGTTCCCAGAATACTTTAAAAAGATCCAAAAAATAGAGCTAAAATGTAAATGCTGAGTTTGCTACATTTACTACAATTACTACAGTACTATGTAGCAGATTAATTTGGAAAAGTGTCATGCAGTTGAGCTAAAATGCATTTTTTTTGTTTGTTTTTTTTTGGTGAGTTATGTATTGGGCCAGAAGGGCCCTGGGGCGGCTTGTTTTGGTCGAGAGGAGAGGGAAAATGACAGCTAAGCCTTGCCAAGCATTTTACCGTGGAGAGGGAGAGGCTGACTCTGCTTGACTTCCCCTTCTAAAACTGCCACACAGCCTTTTTTCAGCATGACACCACCGTGGAAAGGGAAAGTAAACATGGGAGCTTCAGTACACTCTCTGTTCCGCCAGGGATTTAACTTCACTTCAGTAAAGTTTGTCTTTTCTAAATGAATTATTACAGCTTAGCTGACGTTCCTGCGGGAGAAATTCCATTAGGCGTCTTTAGACATTTGTGAACTTAATGATATTCACAGTTGCGACAGTTTTCTCATCCGTCATGAAGTGATGCTACAGCGGTAGGAAAAAGGTGTTTTTGTTGTATCAATATTATAACTTTTTGGTCTTGTTGCATTATAATTGCTTATTGGCCTTGTTCAACTACAAGTGCACATAGAAGTACTTTTATTTCAGTAATAAGATACAAAACTGGTACTGACCTTCAGTACACAGTTAACATAAATCTGGGCAGCTGGTGGCCTAGTGGTTAGGGCGTTTACCCTGCAATCAGGGAGTCGTGGATTCAATTCCCAAGACTGCTAGAAGCACCTCTGAGGTACAGTCCCCACATGCTGCTCCCCGGGCGCTCTGGGTTAAATGCAGAGGAAGAATTTCGTGCTGTTCACACTGTGCTGTGGTGTGTTCACGTATGACAGAATGGTCACTTTCAAATCCTTTGTCTTACTGGTTTAAAAAAACTAAAATGTTTGCTGTATATATTGAAGCATGTTTAAATTGTACTGTGTACTGAAGGAATGTTTTTTTGGGGGGTTTTTTTTGGGGGGTGCGGGCTTTAGGGTAGCCATATTGTTGTGTGAAGCTCTGGGGTGGGTTGTAGGGGGTGTCTCTGCTATTCTATTAAGCAGATACTATCAAACATGAATTATTTGTTGATACAAATACAAAAATAATTGTACCACACACCACAACCCCAATATGCTATTTTCACCCAATACTGCAACAAAATATGACCATGATATTACAAATCTACAAATTCAATACATCTACAAATATGCTTAAAAATTAACATATTTCATACAATGCTAAAATCTAATTATGTAACTACCTACCAAACCGTGCAAAGTCAAACGAGAAACAGTTCAATAACTTGCTAGCCATGTAATCAGTTCACCAAGTACATTAACTTGAATGAGTTGAATGATGAATGTTAAGTTAAATGTTTCAATTTGTCACACACCAGTTTTTGGCATCCACCTAATTATAAATGTTTCATTTAATTGAGCAGAGATCTGATGCTAATCCTTTACAATGATGTAGAATGCCAGAGTGTACAACCACAAAGACACATTTCAGGCAGTTTAATCATTTCTAACTGATTTCAGTTTCTAATTTGAAACACCTGTGAGTCAGGTACAAAAAGTTTTTTCTACCTCTGTTTGCGCTTTGGCGAGCTCAGCATGCTCCAGAGGTAGCGGCAGCACCATCTTGTGCCCCCTTGGAACCACCCACTTCTGTTCACTCCCTAGTACATACAGTCCATCTGTGGTGACATGAATCTGAATACATGTAGATATAAATTTCCCATGAGCCTGCAGCATTTACCCTGCCCATTCACCTTAAAGTGAAAAGGAGTATTGTTTCTGCAGATAGGGACAGCTGATTTTTGTGACACCTTTAACAATTACAGTCTAGACATAAAAGTTTTTCTGCATATTTCAGCCTGGTCTGCTTTTAGAATGGGGAGCAGTAAAGGGCAGCCAGTTAGAACAGAGTTCATTTACATATTAATAGCACGCTAACAAAACAGACCTGTTCTGAAGGAGGTTGGAAAATGGTCATGTAAGTTAAATTGACTTTTTAAAACCACACACATGCTATAAATCAAAGGGGCACAAGAAAATGGATAATACGGCTCCTTTAATATAACGAATAGCCATTATTTGATGAGGTAAATTTCCTCCGTTAATGGAAAGCATGCATGGCAGCACAAAATGGTGAATCGTCTAATGCTATGAGCTGACCAAGCTTGATTAGAAGAGATAAACTGCCATGCAAAGACATATAGTGTGGATCAGACTAAAATAAAGCGATGAGTCCTCACCCCGTGGGTCTAATTTGCCACTAGGATTCTGACTGCATGTACACAGTGTGTGTGGATGTGACTGAAATGCTGAAGGTGCACCACATGCACTGAATGTTTGGGTTTGGCACCCAATTTCAGGAAACTCTACAGCTTAAGTAATATCACAACAAGCGTCCACCCCCACACCATCTAATATTAAAAAAGAGAGATTTAGAGAGCATAACATGGGTAGAATGGATGCATGCCCACCAGATGAGCCCGGATGAGGCATGAAATCAGTGGAATGATGGGCAACAGCTGAGCCCTGTGCACATCTGATACCTTTTCTGGTCACCACAGACTGCATAACGTACATTTAGATGCATTTAAAAGCACAGGGTCACATTTATGTGTGGCTTATTTATTTTCCACTGGGGTACGGTGGAATTAGTCAGGAAGGAAAGCAGACTCCTGCTGTACTCCTCACACACCCTCTCATACTCACACCTCAGCATGGTGCTGTTACTCGCCAGGAAAGAGAACGGATATAGGAGCCATTATCTGTTAGTCCATTCCACCAATCACTGAAAAACTGCTTACTGGACAGTCTGCGTTTTGCCTTAGTGTTTCCCATGTTGCATGTAATAATGAGACAAAAACACATTAAAACAGGCCAAATGGCCCCCCTGAGTCCCAAGCCCATTATTCAGTTATTAATATTGTATTTACATTGCATTCAGCAGGTGTGCTTATTTAGAGCAACATACAGAGAAGCAGGTATAATGCATTGTTAAGAATCTTTTACAAGGACTCATTAGTGCAGTGTGGTGTGTATGTTCAGAGGGCCATTGAGCCTCAATTCTGTGTTTTTAATCTACTCTCGTTTGTGTCACGAACTACCACTATGGGCAGATAAATAAAATATAATGTGCTTCACATCGCCTTGGATTGCTCACTTGATGAAAGAAATACATCAGTGGTTAACATCTAATGAACAGAATTCTGCATACCCAGTCATGAACTGCAACAACAGTTTAAACTGCCACAACAACGGTGCGTGGAGCTTCTACAATGGACAAAAGCGCTAGCACAGAAAGCTACCGTTCCACATGCTGATCCATTTTACTATTCAGAACGTGTACATGCACATGCCACTGCTACCCCAGAGGCAGATTTTTAACAAAGCCAATGCCTGACAGAGGTAAAATAGGGTCAGGTTTTCTAGCTGAACAAAAATATTATCTACAAATCCCAAACTAAAAATGGAGACGAGCAAAAAATTAAAAAATCTTCTTCAGCCCCACCCTCGAGAAATAAAGAACAAGTAGACCGTTTGGCATTTAAGCGCTCGCCTAATGAAATGCCCTTCCCTGCCAATATTTGGCACAGTGTTCTAATCAGAACATTTAATTGTAAATGAACAAGTGTGTGTGTGTGATCTAAATGAAGCTGAGGAAAGGCTCAGTGAATCAGTAAGCCAATTGTGGGGACAGTGAAGTAATCAGGCGGCTTCGCCAAGTGGCAGCGTGCCACAGGCACGGGCACACAGTCGAGTCTATGCCAGTTTAGAGGTAGGCTGCTTTAGCCCCTCTCGCAAACCCGAACTGCTCCTAAGCACTGAAAGGACAAACACAGTCTGAGACCTCCCCTCCTTGTGCGTTCGCCTGCGGAGGCAATCAGGAGAATATTGCCTAACTCTTTTCCTTTATGACTCAGCCTTTTGCGCAAATTAATTTCTTTTTTTTTGCTTTTTCATTTCCGTCTTTGTCCTCCTCCTCTGCTCATATTCACATGGTAACCTTATAAAATCACTAAGGCTCACTGTAATGGACTCTTTGCCGCGGGGTTGGTTTATTAGATTTGATCGTCATTTTTGGTGTTGGTAAGCTCTGACGAATCTTAGACAGGACGTTCACGTCTGTTCTGAAAGCACCCACAGCAGCACCCAGTCTATTCCAGGCTTTATCCAGCTCTAACACGCCTGGACAGCTTTATGAACGCATGCTGGACCAGGAATCCTCACTGACAAAACATGTTATTGCTGGACTAAATGATGCAGTCTGAATGTTTTTTTTCTGTGTATTTTGTACCAACCTTGATCTGTGGCAACAAACTAATCCTATAAATATATCCGATCTGTAAATATTGCAGTGTAAAAGCTTAAATAAATGAACAGATCAGCCAAATGAAATATTTTACGAAGTTCAGATGGAATTCTGCTGGGCAAATGGCAGGCGTAGTGTTCAGTAGACCTGCCAGACTACAGACTTTATGCACAAAAAATGAGAGTGATGCAAAATGTGCATTGTTGCAAGCATGGTTGATGTGGTAATGTTCTTTGTTGGTGAAATGAAGTAGAGAATTGCATGCGTGATATGATATAGTACATTAGAGAATTTAGACAGAGGGGTTTTTTTGATAAATGTTGCAATTTCCGAAGAACACAAACGAGTCAAAATGCATATGCATTATTAATAATGCAGCTGAATTACTTCCAGATAGAGCTAAGCTTTCCTAGAAGTGGTGGAATAAGAGAGAAGGAGGGCTGATGTGTGTCATTGTGTTGTAGTACGGCATAAAGAAGAAGGAGGAGAAAGAGGCGGAGGCTCAGGCAGCCATGGAGCAAGCGTCTGAGGGCAGTCTCACCCGGCCCAAGAAGGCCGTGCCCGCCGGCTGCGGGGACGAGGAGGAGGAAGAGGAAAGCATCGTGGACACGGTCATGAAGTTCCTCCCAGGTCCACTCGTAGACATGTTCAATAAAAAGTAACTGTGTCTTGGATATATTGTTATGAAACCTGTCATTAATGTCATTATGTCCACCAAACCCTTACCTTCCACTCACTCACATTCCAAATGCTCTGGACTCAGCCAGCGTGCCATAACTTTTGTCTTTAACTTTTAGTTGTTAAAATATGACATTTTAAGATAATTTAAGAATGTGGGGCTTCCAAAAACCTACATGATCCTATTTCTCAAGTTAAGGACAGATTTAATGCCAGCTTCCCTCTGAGTCCAGCCCATGGAATGACAACAGTAATTAATCAAGCTCCACCTATTTTGTTTGTAAATAGACTATTTAAAAAAAAAAAAAAGACTATAAATGAAAACCAGAATATATATATACACAACGACTAAGAGAAAAAGCCATAACTTTAACTTGGAGCGAAGTCCTCCAAACCATATCGTATTTTTGATTAAAGTTTGCTGTTCTGTTATGGATATTATTGATCAGTTTATGTGGTAGAAATGTGTATATAATGGTTTACATATTCATTTGAGTTCTATTCTATGAATCAGTGTGGCACTATAATCTCACGATTAACTGTGTTGACCTGCATTGAGTTATTATGGTTGGAAATTATGTACAATGGAAGTGAGTGAAAAAATATAAATTTTTCTTTTTTTGGGTTTTTTTTGTGTGTGTGGTATGAAAATGATACTTTGTGAATACATTGTGTATTATTTCATTTGACATTTTTAGGTGAAATACATTGATATTTAAGGCAATAACTCTTTTTTTTTAATTTTGTTGACTCATACTTGCCACAGTATATACATAAAGGCATATTTTTCAAAGCTCATTGTGCTGCCCATCTCACTCTGGAAAACACGATTCACTGATCGAATTCCGGCATGTTTGATAGTCATGTTAGACCGAAGGAACCATAGAGCTAGACGCTGTGTTGAACTGAAATAGCTGAGCACCCGCTGAAGAATGCAAGGGTGATATTGAGTGCATACTACTATAATTGGATCAATAGGGCTCTCTTTCTCTCTCTTTCTATCTTTATGTATATTATATATATATATATGTGTGTGTATATATACATATATATATATATATATATATATATATATGTGTGTGTGTATGTGTATATATATACAGATATACACACATATATTCATCATGTTCATTGCTGTACAGTAAATATAGTAATTCAATGTTTACATATTTATGTTTCTAACCACAACCCAGTTGTGCATATACACGTTATGTGAACAGACAGTGACAACAGTGCAATATTTGTTTTTGAATGAAGATGTCCTGTGTCAGTTGGTTAATTAAGGGACTGCTATCCCAAATCAGCAATAACAGACAATCTTCATCGTTATGTATTCAAGCTTAATTAATGAATTAATTAGAGGATGTTAGTGTGCAGATGATTTGTTGTCTTCCTAGTGCCAGTCAAGCTAAAGACTTGAGATAAAGCCTCATGGAAATGTGTCTTGGAGAGGGAAGTAGGGAGTGGAGAACTCGTTTTCTTTGTGGGTTTGAATTCCAACATAGGCTGTTAGGCCTCTCTCGGGGGTGGGGAGCTGGTTTTGGGTCCCTGAGCTTGAGTGGGCTGCTTCACGAAGTGATGTCTCAGCCTGTGCTTTCCTGATCGTTTGTTCTTTTGCTTTATTTAAGTTGTTATTGTAAGCGTTGTCGTTGTCGTTGTTGTCGTTGTCGTCGATGTTGTTGTTGTTAAAAGTGTTGTTGTTAATGTTCGTAGTTGTGGTGATTGCTTGGCCGAGGAGGAAGGCAGTGGGGTCCCGGTCCCTCAGAAGAGTTGTAAACAAGCTGAGTGTGATGCCTGCTTTTTTTTGTTACTCTCGATAATCTGCTCAGTGACTTTATATAAGCTGTGGCTTCATTTTCACATCCAGTAATGCTAACATTTGAAGTACTGTTACTGTAGATAATCTGATTTAACATGACAGTAGGTCCTAGCTAGCCTAGAATCAGGTGAACTCATCAGTTGCACATTACTAAGCATGCGGTTGAGGACATTTAACGTTTCGAACCTCGTGGGTGACGTAGTTAGCTATCGGCTGCCACTGGAGTGCTTTAAACATTCCAAATATTACAAACATTCCATCTGGCCCATGCTGGTTTCCCAGAACTCCTTCGACTAATATTCTGCTGTAGACGCCTTTGTGCATTTAATTGAAAAACTTAAATCCAGTGTCTCTAGAAAATACTGCAGTGGGTTGTGACTTTGCTATTAGAACTCAGCCCGAGTCGAACGACGTGGTGTAGTAGCACACGGACAGAGTAATCTCTACAGCTATCTGACCTGCCATTTACGTCTGAAAGCAACGAGTTAAACACACAAGATATTACTGTGCTCTCCATTCTGCAGCGTGACTGTGCGGTGACGGTGTCCATCTAGAACCGAACCAAACTAGTGTGTCGCTAAGCTGCTTAATTGGTGGAAATTGCTGCTTAGATTAGCTGCCAATCATTCCTGAGCTGTATTTTATCTTACTGCCACTACTGTCAAGGCATTTTCCTGTAATAGCAGACTTGCCTAAGTGTAGAAAATGTGCTGAAAAAAATAAGGTATAAAACTTTTTACCTTAAAAAAAACCTGCCATTATAACCGAATTAGTATGATAGAGGCTGCGTCCAGAGCACAAAAACTCTTTTGGTTTGTTGTTGTTTTTTACTTTCCAGTACTGCCTTCAGCTGCAGTCTTTGTGTCTTTATTTCTGATTACATGATGTGGCCTGTGTGATGGTGACTAATATACTTTGGCAAGACTGCCCAGACTCTCCATCCATTACATCATTTACACTCCTCATCAAACTATGTTTTCTTAAACCAAAGAGTGGTCTTCTTTGTGATAGAATGCTTGCTGTGTAAAGGTTCGTCATTTTTGCATCGTTGTCAGGTGTTATTACTTCTGGTGTCATTTCTTGTCTTTACGTTCTAAAGTCTTTGTGTTTTTCGCCATTCTTATGTCTAAACACTATTTGATAAGGGTTAGTTACTATCCAGAACATGTTCCAACTCTTAGATAGGACTGGAGTCCACCAAGCTTTACACTAGGCATGAAGAATTCATTCTTCTTATCAAATACACTGAACTTCTGCTGATAATCGGTGACCCAGATGGCTTTGTGACAATTTCTAGACTGTACTTTTGTCAAATGTAGCTCAAGGCGAATAACACACACATGCAGAGTCGGTCTGATTCCTGTAGTCTCCACCTTTCAGGGGGACCATCCGTTTTTACTCAGATGCTCCTAGCACTGAAAAAAAATACTGCCTGAGAGAATACTCTGAACTACTACATTTCTTGTGAGCTGAATGTAAGTGTGTGCTGTTCCTCTGCATTGTCCTTATTCGTGTCCTCTCTGTGCTGATGCAGATAAATGATTCTTGCTGTGGTTTTTATGTCTGTAACTTCTTCCTGTTCCTGTCTTTTTTTTTTCCAGTGGTTGTATTTTTGAGAAAAAATTGTTTCTCTCTTTTGGTGTAATTTTCTTCTTTTTTTTTCTTCTTTTTTTTTTGTAAGTGTGAAAAAAAGACTTCTCCCTCTTCTCCCTCTCTCCTTTCCCTCTCTATCTCTTTGTTGACAAAAAATTGTATGCATGCATATGGTGTGTGCAGTAGGCAAGGTCGTAAAAGATACTTTTGTGTGTCTTTGGTGTTTTTTCCTGATCTCTCCACCTGTTAGCCCCCCACTGCATGCCCATTTTAGAATGATTTTAGAACTGTAACATTCCTGCCAAAATGGAATCACAGCGCACTGAGAATAAAGTGATTTCATATAAGCGCTCGTGGTCCTCTGTGTTTCTCCTCTGCAGCCGGGGCTGCTGGTTATTGCGCTCACCAACGTTTTCTTGAAAGCGGGGAGGGATTTCCCAGAGTATTTGCCGATCCCTCTGCGGCACACACTCTGCAGCGCAGCCCCCAAACCCCACCCGCTTTCTGTTTTCTACCAGTATGGATTTCAGTTTGCATGCTCAGATCATAGTGAGAAAACACTGCAGCGAGTGGCAACAGATCCGCATTCAGAAAGGCAAAGTCTTATTTTGACTATTCCCTTCATTCCCACCTGCTGGATTTACATTCCTTTTTCAACAAGGCTCTTATACGTTTTCACCCTATTGCAACAAATTTGACAGCAGTTCAGTTTGCAAAGGGCTGTGAAGAGACTGTACTGGGCCATTCAAATGATGATTGGATCATCTTGTCTAAAAGATTCAACTTGTAATCACATACCAAAGGCGCAGTGTCAGAAGGGGCTTCAAAGAAATGCAAATACCGGACCCTCTCCTAACAAAGTCTGTTTGCCATAGCCACGGCTAAGCCACGGCTCTCAGCGACCTTGTACATCAAAGGAGCCTTTTTAATTAAATGACGGAAAAGTGTCTGCGGAGAAGTGTCAGGATCATGGTCGTAAATGATTTCAGGATTATGGAGAAGGACTTTGACATTCAACCTTGAATTAATCTCTTGTGTTGTTGCAGGATGATTATTTCTCTCCACAGTGAGCTTTCCACTGCATTATATCCTATGAATATAACCTATGTTGGGTTTTTCAACAGAATCAGTTGGAAATTAACGACCATTAAGGACCATATTCTTCTTCATCATGTATGGCTATCACTAGAACTTTTTCTTTTAGATGATCAACCTCTTTGTAAGTCAAAGATCACTTTCAGGCAAAAGCAAACAAGAACTGTAGAACAGTACCATATATTGAAACTAATATGATGCAAAACAACTGATTTTGAGTCATTTATGATTGTGATGTCATTTACATATGACTGACAATTTAGCCTAAAGCAATTTAACATGCTTTCTCTTTGAAGTAATAAGTAGTGGTCTGCTTTTGTGGCCACTCCTTATTACAATGCATTTACAATCAACTCCACAATTGCCTTCATCTTTGTTTTGTTTAAGGCTTGAATTTAAGAGTTGAATTTCAACTAAATAAAAAATGCAGGAGAGGAGGAGGAGAAATAAAACATAAGGGAAATGTAGATCATGAGCCCTTTAAGAGACCATTGTACACAGTCTATAGAGCAGGGGTGTCGAACTCCAGTCCTGGAGGGCCATGGTCTAGCAGGTTTTGGTGATTTCCCTGCTCAGAAACACCTGGTTCACATCGCCAGTTAATTGTCTGGTTTACTGAATGTGTTTGAGGAGGAGAACCATCAAACTATTTTGGACACCAGCCCTCCAGGACCGGAGCTTGACACCCCTGCTATAGAGTTATATTGCACATGACATGCACATTCCCACATGTTCTTTCAAATTAATTTATTCTGTGAGCGTATAGTACAAGGTACCACACATCACAGACAGTGACAGCAGAACGTTAGCTTTAATTCGAGAAAACATTGCCTGCGCTTCTCTGGTGCAAGCGAGTGCCCTCTGTCTCAGAGCTCTAATGAAAGTAAATAGCTGAGGAAAAACGCCGCCTGCTTGGTTGCACACGAAGAGCAGCGCTGTGATGAAATCACGCGGGGGGACCTGTGTTAACTGTAAAGTTTGTGTGTGAGCTTTGCGGTCAGAAAGCAGCAGTGCTCTCCACCACACAGTTCCCACTGCATAATAGTAGGTATTCCCTTACAGGCACGTTTGGCATATCAATACTTAAGCATACCCTACATTTCCACAGCAATTCCACTTCAGATTGCGACCATGGCAGGAGAATAGCCTGGAAGAGGGGCAGAAAAATCTATGCCATTAGCATTCAGACTCAGGGGTGGCCCTCTCATACTCACCTGCCTCCTCTGACTCTCCACACGGCATTCTGTAGGAGAGGCTGGCTTTCTATTGGCGCCCTGCCGACATGCAAAATCAGTGTCAATTAAATGTTCTTAAAGCCCTAGACTTTCTTCTGCAAAGACTTGATAAAGTGAAATTCTGCCCTAGGTCCTCTGACACAAATCGTTGCTTGGGACGAAGTTCTTTTCCGGCTACTTTTTGCACCTTAATCTGACATCAACACCCACCAGGAGGGGAATAAGGCAACAAGTCATGTGAGGAGCTCATTACAGTGCATGTTTATGCACACTGCAGGGCAGGATCAATACACAAAGGTCTCTATCGCATCAATTAATTCAACTGTACAGAAGGGAAATGCAGCACCAGATGCAGCACCATGATCTCTCTCTAAAATGGTGAAAACAACTAAAAGACAAGTCAAAGGCAAGAATATTGATGTCTGAAATAAAGCCTCTTCTGTTTTTGTCTTTTTATTTGTTAACATTATTTTGTAAACACTACATACATTCACACTGGGTGACATTTCAGAATGGATGAAATAGCACAAAAGATCCTAAATCCTAAAAGATCCTTGGAAAAAACGAACCTAAAAGACAAAAAAGACCCTTTAGTTTGATACCATTAAATTACTGTCTGTTTACCTAAATAAACTTTCATTGGATGCTTGTTAATAAGGTATACAATGTGTACAAGTACGAAGAACCCGTTAAGTTTAAAGAACTGACACTTCTTTTAAAGATTGTATCATTTATTCCTACGCTTTTAAAAACATGGTTCTTTAGTAAAGACAGTGGTTATACTCTGATGATTCAAAGAAAGAAGCATTTGAATATGGTTCTTTTTAGGACAGATAACCTGTGGTGACACTCTGACTTGGTTTTGCTCCATGTATCCATGGAACATTTGTTTTGATACCCTGTTCCACCCCATCCTGGGTCCCCCTTTTCTAAATCCTACTTCAGCCACCTCTAGGATGTGGCTAACTACTGTTCACTCTCACTATGACTCTCTCACCTCTTCCCCTTTGTGCTGCGAGGGTGTGTTTGCGTTTCTTTTCTGGTTTCTGATTCTGTTATGCTTGGCTCGTTCTCCGCTTTTATGTGAAGGTCCTCAATGCGGAGGAGGTCTCAATCAATACTAAAATAATTCCAGTGCATGAATAAACCAACCAATCTGTGCATCTGCATTGCAAGATGATTCTCATATATGTAAAAGACCTAACAGCGTTCTATATCGGTTCTCCTCAGAGGATGTGCAAATCTGAAACTCAAACACACCAGATTCTGCTTTGCATTCAATCCATTTCTGGCAGGAGATGTAAATGAGATAATGGAGAGCTGCGTATTGAAAAGCGTGGGAGGATGGGGCAAGTCTGATAGATCTATCTGAGATCCATCAAAGAAGGCATAGGAGGATCAGTGGCCACAGAAAGTGGTATTTGGCCCTGTGAGTGAGTATCAGCCTCTCATTGTGATGGATATCACATGGCCTGTGGACACCATGACTGACAACTCCAATGACACGCAGGGGGAAGAGTGCAACGGCTACAGATGAAGCGGTAATGGGAGCGATTAATGAAGGGGATAACTCAGAGACCTGCAGCCATTAGTGCCAGGTGTGTGTGTTGGGGGTGTGCACATTCCACACACACACACCCACACATATGCACACGCAACCTCTGTCTCTTTTTGATAGGTACTGACACATATCAGTGGAATTATGGGACATTTAATTTCAGAGGCCATCCCTGAAGGACTTCTCCATTTCAGCAAGTTAAAAAGAGCAAGCCTGAAGCCTAGGAAGATTGAAAATGTCCCATTTGAGAGATCTCCTGACCTCCATTAGCAAGCCTGAGTCCTCTGTGGCGAGTCTGATACCGGCCAGTGGTATAAAATCCTTTAGCAGCTAGAGTGCAGCTATATGTCAATGTGACACCACCAAAAAGCTAGTCACAGTGGCACTAGGAGGAGATATAATGAGAGAGTAAAACTGGCAAACACTGAAACATACCTGCCATGTTGTAGAACAGTAATAATTTCCATTCTTTGGATGGTGTGCAACAGTATATCCTTCATCACCTGCATCATGTAGTGCACCTGAACATTTATGTTAGTCCTCATAGGAGCATTTCCTACAATGCCTGGTGTAGTTAATTGGCCAAGATACTGTAGGGTTGCCAGAAGAATGCTTTTTTAGCTGTGCACTAGAGATATGAAGCTAATGTAAACAAGTGATGGTGGTTTTTAAATTGGTTTTAAAAAAATGTTTCACCAAACTATTCCTTACAGGAGCAGGTATCTTTGCTAGCACAAGCATTTTTTGCAGTTTTTGTTCCCCAGTACAACAATGAAAAACGTGAGCAGGCTGGCACGGCTGTATAAGGTTGTGTAAGCCTTTCTTACAAGTTGTGTGGCTTAACCATATTGTGCTGAACATACATCCACACGGTCCCTCTAGCCATTAACCACAGCAAAGCTAAATATTGCAGTCCATTTCTTCAGAGTAAATCCTTCTCCTCTTACTCCATACTACGCACTTCTTGGGATTAAGCTCTGCTGAGCTGCAAAATTGAACTGCCAGCCATCTATAGAAATTTGATAACTGAGGCTGATGCTGAGAACCTGACATCTGAATCTCTCTCTCTTTCTCTCCCTCTCTCTTTCTGTTTCTCTGTGTCTCTCTGTCTGAAAGGCCACAGTGGAGCACAACATTAAGTAAATCAGCCTTTCATGGTTATTAGCCTTGGTGCATACAAGAAAAGATGAGAAGGGGAAAAAACTGTAGTGCTTTGGTAGAGCTGGAGGACTCAGCTACTATCTCTAAGGAGCTCTTTGATATCTTATTATTATCCAGCTGATTGACGAAACATCTGGGCCACTCGACTCAAGATCTCAACAGCCAGCTCAACCACCCACGCCTGCCTAAACTACTCGCTCCTGCTCCATATCAGTATACCAATTACATATCCAGGACAGCCTAATTGCCTTGGATTGAATTTAAGATCATTTGCCTTACGATCTGGTGTCTGAAGAAGATTTATATCCACAGGTGGAAAGTGAACTCAAAGTAAATGAGTTGCTTTGAAATTGAAATTCTCAGCTGGTTTATGAGTTGTCTATTGACTGGGCTGGTAATGCTTTAGTAGCAAATCAGCTTGGTTTATTACAAACGCAGAACCCTCATTATAGTCTACAAGGAATTGCACAACAACAAAAACAGGAAAAAATCACCCTACTGCACGATCTTGAATGAAAGCATTGCGAATTTGAATACATACTTTATATGTAAATGTGGATTTTCCTGATTGTTTCCCAAGCTCTTTGGTGGTCCTGGATTAGGTGAAACTTTAAGTAGCATATGACCACTAACAGTAGATGATGTGACAATGACAAAACTAAGCACTTATAATCAACAAAACTGTCTACACCAGCCAAGATTGGTGCAGAATAATGCAATGCACTGTTTGTAGCTGAAGTCTGGAGCTATTGGATTGTTTACATGTTGTTTGGCTTGACACAGCGATGCTTCCGGTGTAGACACCCTGAAGGCTTTGGAACACTTTGCCTACTGTTAGCACAAGGTGACAGAGCAGGTTTCCTTTTGTGTCTAGGGAATCAGTTCGTAGAGTTTGAACGCAATCCTAAATGATTAAAATAGCTCCAGGATTACATTAGGAGTGTCATCCTAAAATCATGCCCACCTCAAAGATGTCTCCTGAGTTTTAATTATATCACCGTGCACCAGTGACTGGGAAAAAATAATATTAACCGATAATATCATATTTTACCTTCACTCTGTCACCATTCATCTATCACGGAGCGAAACCCTAATATCACATTTTGTCGTGTTAAATAAGAAAAACATGATTTCTGATTCACATTGACTTTAACTTCTCTACAGAAAATAGCACCACGGCAAGAGGCATGACTCCTACAAGAGAAAATGGTCTCTATATGAGAAAAGCTTTGATGGGAAAGCCAGAAAGCATGCAGTTCTTAACAAACACAATGTTTAAAGAGAAAAAGCTAAGGAGATATGCCGAGAGACACCATGCTTCTCAATCAGATTATACAGAGAGGACAGGAGAGAAGATAGTGAGGTCTAACTGTCTTGTTTAACTGCAGGAAGCCTTAAAATAAGACACCTCATCGAGTGTTTTCCTGGTTTTCTCACCACTGATCAGTCCTTCGAAATTGTTTTTTCTGCTAAGAAACTCATTACTAACCGAATAATTTAGTCTAAGTCTGGACTTTTTTTCTGGAAGACCAGTCTAGAAAGATTTAAAGCACAAGTGATGCCACTTCCATAAACACCTCATCTGCATCACATTCATTAAGAAAGTCTGGAAAAACAGGATGCAGTAGAGGTGCCGTGACAAATGATGTTTGATGTAAGTACTACCTAGCGCATTAGTACTAATCTTCTATTTCTGACAACAGCGAAATGAACTCACACCTACGCTTCCAAATAAAAGACCATGTGAACCGCAACTACATTCCACTTTGTATCCATGGATACACAGTTACTAATGGACGTAACAGAAGGGCCTTGATAGAGAGCCGAGCCACCGTTCTCTATTAAGGCTCCTCTATTAAACACATTCCATGGAGTCACGAGACCTTGGTAATGGAATTCTTGGTGTTGCCATGGTTCTTGTGGATTTCTGGAATAGTGCGGCACCATGGACCGACTGTGTCTTGGCCCTTTGGCTTCAAGAAAGCTTCATCAATCTTCAGGTCCTCACTTGCTCTCTAGTTTCAAGAAGTGCACAGCTGTGTGCCCTTTTTATGCACAATTACAAATTTTATCTTGGCTGTTTGTGTGGCACTTAGAGGCGTGCACTCAGTCACACAGAGCCTCTACAAGATGTGAGAATCGGCACTAATATTCTTTACACACTGCCCTCTTTCATGTCACTGTGTACCCATATGGGAACCAAGATTGATCAATTCAGGTTTATGGGTACTGGCAATTTTCTGATGTTGAAGAAACAAAAATCAGTGCCTTCTCTTATGTCTCTGACATGGAAAAAACATTAACTGCTTAGTTTGTTACACGCAAGGTTTTATTTTAAGTGATAATCATATGTGCTTCAATCAAAGCACTATACAATCCTGCTATTTGGTGATTTGTAGCTGATATCTGATCAGAATCAGAAACCTAACACTGCTAAAATAATAGGAAAATAATAGAGATTTATCAAAGTATCATACAGTAAATACACCACTTTGCATTAAGGAGGTACATCATACTTTCAGTTTTAAGCCCTACTCTTGGGACTCTTCCGTTTCTTATTAGCAGGGCTTTGTTCAAGGGTTCTACTCTCAGGAGTCACTTTGTGATATGTGAGCAAGTAAGGTGCATTCCCTTGAAAGCATGTAAAATTGCTCGTGCTGACCTTCACCCTCCCTTGAGCAGCTGCCTGATAGAAGAGCTGGGTTGTCTGGAGTGTTCTTGTAAGGCTTGGCATGTAAGTGGACTTGTGAGGCTTGTTGTTTGCAGGACGGTGTTGCTGCAAGCATGCTAACTGCTGTGATTCGTGACTGGCCTTTACTTGTGTATTTCCAGATGCATGAACGCGTGCTGTGGTGGTACCTGTGGAGAATCGATTACCCTCACAGTGTTATTTTGGGCCTTGCTGCGTCGGCCATGGTGTCACATGCGGAGAAAAGATGTATTGTGGCTCCTCGAAAACAAAGTTGATGTGATAAGCACTTCAGCATTCACCACTTTTGCTGAGCCCCTATGGCTGGTGTTTCACTTTGAAGCCAGGCACAAAAGCACTATTAAACCACAGTAATGGCACAGTGGAAGATTCGTTTTTATTTCTCCTGGTGATGTGGTAAGCAAATAGCATTTTGTACAAGAGGCACAACAGACAAAGGATCTTCCTCGAGTGTTTGTCTGTATATCTCTCTCATTTAATTGGATTTCTTTGAAAGTTCAAATGAATCTCATGGGGTGTTCATCTCGTTTGCACCTTCACGCTTGTTTTTCACCTGCCTCTTGTTGAGCTGATTAAATCATGCAGCCTGGCTTTAGGAGCCAATCCATCACACCAGGGCCTGCTTTGATTGATTAAATTGTTTTGTATTTTTAATCCACCAAGTTAACGTCTTTTAGCGTATTGCAGAAGGCTAAATATCTGTAGTACTTTATATAATCCTATAGTTGGTGTTCTATTATAAGGAATAATTAAACGAATAGCATGATAAATTATGATGCACAAGTAGATTTTACTTCAGTGTGGCTCTATGACATTGCCTGTATGGCTTAACGTTATTTACTGTTTTCCAGAGTGTATGGATAGTCTATGTGTTTATTAGATAGTGTGTGCTTTATAGTTACCAACTAATGTAGCTGAGCCTCCAGTTTGGACCATAAATATTAAAACATATTCAAAACATTTGACCCTGGATGCAGCATTTCTTCAGTAAAGAGCTCCTGTTTACCATCTATCTGAAACCCACAGTTCGTTCAGTAACTCACATTCAGTAACGCATCTAGGACTTCCAGAAGACCTGACATTTTCCCTCATAAAATTTGTCTTACCCATTGGAAATAAAAATGTCACTGATTGATCACACTGTCACGTCCTAATTACGTTGGTATTCAGAGCATGACTACCCAACCGATGGAAGTATACCAAAGATAAAACATCTTGATTGGATCATATTTCATGGGATGTTTCAAGAACCCTATTGTTTCTGACGAAAACGTACCAATGAAAAAAGGCGTAATACTGCAGTGCTTGTCAATTTTAAACATAAGCAAGATGCTATTGAATAAAAATAACCTAAAACGGCAGGGTTCCCAGAGTTTTGTAGTTCCCAGAAATCATTAAGCTTTCTCTGAAGACCTAGAAAGCCCTGCAGGTTCCTCTGATATTTACTGGCAAGGCCTCTTGAGATTAGCATTAATGCAATACAACTGCAGAACTGGGAGGCATGCTTCAGTAAAAGGCTTTTCCTGGTAGGGAAGTTGCTTTTGCTCTTCTCTTGACTGCATCAGATAAATGCTCGATTTTAACAGCGTCAGTGGATACACCTGTGTCCACTCTCTGACCAGTGCCTCGATCTGGTCAGTGAATCTGTTTTTCTTAAATCAAGCCTTATTCCTTCGAGGTGTTCTTGGTGAAGAACAGAATTGTTAAGAAAATTGCATTACATTTTTCCAGTGTTAAGTTCAGGGTTTGGAGGGAAATGTAGAGAGAATAATTACTGTTTAAGGTCTCTGTTATGGAGCCCCTCTTCACTTGTATACTTCAAAGCGTATGTAGTCTCTTCTTCAGGACATTGTCAGATCAGAACGAGTCATGCCCTCGGTCGTAGACACGTTTAATCTACAGTATAGCCTAAATGAACACAGAGCACAGAGGAATTCTTTGTGACAGAGTGACATGTTTTATTCTCTGTGGGTTGGATTCCTACTCAGCCTGTTACGGATTAGTACAGGATTGGCACTGACAGCATAATTTAATCCAGCCCTAGTCTCTTCTTGTTGTTTTTTTCCCAGGAACTACCCATAATTGTCTTTAATGATAGATTTCTTTTCTCTACCTCATCCTGTGTCCACAAGGGCTGTCTGAAGCTCAAGTTGATCAAAATCACAGAGAGCTCCTCCTCAATTCATTTGTAAGATAAAGTTCTCATGCCTCTTAAATATTCAACATCTGTAATTATCTTGATCATAATTAAGTGTCACACTCTCATATTTAATTTAACACTGCAGGGGATAAGTTTCATAATCCTTTTTGCTCTGATAACAACTTGTGTGCAACTGCAGAGCAGAGACTATTAATCTTCAATTGATTAGACATGAATATCTATGACCACTGCCTGACTGACTAAGCTCTGGGCAAAAATGGCTGTTTCTTTCATCTTTTATTATGTAGGCTACCTTAATGCATTACATTTACTAATTGTGCCCACATACTATATAAGACTGTGCCTATTTGTTTTGGGGGTTTTTTTACGCCAAAAGAATGAATAAATAAACACACTGGTCTCTGTCCTCCACTGAAAGCGTCCACAATGATCATATGAACATCAGAACTGGACCATGGAACAAAGGTGACCTGGTCTGATGAATCATGTTGTCTTTTTCATCATGTAGATGTCAGTTTGGTCATTCATGTGGATGTAACTTTGGCAAGTATTACCTAAATGAGCATTTCTACAAACCAATTCCACCCTTTCACAGATGCTTGCTCATGAAATTTGGAGGCAATTTGAACTATAGTAGTTCTGTCGGATCAGATCAGACAGGCAAGACTCCCCACGTGCATCAGTGAATTTTCAGCACCTATGACCCTAACAGTGGTTTCCCATTTCTACTTCTGCGGCTCTATTTTGGTAGGCACTAACCACTGCATACTGTGAATATCACACAAGAGCTGGCAGTTTGGAGAAGCTTGTTGTACTATTACAATCTGCTACTAAACAGACACACTCACTTTACCCTTTTTCTTCTTTCCAAAACATCAAGTTCAAGACCTGTGCAACATAATATATCCCACCCCTTGCCATTGTATTGACATGATCAGTGTTTTTCACTTCAGCTGTTATTGGTTTTAGTGTTGTGAATAATCATTGTATGTTCAAATCAGGGCATTAACGACTCCCGATTTTTTCAAGTCGACTAATCCGCCAGCAAAGTCGAAGTTGAGTTGACTAGTCGTTTGATGATCACACACACACACTGCGGAGGAGCACAGGTGTCCATCACTGTGCAACTTTTATGAAAGTTTTTTGTAATATGAACAGTCAGCATGACAATTAAACAAAACAAAACAGAGGCTGAAACCTTGAATTTTCTGGTAAATTTAAGTTTAGTTTAAACTGCGGCAGGACACCTCCCTGCAGTGCTAGCGTTAGCCACGTTAGCTAGCGGAGCCGTTTCAGATGCAGAACGCTGGTACTGTTACTGTACTTTAACACCGAGTTGCAGGTTGTGCAGGTCTCCGTGCTGTTTGTGTGTCTATAGTGAAACATTTCCACGCATGTGTCTGTCTTCTCTGCTGTATGTCTCTCGTCTTGTTGTGGTCTTCTGTTTAGATTTTCCTCATGCCAACGGAACCACCCCTTTTATGAAGGACACTTAATCCTCAGTGTCTTCAGGGGGACTGTCCCTGCAACTAATGATTGTAAGTCGCTCTGGATAATGGTGCCTGCCAAATGCCCCCTTTACCTTTAATGAGTGAGTTCAGCTACAGTAAGTAGCAAATTGCTGACACGGGTGTTCAATTGCATACACGCATCTCCGATGAAAAGCACTCTGGAAAAGCACTTTTGAAAATCAACTGCACATGGGACCTTAACCACATGTTGGTTAGAGGTTTGTTAGAAGGCCCTCAGTGTTTCCCCTGCATTCTAAAAAGTAAAGGAGCTCCATTCGGTACATTTAAGAGTAAGTTGGAGTGGTGCGTGTGATCCAAAATGAATCATCATCAGTATCTGAGCTCACTAATCCTCTTGTGGCTGACGGCAATCAAATTCTTATAGCAATGTTTCAACATGTAGCATTGGTTTTCCAGACATGGCTTAAGCCTAAACTTGGGCTTTCTTTTCAATAGTGGTGGTGGTGGCCTAGTTAGGTAGGATACCTGCTTCTGCTACAAGAGGTCATAGGTTCGAATCCCAGGTTCCTGAGCAAGACCCTTAAGCCCAGGCTGCTCTAGAGAAACTGTCCCCTGTAGTTAGGGAATGGAAGTTGCTTTGGATAAAAGCGTCTGATAAATGCTGTAAATGTAAATTGAATTGAAACTAATACCACCGATTTCTGTAGAAACATTGGATATGTAGATGTCTACAAACCTTTTGTGCATACAGTCTACATGTTGATCTCAATCCCATTTAACATTTTATATCTATGGCTTTATATATCTGACATTTTTATATATCTGTTTTAAAAGTAGGCCTTTAAAAGTAGGTAAAAGACTTGTCCTAGAAAACCATGTTTTATATTATTCAATAACTAAATAAGGGATGGTTTATTTCAGACATTCTTATTTTTAGTAAATGATATGAATAATTTAACAAAGTTCTCAATTTTTTCCCAAATCCCATCCCGATGTACAAGCGAGCTTTTTCAGGAGCTGGCTTCATCCCATCTAGTGTGGAATTCCATTCATGTTGTTGCTGTTGAGCATGGCGCTGTAAATAATGCAGATATGCTCACTGAACATGCATGCAGCAGCATGAAGAGGTGAAGCAGACGTTTAAAAAGATGCCAAGCCTCTTTTACTATCGCGTGATGTTGCAGATACACATAAACGCATCCAGTTCACTGATTTCACTCACAATGTGTTTGCAGAGCGCACTGGTCTGCAGAATGAGTCTGTGCCAGCGAAATCCTCCTTCATTATCTGATAGCTCTCCTGCTGCTCCGTCCTCACAAAGGTTTATGGCGTGACCACCAGTGCCAGAAAATAGGGCATGCACCAGACTCTCTGGGGCCCTTACACAGGGAGAGGGTGTGTTTAAACATTTATGTGAAAGGAACACATGCTAGCCTCACGCTAACTCGCTGTCTGGACGTGGAGAGAAAAAGTGAAAGGAGATCGTCCGTCTTCTTACACACTGGATGCAAAGTCAGATGGACTTTGCCTTAACAAGCTCATTCAGAGTCAAGGACAATTCCAAATTGACCATTCATACCACCATAAAGTAAGAGCATGCATTAACAAGGTGGTCTTAGAGCATTATTATTTTGAATTTGACTTTCTTTACATTGAATTCAGGTCCCATATTTAGCATAAATGCTGTTCACAACCAGTGACCTGAACATACAGTCCTTTCCAGCTTGTTTTTCTGCTCAGCTACGCAGACGCTAGACCGCATGGTGACAAAATAGGGGAATGCACTCTCAATCACCGCTCTGCAGCATTCCTGCCTCAGAGACCATGATCCCCTTTCAGAGCTCAGGAAGAAAAACCTTTTGCTGTTTCTTGAAATGCTAAGTTCATTAACTCTTTCCCGTCTGCATTATGTTTTCTGATTTAGCTGACATAGAAAGTTCAACTCTGGAGGGCCAACCTCCAGAGACCCCCCCACTCCACTTTTAATGTGTGGCCATGCCTCATTAATTTTGAAGTAGTGTGCTCCAGTGCGCTCGCACATTTCATTTGTTCTCTTTGCCAGCACCTGACAGCTGCCAGACTGCCTTACATCACGAAGAAGAGGAAATCCCTGCACAACCAATCCACTCTCCCACTCTACGCAAGAGAGAACA
Organism: Hemigrammopetersius urotaenia; assembly: GCA_037974485.1. Taxonomy (NCBI): domain Eukaryota; kingdom Metazoa; phylum Chordata; class Actinopteri; order Characiformes; family Alestidae; genus Hemigrammopetersius; species Hemigrammopetersius urotaenia. The sequence continues at coordinate 4,252,898 of JBBPDC010000129.1, read as the reverse complement.
TAAAGGGTGAAATATGGGCAGCCAAAAGGTACTATATCCAGTCTGAAAATGTGTGAATAAAAAACACTCACTCACTGCTACCACTACCCAATGCTGTTCTTCACCTTCCTCCCTTAATTGTGAAATATGGGGCTACCAGTGAGCTGTAAAAGCTGAGAAATGAGGGCGACACCAGCTGTTAACAGAAGATGGCACCCTGAAAAACAGAAATGTTCATGTCTAAAACACATGTGATACTCATTGGAAAGCATCACTACTGCTTCTTTAAAGATAGGACAAGTCAAATGAACAGCCTCTGGCTTTCTTATTATTTCTTATTAAGCTGCAGAACCATAATCCGGAATAACAAATTCTCAGACAACTATAGTATAGTATAGAGAACTCAGACAACTATAGTATATAGAGAATTTTGCTGTCTTTAATAAACCACCTATGTTCTAAACAATATGTTAAGGTGTCTTTAATTATCAGCTGTTCACAGAATACAACGCGGCAAGTGTGTTCTATTATTAGTATAATACACTTCATGCATCTGTTTTTGCTGAATGTGACAGATTCACAGCCCAGCACTGCGCAAACAGCAGTGTTAAATTACCACCTGCAGTGTTAAACTGGTCACAAACGCACCCTGTAGGTGTTTGCTTAACACAGGGGGTTGTACTGTGATGTGAGTCACTCATGCTATTAATAAACCCACAATCTGCAGCACTGCAGATATGAAAATGCCCACTATCTCTACATGTTAGCAAGTCAATACTCCCTGCCAAACTTTAGAACAAAACACACCCCACAGTCAAAGCATTTTCATTTTAGCCTCTGTGGGTTTTTTTTTTATTATTTTTTAGTTAAAACTAAAGTCTCTATTTTTCTCTATGGATTTTCACTTGGACCTCCTACAACAGTGAAATTATTCACTGTATTACCAGATACATACTACCAGATACATATGACCACTTATGCCTACCGCCAAAGCCAGAGACCCTCATCCAGGAGGAGATAGCATTGGTCTAAATCATGTAGCAGGGAGCAAGCAGGAAATCCAAAGGGCTGAACATGGTTATTTTGTCCTCTTACTCTAATTACAGCATCAATCCTGCAGGTATGGATTAATGCAATCGTTTAAGTTCCTGTCCATTTCAGCCCACTCTTCCACAAGCTGTGTAGATTTTTCAGGCAGAGTTCACATGTGTTTATTCTAGTATTTTACCTGCTGTTCCACAGTGAGAGCTGGGATTGAGATCTGATGTTTTTGTTCAAAGTGTCCCAGTGTTCTTTAAACCAGATGTCCATAATTACCAATTTGGAATGTGCGCTATTGTTACTAACATAATAATTCAAATTATTGAATATCACATGAGTACTACACATGGTTTGCATTTTAGTGAAGATGTTAGTCTTGGGGTGTCAATTAAATGTGTAATCATTTGTAGCATTTGTAGCAGTGTTTGGAATAGCCTCTATGAATTTAAAGTGATTACTACCTAAAGATATTGTTATTAAAAAGTATCTTTAATATTAGGTTTCTCTAAAAGATCATTATTATTATCACATATTTTATGTTATAATTATCTTTTTTGTAGGTTGACCTCATTAATTGATTTCAATGACACCCCTGCATTAGCTGTCCATAGTCCACATACTGTACCAAGCTGTCCCTGAACTGAGAGAAAACTCACTTCACTCAGGGCCAGCGAGGTTTTGGCAGTAGGTTTGACCTCCAACTGTGACCTCCATCTGAAAGCACACTCTTCAGTTGTCTTGCTGCTCACACACATACACACACACACACACACACACACACACAGACAGCCGTCTCCACTACATGTGCGCTCACACGGGAGACTGCTGTGTGGAGCTACAACTAAAATATACTTTAAAACATTTGTGAGGGCCTTGGGTTTCTTCTAATCACACACTTCACAGAAGCAACAAAACTTCACAAGAAGACAAGCATAAAGACAGAGTCTGACACGGAGGCAGCAGAGAACTCTGGGCAGCTAGACGAGGCATGAGGGACTTTACAAAAGCCTGACAGACTTGAGGAAAGAAGTCTGCAAGAGTCCTTCTGCACTCCGTACCCGTTAAGCGAAGCCGTGCTGCTCTGGCATCTGACCCCCTAAGGAGCCCTTGTAGATTCACAGTCATCGGGACGATGTTTCAGATGATGGTTCCAGTATTGGAAATTTAATTATTCATTTAGATCCTAACACAACAAATAGAAGAAGCAGGATTAATGACAGGGTTCACATTTAGGGTTGGTATTAGTTTATTTCACTCTGCATAATTGAAAAGTTCCCTATGGAGAGACGCTCACAGTAGTTCATGGGAAGTGAAGGAAGAACATGGAAATGTAATTGAATTGGGACACTGAATCAGTTTAGTAGCTTCCCTCCTGAGCACTGAGAGAAACGGGACACACTTCCTAGAGATTCATATTTGATTTGGAAATGAAAATGATTGGAAATCAGTATAATAAACTTATAATTCCTTTGCTGCTAATTCAAAATTAATGATCTAAACAATGTTTAATTTCTTTGCTGCTGAAGCACATTTAATAATCCAAATAAATGAGATATGCACAGATGCAATGTTTATTCAAACGGGGCGAGACCTGTTGGTGCCACTGTACTATGAACAGCAGTAAAGTGAATCCAAAGCTCAGCTTCTCTGAGTCAGTGAGGTGTTTCTTATAGATTACTGCCTCACCTTCACTCTCTATCTACAACCATCCTCCATCTTTTTCTCTTTCTCTCCATCATTTTCTCTCGCTTACAGTGTGCTTGAATTAGTTCCCATTTAGTGACCTTGAACAAGGGCCTGGCTAAAAAACCTGTAACTGATTCCTAGCTGCTGGCGATGGTGGCTGCCCACTTTTCCTAGCTCATAGTGTGTGTGTGTGTGTGTGTGTGTGTGTGTGTGTGTGTGTGTGTGTGTGTGTGTGTTCATTGCTGTTATGACGTTAGGAACAGATAAGATGTGTCAAAAGCAGACGCTATAATCAACTGTTCGTTGTACTTCTTATTCCACGCCCTCCCCCTTATCTCTCTTTCTCTATTTCTTTATTGATAAACATCAGCCAAAACACCTGTTTACTATATTGTAGGCCCCCCTTGCACCACCAAAACAGATCTGACTCCACAAGACCTCTGAAGGTGTGCAGTGGTATCTGGAATAAAGACATTAGCAGCAGATCCGTTAAGTCCTGTTAATTACCAAGTAGGGCCTCCATGGTCCAAACTAGTCTCAAATCCCTCAGATGCTCCATCAGACTGAGGTCCTACTTGGTAAAGTCAACACTCCAACCATTCCTGAACAATTTTGAGGCAATGTAGGTGCCTTTCCTTGCTGAAAGCAGCCCAAAAATCCCAGCATATGCTTCCTAATCTATCCCACCCTGTGACAGATGCCATTCATTATGAAGGTTAATCATTTCACTGGTCAGTGTTTTTATTTTTGGGACTGATATATTATATATTTCTATTTCTATATATTTCTATCTCTCTGTTTTTCTTTGTATCTGTACCTCTGTGTTGCTTTCTTTCTCTCAGCCATTTTATTTCTCCGTCACTCTCTATTTCTACCTTTCTCTCATCCTGTCTCTCTAATTCTCTCTCCACTTCTCTTGCTCATTTAATCCCCTCACTCATCTCTCCTGCTCTTTTGATTTTTTCATCTTTTTCACTCTCATTCTTTTTTTCTGTCTTTTTATATTACAATTTCTTGGTTTCCCTTTTTATCCATATCTGTATCTCTCTATCTGTATCTCTGTATCATCCCTATTTCTTTAGACTCTTTATTTCTCTAGACTCTTTATTTCGCTCTCTTTCTCTCTCTCTCTCTCTCTCTCTGTCTCTCTCTCTCTCTCGCCTCACAATACCCAGACCCCACCACCCCCTTGGAGTGTTTCTCAATACACCATTGCAGAGTTATTGCTCCAGCAGGTCCAGGTTTGATGAGCAGGACTATCAGTGAGGCATGAGGGAAATGAGAGCATCAATATCCCTCTCTCTTTTTCTCTCCTGTTTCCATTTACCTCACTCTTTCCACTTCTCCCTCTCCTTCTATCTGTTTCCCTCTCTCCCTCTGAGACTGCACTCACACACTAGAGGAATGGATGTGACAGAGGTGCAGAAAGGGGCTTTTTCCGGGACAGACATGACAAAGCCTGCATTATCACAGCCCGAAAAGCAAGCCAGGATGGTCCATCTGACTCACAAAATGGTCTGCCATCAACATGACCTTCAACTGTCTGTTACGCTCAGGCACATTCTAACATCCCCACAGAGAAAGAGCTCTAACAAAGACACCTGAAGGTCAGGCGAAAAAAAGTTCATCCCAGCCATTTCTTGAAGTAATAAAGGTCAGAGAATCTGTTAGAGATGCTTATGTAAATCGGCATGACACTGCAATTGTATTACAGCCTTTTAACCACTGATACCTCTGCTTATCCAGGGAATATTAATGGACAAACAAACCAATTAGGCAAATAATACCATCCCCTCTGGGGTATTTGGGCTTTCCGTAATTAGGCTTAATACCTGCTATGTTTATACCGGAGGAAAAACCAGAACACCATCGCTAGCCCTCCCGTGTGGTGTGTGTGTGTGTGTGTGTGAGAGAGAGAGAGAGACAGAGACAGAGAGAGAGCGAGAGAGAGAGAGACAAAGAGAGAGACAACTTGCATCTCACATTTGAATTAATTGTTTTCATAAAAATCCAACATGCTGAAGGTCTGATTTGATCGATAGTTTGCACCCCCTCAATCTGTCATTTTTCAATTTTATGCATCAGCACCCTTTTCAGTCTTACGTAAGGGAGCACACGGAGGATGACGTCATTATGTCTGACTGATGAAAGAGCGAGCTTCATCTTTCTCTTGCTGAAGAAAAGGGAAATGCCTACAGAAAATAGAACTGAACATTATTATATATACAGTGTATAAATAGCTCATAGTGCTGTAATCCTCAGACACAGCAGCTGTGAAAAACAATTCAGACCTAACAGTTCTAAAGTAATGGGGAAGCTCCCAAAGACAAATACAGAGACTCTAATAAAAGAGCAGGTACCATTGCCTGTTGTAAGGTTAAGCAAAGGTGAGAACACTCTGAATACATTTCAGTCTTCCAATCAGAATAAACTGTATAATTAATGTGAAATTTTCAGTCATCCAATCAGAACAAACTACATAAGACTGAAAGAACATGAAAGTGCTTTTTGACTTGCATTTCAAATTGATTTCCCTGACAAGAAAATCTAGGACTGAGTCTGGTGGGAATTGCGGAGAGGCATGTCCATCTGTCCACTGACTTTGCTGATGTAGATTGGAGTTGGGAAAAAACAGTTGGCCACCAGCCTAAGTTGAATAGCTGCAAGAACTGCTGACCTAAATGCTGGCAGAAGGTATAGCTGCACTATTCTGCTTTTGTCGGCTTGGCATTTAATAATGATGTTCAAATGGCTTTTTCGTCATAGCTGGGGTGAAGGAGGTCCTTAGTGTTTTGTATCAAACTCTGTAAAGACCACAGGTGATTTTTCCATTAACACAAGTCAGAATATCAATAAAACCCAAAGCCCAGTGCCAGGCCTCTCAGCCTGCCAGGCTCCCAGTGAGAGTAGAGTATTAAATGAGGAAATGCTTTTGCAAACAAAGCTGTAATAGGTTTCAGATCAATAGTCCTGCTGGAGCAAGCATGAGCAGTGAGTAGCACCCGGTTCATTTGGGACCACAGAATGCTCAAAATGAGCTTTGTTCGTGCTGTATGTGGATCAGTTCCTCCACAGTGCACACCAATTCCTCCCTCGTTTTCCCCTTTTGTCCAGCTGTTGAGTTCCTAGTCTATTGCAGGGTCAGGTCACTGACCCCATTGCTAGTAAACCTCAGCAGGAGTAGCCGTGGGACAGAGCTGAAGGTGTTGAAGAAACTGTTTTTTCACCGCGCTGTGTGAGCTCCTGGCAGACGGAACAGACCCTCTGAGGATGTGTTGTCATTTTGTAGTCCGTCATTAGCATTTGGATGAGCCCTGGGATCCAAATGCTAATGACGTCCAAATGCTAATGACCGTAGAAAAAAGGCTATTTTTGTCTATAGAAGAAATAAATGACAAAAATGGTCCTCATCATTCGCTGAAATTTACTGAAGAGTTCAAAAGCAGACGTTTTCTCCCATGCCCCTTTCCCCTGTTTGGGTCATGAGATTATGAGATCATCAAGTAGATCAAATGAAATACTGCTGTATATGCTGCACACTGCACACTACATTTCTTCAGAATGGAGCTGAAAAGAACCTTCTTAAGGGGTCTATGGGCATTCACATGAAAGAAATGGACATTATTATTATTAATAGTAGTAGTAGTAGTAGTAGTAGTAGTAGTAGTAGTAGTAGTAG
>JBBPDC010000129.1:4217973-4228905 GCA_037974485.1 Hemigrammopetersius urotaenia | reverse complement strand
GGGTATCTTTCACTATTTGTTGTTGAGTTAACTCCTAAAGAGTAAAGACAGAGCAACACTGCCTTATTAACACTGCTGATTTTACTGTGTACCTGTTTGTCCTGCACTCAGGGTCGGGATTGGAGCCTGTCCCAGCTGCTATGGAAGAAGGCGGGGTACACCCTGGACAGTCGTCAGCACGTCGCAGGGCCATATACAGAGACAGACAACCATTTACACTCACATTTACACCTAGTGGCAATTTAATGTGCTCAATCAACCTATCCCCAATGCATGCGTGTTTTTGGTGGTGGGAGGAAACCGGAGTCCCCAGAGGAAACCCACACAGTCATGGGGAGAACAGAAAGACCCTGCGCCCAACCCAGGAGTTGAACCCAGGACCGTCTTGCAGTGCGGCAATAGTACTTACCCCTGCATCACCGTGCTGCACTCCACTTAAAGTCGACATACATATCATGACGATTACCAGTAAATGTAGTAGCACCATTATGTTAAATTGGAATGACACAGAGAAGATTAGCACAGCCCCTGAGCAACGATGACACATAAAATAATGAAGCATTCCTTTCTCATGAATGCTAGTAGCCTAAAGGGAAAAAAACACTTGACTGTGAACCTGATGACCACAATGTTGCAGGTTCAAACCCACACTTTATACCACTGTGACCTTAACACACTTAACCTTCAGTTGCTTCAGGATGAACTGTCGCTGAAACCAATGACTGTAAAATGCTCTTAATAATAACACTCAGCACTCTTGTATGAATGGGCATAATCTGTCACAACAGTATATGACGTACTCTGTGACATATTTAAACTATTTCCATGTTATGTAGCAGGGTTTGTGTAAAGTGTTACTTAGTTTCATGCATGGACTGTAATATTAACCTTATGTTCAGCATATTAACTATAAGGTATTGCTATCTCTGTCATTCACAGAAAGGTGACGTTATCAACCCAAAAATGCCATTCATATTACAAACCCACCATCAGCTGCACTCTAATGCACAGCAAACAAGGCCTGAGTACGTAAATGTAATTATCTGGTGCACTGAAGAATATGCCGTTTCTATGGTCTACACTAATTCTCTTACTGCTGTGGTGTAATGGGTCATTCTGTTACTGTGGCCCTCTATCATAAGTGAGTGGACTTGACCTGTGAGCTTCAGCCTCACTCTTCCTCTTCCTCTCAGACAGTCGAGATGCCATTATCTTCCTTATGAGAAACTCTGAGAGCAGACAGCCCACTCACACTCACTACTGTAAAATGAACTCTAAATGTACATAATAACTCTGATGTCTTCAGGGCAACTGTTAAGCTTCTTGAAGGCACGTGGTGTTGGGTTTTTTTTTCTTTCTCCTAACAAAAGCATTTGCATCCAAGAGATTTTGTAATTAATAATTCAAGTCATTGTGAGCTCTTCATTGTTGCTGCTTTGAAGAGCTCACAATGCAAAAACAAAGGTAAAAGGAAAGCTTTTTTGAAGTAATGGCATAGACGTACCACTTCTGCTTCCGCAAGGAACTTTTCAATGGATGATCCTTTAAAAAACTGTGGAAGGAAATGTGGACTTTGGAAAGGTTTAAAGTACCTCATTGTGACATACAGAAACAATTAAACCATTTAAAGTGTATCTTTGCCCCTGAACCATTTGGGAACACATAAGTATTGTATGAATCGTTAAAATGTAATCTATAATAAAATATACTTATTGGGAACGAGCTTTAGTCTTAAAATGGCATGTTCTATTGTTTTCATTTTTACTGAATTCAATTTTTACACAACTAGCAGTTTTTTTACTTAATATTACTGCTAACATGCTTCGTGCATAATATTTGATTCTGTAGTTTCAAATCTGTCTCAAAAATATATTGTCCTACAGAGTAATAATGTACTTTTTAATTTTTGACATTTTTGTAACATCATACTGCAAAATGTGAGAAGGAGTCCAGAACAACTGCAATGCTGGATTGGGCTTAATGGAGCTTGAATGGAGCATAGAGGGCTACAACCACAGAAGATTTACAACATGTACAGAAATGCCACTGCTTAAAAAAATAGCTTTAATCTGCTGGAAACACATGCACACACACACACACACACACACACACACACATGCACAGCTACACTAAAATGATTGAATGCACTCTCACATCCCCTGCTACACAAGTTACACTCTTCACACACATGAACACACAGTGCTATACAAATAAAGTCCTACACAACACCCCTGTGTTATCATGTTTTTGTTTGTTTGTTTTTTTAATTAAAAAATGTAAAAAAAAAACACAAATATAGTATTTACTTATAAAATTGTTTGTAAAGACGCTTTCAGAGATTCTCTTTAGAAATTCTCTAATTAACATATTTGCTACATGCTGTCCACTGATTTTAAAATAGCTCATAAATAATTTGTGTTTTTTTTTTTTTTGGTGCAAGTAAGTATTCTAAAATATTCCCCTAAAATGCTAACAGTAACTGTACTGTATTTCAAAATGTAATATTTCAAAGGGTGGTCTGAAAAAACAAAGTTTAGGCAGAAAAGCTGGTACTGAGGACTTAACACTCTATCTGGGGTGGTGCAGCCTCTAGAGAGCAAGTGTGCCATATGTTTAGACGGCTCGAACATAGCATTACATCACTCTTACGGATATGATATTATGAGATCACATGATTAAACTGAACAGCATGAAAGCATGACCCACTCTTTTGATCTTTTTTGGTCTTTTCTGAAGTTTCAAGTTCTGGTCAATTAGGAAAAGACAAAAAGTCCCCTGCTTGAAATCACATCGGCAGGACTAAATGGAAAATGAAGTGTCTTGTAAATTGAAAGTGATCTGTAGCACTTAATGCCACTGTATAGTTGATGATGAAATTTGGAGAAAAGTAAAGGGCTTAAACTAGTGTCTGCTCACTCCACTTACTCTGTGAGTTTGAAAGATGATCCAACATGATGCAAGAGTTTTATCTTGAATGACAGAGGGATAAAAAATCTGTACGTTACACAAACACGCCACTAGTCAGCTTTAAAGCTGTGCTCCATCAACATCATTTCTGCTTTAAATGTGAAATCAGGAAGCTGTTAAACAGTACTACTGCCACCACAGGACTGTTTCCACCATCACAATAAATGAACACAGTGGTGCTGATTAAAGATCTCTAGGTACTATTAAGATGATATTGAGGGCCTTACAAATAGCCTGTTTTACAGCACTGATAAAGAGCTGTGGAATACTCAGCATACAGGCTCAATTTCAAGTAAACCCCATTAGGCTTGTATTATCCACTGCGTCTGTGACTGCACACACTGAATACGTCATGCACTGAACCGTGTGAATAAAATAATGCATATTGCAATGCCATATTTTTAGGGCTCAGTTCACTTCCTTCAGTCATGATGTAGTGCAGTTGAATAGTGGACATTGGTTTTAGTTTAGCTTTACAGGTTTGAGGAACAGATGTGAACTTCTTGAGGACTGATGTATGTCGGTCTGGGCAAGAGTGTCAGCTAAATGCCATAAATGTAAACGTACATGTAAATATAAGCTAATTTATTGTATTTATGTGGAAAATACTTAAGCCTATATCACTGCAGTTATTACTAAAGGATGTAAACTGAATCAAGTTGAATTAATATATTTTACAAACATTCTTTTATCTTAAGCGAAATGAATGCTTTTCTTTCATTGTAACACCCACCACATATGTATTCTCCAACCTATTGTTGGGCCAAAATCTTGTTTACTCCAAAATAGTAAAGAGAAAAGCAAATAACTAAAAAAGGAAGATCATAAAGATTGTTTTCCCTGTGTTGTTTTTTTAAGTTCTTTCAGCATTTAAAATGCCAGCTGCTCATTACATTATGCATTATGCATGAACCTTTCATGATGAATGAATCAATAGATTTGCCTGGAACAAATCCTGCCACTGAAACAAAAAAGTTATTTCATCTAGATTTACGGTTCGGGTGAGTCGTTTTATCACCGTATACAAGATTTTGTTATGACAAAGACAATATATGTGTTTTGGTTATTCTGTTTTATTTCGTCATGTTGTGAAACACCCCTACGAAGAACACCATAGCTTGTCATTCATGTCATATTTTCAGAGTTATGGAGACACCTATCTGTAAATTCAATCTCTTCTTGGAACAATATTGCAGTAGATCAGACGATGTGCTTTCCCTTCCGCCAGCCTGTGATCGTGGACCCCACAGCAGCAGCACTGATGTCCTGCTTTCTTGTTGTCAGCATGAACATACAGACTCGCACCAGGCGCCGCAACAGAATAAATAGGATGTGATTTATTTTCAGGGCTCCATTCAGACCTGTTGCATGGCATAAATGCTGCCTTTCTCCAATAGATGAAAGACAGCGCCATTAGTGTTCAGTGTTTTTGAAAAGGTCCAGCACTAACCAGTCCGTCCAAAGGTCTGAGAACACACCTAGTGCAGTGCTTGGTTCGTAAAAGAGCAGATTATTCATTATTCTAAATAAACTGGTATATATTAACAAGCTCAGTTCTGTGTTATGAGAGCAGTCGCAAGAGGCCATGCATGGTAAGGTGGAGTAAAATCACTCAACTTTTTTTTAAAGCAATGACAAACACAATATAACAAGTTAAAATAAAGAAATGTTTGACTAATTGTTTAATGCATTATTAATAATTGTAATCATTTCACACCGATATTTCTTCTGTTAAGTAACATAGTCCCGCAAATGAACTAATAAAGGTTTATCTTACGTTTGTTTAGAACAAGCTGGTTGCCAAGCAAGGTAGCAATAAAAGTACGTAGAGATTCGATGAAAAACAAAATGCTTTCCCTTCTTTTAAAGACATCCAGAATTGACTTAATGTGTTTTTATTTATTAAGGCCCACCCACAGCAAGGGGCAAAAATAAATGGAAGTTTTTGTTACTAAATCTATTTCCAGTGCATGTATTCATTTCAAATTCACACACAGGTCTTTTGATTTTAATGTTAACAAACAATTACACACATAGCAGTTAACACTAACATTTCGTGTTAAATTTATGAACATTTCATGTTAAATATTTTTTTAAAAATGGAAAAATCTTTTCAGACACCATACTTTAATAACATGACTATCTTATCATTACTATTGCTATCTTTGACCATTAGTGTCAGACATCAACAGTGGGAAGAAACTAGCATTTCTTCTTTTCTTTTAGGCATGAGAGCCCCTTTGATTGACTTGTAATTTTAAGATACTCTATAAACTGTCATTGAGACTAACTATGAGTCAGAAGTGTCTCTATGCTGTGTTTTTGAGCATGTATGTTTGGGTTCGCTGTCTTGTTGAAACGTTCATCTTCTAATTAGATTTAATTCTCTTCTGACATCTTGTGTTCATCAACTTCATTCAGGTTCTCTTTGATGATGTGCAACAACCTGAAACTGTTTAAAGAGAAGCATTGCCAAATCATGATATGCCCACTGCCATACTTCATTGTGGGTTAGGTGTTCTTCAGATTATACATGCAATCATTTTTGTATAAACATAATGAGCTGATTTATTACCAAAGAGTTCTCTTTTTATCCCTCTTGTGCTGTTTCTCCTCTATGAACCTATTATTTTTTTTACTAGATTTACTTGCCATATTGTGCAATTTATTCTGCCCTACAAAGCCAAACTATCGTAACTACATATCTGGCTAGACTAGAGATGGGGTTTAGAACATCTCCTTTGTCTTGTGAGAAAATATCCTGGTTCAAAGTTGTCCCGTTTCAGAGAAATGACGGAGTCAAAATTGCAGTAACTACAAAATCCAAACTAATACTAAAACTTTCAAAGCCATTTTTCTCAGTTTCAGCTACGGCGTAGTTACTGCACTTTAGCTTTGTAGAGCAGTTTAGTTCTTCAGTTATCGAGGCCTCAAACGTAGCTTAGCCAATCAGATCCTAGAGCCTCAACTATCTGATTTATGAATTCTTTTCTATGTCATAGCCTACTATTACTTAACTCACTGCAGTGTGCCAGAATCATGTAGCCTTCCCTGTCAAAGTAATAACAGCCAAATATTGCACTGAGCTTTTATAGCCACGCCGCTGAAATTGCCTTCACTGCCAACGTGAGACAAAAGGCTTTGCGAACAAATTTCACACTCTCAGTGAAGTAAACAAATAATTGTCAAGTCTCCCCAGGGGAGCTATTATGGTGGGCATCCATTCTCCCACAAAGCCAAATTTTAAACTTTTAATCTCTTGCAGAAGAAAGTCACTGTTCTTATATGATATATAAGCTAACTTGACATTCCCAGTCTCCAATTTGATCTGCTGTTTTGCAGACTTTCAAAGGCCTGGGGAACACAGAGAGCAGCAGGCCACTGTGCTGATGTGGCTTTAAACATGCTTTAAGTCACAGCGAAGCGCACAAAGACAGAGACTCGCCTTCCACAGAACAGTGGCTCCTGTGTGGTGATGGAGGCGGTGGAGAAGTGGCGTAAACATGTCACAAATGGATGGCGATCACTGCTGGAAGCTCCAGGCTGGTTGCTGATTGCTTTCCTTCTCCTGCTCCTGAATCAAAATGTCAGCCAGCATGAATGGAGGGCCCATGCTGTGTGTGGTGATAATTAGAAAGGCTCTGGTCTACCCTTGCACACCAAACAAAAACCGAGGAGGTGTGAAAATCAAAGAGAACATACCAGGAACGTTAACGGGTTAATCAAACAAAGACGGAAAATACAAGGACAAGTCTCTTTTTTAGCCAAAATGAATGTGATCAAAGTGTCTTTGCAAATAAAGCTTTTAAATCCCATTAGCTCAGAGCAGCCAAGCAGCACACTGGCTGTTTTCATTTACACATTTACACAAAGTTTTGTAAATGACTAATCCATGCTCAGCCCACAAATTAATTATTTTGATATATTGCTTTCCTTAATGAATTATTGTTGTGAGCAGCTTTATGGTGTTGACTTTCTGATTTTAAAGGTTGCGTTACCTTGATAAATGATAAACAATCATGACATTTTGCCAAAATGCTAACATCAGATCTTGCTTTAAGATACAAAAGCAGCTCTGAACCATAAGGAGCTCCATGATTATATATCTATTTAATGGGTTTTTTTTCAGTCTCTGGCAGGAAAATACATTTCCTGAGTGTATGTGTAATTTAACTTCTTTTTTTACTACTAATTTGTTTTCATTTTTGTTGTGGCAACTGAGCTGTGAGAGAATGTGTTCAGTTCAATGGCTTACCCTTAAGCTTGTGCAAAGCCTTTGATCACCAAACCTTTTCCTGGAGACCTACTTTCCTGCCATGTTGAGCTCCAGCCTGCATCCAACATGCTGCTGCCTCCTCCTCCTTACTAAATCCAGCCAGAGGGTCTTTATCTAGAGCTGGTGTTGCACATTGTGGTTGGAACTAGATTTCCCAGGGAGGTTGATCTTCAGGACCAAGCTTGGTGCCTACTGCCCACTGACCGAGTTAAGTCCGCATTAGCATTTACTTTATCCACTACGGTGATAACTAGCCAGCCATCCAGGTGGGTGTTTAAGTGACTTTTCAATTAAGGAGTATCTGATATCACCCCTCTGCTGTTCCACTGTGAGGCCATTCTTTTTCTTATATATCTGGTCATTCTTTCTGATACAAAAAGGGTCATCAAATATTTATCATTGGCCCTGACATAACAAAACACTCAGGTATCACTCTGGTATTACTCTGATTTTACATATCAAAACAGCCTGGTTTCTTTTTAAACACCACATATACCACTGAGTGGTACACTGCATGACATGGCATTCTTTTCTTTCTAAAATCTTAGGCAAATCCTGTTTTCCCTTTAATGTGACATCCCATATAGGACTTGTGGACCCAAACAACAGGCATCCACAGACTTTCCTCAAATCCTGACAGCCTGACAAACATCTCATGCCGTGCAGAGAGGAGAAAGGCTTTCAGTGAAATCATCACCTCCATTCTCAAAGCACCAGTGTCATCAAGTGTGTACCGGTCTACCCCGGTTCCCCACAGTCAATGCAAACCCCTCCCTGCAAGTGCATCCGTAGAGCAGACCGGCCCATACTTTGGAACAGCCTGCCCAACAGGGGAGAAAACACATAATTTCACCACACAGCATGACAGGCTTGGTGAGAACCTGCTCTGAATCAAAAACAGCAAAGCCTACCTGCAGTCCTGACAAACCCAGCAGTCCTCCTTTCCCCTGCAGTCTCCCAACCAAACAGGGCACAACCCCAGGATTGGTTTTCTGTTTCCTTGCCTCTATAATATGTTTCGCCACACTTTGTCCTGTTTTCCATTGATCTGCCAATTTGCCCATTGCTTTAGCCGCCGCACAGCATCACAGCCACAGTAGACACACAGCTCATCTTGAAGCAACATTGTTTTGTTATGACGAGTCACCGAACCTTTTAACACATTTGCCAAACCCTCTTCAAAGAAAAACACACGAGAAGACACAAGGAAATGAGGCCTTCAGAACAAAAGGGCTGCATCAAAACAAACATCTGAAGGAGACCATGCAGCTTACAGTATATCAAATAGATCAAGCAGCTATTTCAGAGTATCAGTGGGAGCGGGGAACAACAGGGTTGCTTGACTTTAACCAAAAACATTGCCTTGAAGGCAACATTATTATATATTTTCCCCTCAGTTACAGACATGAACAGAAATAGTCCTAATGAGAATCCATTAGCAAGTGTCGTAGCCCATTATCATTAGCCTTTTTGTCTCTAATTATGTCCCTGCCTGTCAACACTGCTGGGGAATGTTTCCAACCAGCCTCACTTCTGCCTTTTCTGTCGAAACCTGATCAGACACGCTCACGGTATCAGGAAATCAGCTGTGGCCCAGAAAAGTCACAAGAGTTTTTTGCAGTGTCCCAGTTTACATTTGCATCGATTGAAAGACCTGTGTATTGTTATTTTAGTTCAAATGGTTACGTGTTTCACTGCATTATGATCATTTACATTTACGGCATTTAGCAGACGCTTTTATCCAAAGCGACTTCCATTCCGTAACTACAGGGGACAGTCTCCCTGGAGCAACTTGGGGTTAAGGGTCTTGCTCAGGGACCCAGAGGTGGTATGCTGGAGGTAGGATTCAAACCTGCGACCTCTTGGTCCGGAGGCAAGTATCCTACCCACTGAGCTACCGATAATGTGTTGCATATGAACAAGAGCTGTCATATAACTGAAAGAATTAATTGAGCATTATTTTATGTCATTTATCATGGCTAATTACATTGTTCTCAAGCAAGAAACTCAAATTCATTGCTTTTTGTAACAGTATACAAGAGGACACAAAAAGTATGTTCTGATTGTATTTAATAGTTTAATAATTAACTTTAAGCATAATTTAATAACATTTATTTTGTGATCACAGGATTATCACTTCATGATCATTCATACAGCTTGGGAATTCCCGTTTCACTGAAGGCATCTCGAGGGGAACCTGGTTGCTTTTGTTAGCTTGCTGCTTGTTGATTTGTTCATAGTTCTCCCACAAGCACTGTCAAACACAGCCTTTGTGAAATACTGCTTTTGCATTATTTACTTGTAAATAATATTTCAGGCTCAGAGTACTTTGGCTGTAAACAAATTCATCAAGAATGATATGAAGTTTGAAAGAAAATGCACTATTAGAATGTGTTCAATTACATTACAAAGCCTTTAATTTATGACAGCTGGAAAATGGTAGTCGTTGACGCTTCATCAATATATGCCCACCTTCATTTAGTTCATTTGCTGCTCTAAAATCAACTGTGCAGATTGAATGCAAAAGAAAACAAAGATCCTTGTATTTGCTGAAAAGACAAGACCAGGATCCAGGAGCAGAGCACCAGCCAGTTTGACAGAGCAAACAGCTTGAGGTGTAATTAACCTCTGGTAACTCTAAACAATCTAGATCTTTTTATAGGTATTTTTGTAGATTGCAAAACTTGTAGAGAACTGCATCAGAAACACAAAGCATATGCTTCCACCATCCATACGTTGTTTCAGAGCACACGTATTAAGATTGCAGTTACCTTCTGTTATCAGCTGCTTTACACAGCAGTGATGTTAAAGTGAACGGTCATGTCTCATTGCCAACATTACCCAAGTGCAAGATAGGATTCAGATTTTTAGAGTGTATCACTCTAGGGGCTGGATCAAACAGGCATATGTGAAAGTGCTCTTAGCATCTTCCCCTCTCAAAAGCAGAATAAATTTGGGTCTAATTTTAACATCAAAACAAATCAGAAGTGTCAGGGCCATTAGACAGACAGAGAGCACAGCTGAGCGACATACTGATAGCACATGGCATTCAGGGCTAATTGACACAAGATGTACAAAGCTATGTACGACAATTAAATGTACATATCATTGTTCCTTATTTGGTTTAAAGTAATGCACTTTGATTGTAGCATCAGGTCACATTAAAAAGAAATTAAGATATGATCATCTTAACCAGTGTTCACCAACCCTCCTTCTGGAAATCTACTTACCTGCCATGTTTAGCTACAACCTGCATATGGGGTAGCTGCTGGCCTGCTGGTGAATTCCCCCTGCAATCAGGACATTGTGGGTTTGAATCCTAGGACTGCCAGTGGCACCACTGTGGCACCCTTTAGCAAAGTACCATACATCACTTGGGTGAAGGGCTTGACAAAAATGGCCACTTTTTACTTCCTCCTTATCCAATACTCCAGCCAATCAGGGACTTCTGGCGAAGTTCATTAGCAAGAGCAGGTGTTGCAGATCATGGATGGAACTAGACTTCTTAGGAAGCTAGATCTCCAGGACCATGGTTGGTGACCACTGGCCTATGCTACTGTCAGAGTGCGGGCCACGAAGCCCACACTCTGAGCTACCTCTGAGCGAACAGGGACGAGGCAGGCAGGCTTCCATGCTGGTGCTCAGTTTTATTTACAGAAAGTAAAACAAAACGAGAACTCAAACAGGCA
>JBBPDC010000129.1:4165165-4189750 GCA_037974485.1 Hemigrammopetersius urotaenia | reverse complement strand
GCCTCTTACAGAAGAAGTTACAGGTCTGTGAGAGCCAGAAATCTTGCTTGTTTGTAGGCGACCAAATACTTATTTTCTACCATCATTTGCAAATAAATTCTGAGACAAAGACAATGTAATTTTCTGGATTTTTTTCTCGTTTTGTCTCTCATAGGTGAGGTATACCTATGGTGAAAATGACAGGCCTCTCTCATCTTTTTAAGTGGGAGAACTTGCACAATTGGTGGCTAACTAAATACTTTTTTGCCCCACTGTATAAATATATGCAGACACTAAATATATGGCACCATGGTGGGACAGTGGGGTTTGAATCCAGTTCCTGGTCTTGTGTGTGTGGAGTTTGCATGTTCTCCTCATGGTAGCCAGGGTTTCGTCCAGGGTCTCTGGTTTCTCCCACAGTCCAATAACACACATCAGATGAATCAGGGTTTCTAAATTGTGAAAGGTGTGGGTGTGTACCCTGCGTGGGCTGACGCTCTGCCCAGGGTGAGTCCCTGCCTGTAGACCCCAGGATAGGCAGGTATCCACAACCCAAGTAAGGAATAAGTGGTTTCACAAAATGAATTAATGAAAAATATATCATAGACATTGAATATCTCGTGACAGTGGCACGTGTCAAGGGGTGATATATAAGACACCAAATCACCAATTGTGATGCACGTGAAGAGCAAAAGCTAACTCGTCTAGTTGCATTCTACTACATATATTTAAAAAACAGAGTGAGGTGAGGGACAATTCTCTAGAGTGAAATGTAGTGATATTTTATATGCTTTTCAGAAGACATTATATAGACATTCATGCTGTTGCTGTAATTGGACAATGTGTTCATTTTGTTAGTTCATCTAGCTCTCAATTTATTTGCCAAACTTCTTCTGTACACACAGTCCATTCAGTTTAGCTCAGCTCTCACTGGTGTTTCACACATGACGTTAAGACTGTGTTCACCAGCAGAGAATCTGCAAGCGCCTCACACCACAGAACTGTGTGAGGAACTGTGTGTATGAATTACAGTTCACTGTTGGGGCACCCTCGACTGAACTGGAGTCAGTTGGAGGAGTAAAGATTGGATTAAAGACACCCCACATTACAGGATAGTGTCATGCTGGCGTAGAGGGAAGAAGGGGAAGGACGCAGTGTTAAGCAGGCCAGAGATACTTTAATGTCCCATGTACACAGACAAAGTTCTCACAGAACAGATCTGGATCCCCTTTAGTTTAACAAATGAAGAGCTCCCGGTACCAGGCTCAACTGTAGGTTTCTCGCTCAAAAAACAAAACAAGGTGGGACTCGTGCCCCGCCTCCAAACCAGGAAACAAAAGAAAAAAGGACAAGCACTGGTGCGGGGAAAAACCAAGGCTGACGAGGAAAACACAATACTGCTCAGGAAGGCCGGGCACGAGTCTACAAAAAAGGAGAACAGAGAACATGGATGAGATTTCAGACAAGGGGGAACACTGCACACGACAAGAGAGCAAATACAGACACACAAGACTCGGGGCAGGCTGGGCTTAAAAGGAGGAAGGGAGAGGTTTGCAGGTGAGACAATAATTAGGGGCTGTAACGCAAACGGAGTGTGAAGACTTGAAGGAACCAAGGGAACAAGGGTTGTAGGGGAGAACCACGGCGAATCGGGACACAAGCAGACTAGACACAGAGAGAGCGGAGAACAGGGGAAAGGAGCTAATATTCAGGGGAAACGGGACGGTGACGGCGGCTGTAACAGATAGTCTGGGAAGATAACCATTTAAATTCACACCAACATTTATAACATTTTGTGGTAACATGAGTGCCAGCTTGGCCTTAAAAAATGGTGTGGATCAAGGCTAGTTTAGCCAGGGGTTGGTTTTGAAAAATGTGCTCCTCATTAGGCTGTTCTCCCTAGTAGTAATTCGTTTGCAAAGGAATATTGTTCAAGTGGAGGTGCATGTTTCTGTCCTAAAATCATTAGTAAAGAAAGAAGAGAGGCAATGGTCTCAGTGCTGAAACTTTCAAGTTTTGTTTAAGTGGAATTAATGGTTTATTCTAAGTGACTTTCATAGAGTATGTATTTTGGCTGCTTTTCAAAATGAAACCTTTTGATCCTGTTAAGGGAGTAACTCTCAGAGATTTTCTTTGCACATAATGCAGATATAACCAAACCCTCTGGAACTTTATATGTAGTCGTCTATGCAAATTATGGCTGTTATTCTTTTAACAAGTTCTCTTAAAAAATCACAGCATAGGCTACCACCTTTGAAACATTTGCTTAAAGAAACAAATTAAATAATCATACATGTTTTAGGAGGTGATTTTTCTATATGTCTCCATCCAAAATAATGAGAAGCATTATCTCATTAAAAATAATACCACCAATGAGTTCTTCACTTCTTAACTACACTTTTACTCAAATTAGCCCGTATTACCTTGCAGTTCAGTGTATTGTATTAATAGATAAGAACTCATGACCCCATGGAGGAGAGTACTGACAGCCTCTTAATTACACATTAATGTGCAACGTAGTAGACTGCTTATAAGGTTCAAGAGGCCCGTTTCCATTTCAAGCTGTGGAAAAATTAACATTCTCTGAGCAAATTATTGTGATGCTTTGAAAGGAAAGAGCATTTGGGAACGTTTCAGAAAGCATAAATACGTTCATTAAGAAGATATTCAACCAAATGGATGGAAATGATGATGTACAGACATTTATAATCCAGACATTTTTCTGCTTCTAGTCTCTGGTTTGAATTGTGTCACTTAAAATGCAACACAATAAACTTGCCATTGTAAACTAAACTCGGCACGGTTCTAGAAATCTTATGGGGTCCTTTAACCCTTAGAACACGAGCAGCATGGATCTTTGCAGGAGCGCAATAAATGGTAAATTGCCATCATATGGCCAAATCATTCATAATTTCCCCAGTTTGTGTTGATGCTCGAGGTGTCAGATGCCATACTGAGCTTTGTTTGGTGTCACTATGTCATGTGGAATCCAAGTTACTGTAATTTTAAAAAACCATGTAATAATAATAACCACTACTGGGGTTTTAAAAATGGCCTCACATACAAAAGCCCATAAAGAACAAAAAAGCCCACATTTATTTTATTTTAGGTTGTCAACATTAACAAACACAAGGTTCAGAATAGTTTCTGTGGGTGGGGGGTCCGGAGAGCAGTTGTGTGGAGGTGCACTGAGCAAAAAAGCAGCAAATGGTACCATATACATTTACGGCATTTATCAAAAGCGACTTCCATTCTCTAACTACAGGGGGCAGCCTCTCCCTGGAGCAACTTGGGGTTGAGGGTCTTGCTCAGGGACCCAGTGGTGGTGCTGAAGGTAGTATTCGAACCCATGACCTCTTGGTCTGGAGGCAAGTATCCTACCCACTGAGCTACCTCCACCCCCTCCACAGTCTGATTTCTGAACCAAACACACGGTTCAGAAATCAGACTGTATTTTTCAACAAGAAGACGTACAAAATTGCACACCTTATCTACGTGACTACATTTAAGGACCAGATCAACTAAAATGCCAAGGTGGCAGAGAATGAGTGGAAGGCTGTAGGCACCAGGTAGCAGAATACCATTGTCTGCTTGTTCCCTGCTCGCTTTTATTCACCATAACATTGACATTGTTACCTGAACGTATCCTTTATCATGTGTCTCTAATGAACTTCTCCAAAACATGGCACAGATTTTCATAATCCCCCCACAGGAACTGTGCTATCATAATTATCATTCCATGTTCCACTCCAGCAGTGCTGGGTGCAGGGTGGGACCCAAGCTTATGTTTCATGTGTGTGTGAGAATCCACGAAAGGAGATCCTGGGGCAACTGAAACTACCCGCATGCAATGCAAATTAGGGCATCATGCTTATTTTGGGAAACTCTGTATTTTTGATGCTGTTCAGGGCCCCTGGGCTCCTTGGGCGTCAGTGAAGGGTTCAGCACTACAGGATTTCAGAACCATGCACTTTTTCGCACATCTCCAGGATAGATAATGGTGTACATCAGTGGCAGCCTGGGGTTCATCCGATTGCTCTTCTGATCATTGACTTCATGACAGTCTCAAGACTGAGTCTCCTTCTGCAGAAAATATGTAATTGCAAGGACCTCTTGGTGTCACTTTGGAATATGAATAGTGATAAATGATGAAGTAAAGGGCACAAATTCTGGTGCGCTACAGCAGGAAGTCTGCAGTCTTTGATTGTACAATGAAGGTATTACTGATCCTGGAGAGAGTCAATAAGATTAGCGCCGTCCATTTCAATGGGATTTGCTCAGATGTGGTTCCAGCTTCTTGGTTGTTACTGTCTTTGCTCTACAAGGACTTTCTTCCAGCACCAAGCCAATGCACATCATTTTAAGAACAGAAAAAGGGCGACATGAACATGAATTACGCTAAAACATAAAGCTAAAACTTGGTTTAGGATGTCATTAGCATCTCTTACTGCTGGCTCCTTTTGATTGTTACCCAAAATAATCTCATTATGTACCGTTGGCACTTTTAAAAGAGATGGTATCGGTGCTTTATCGGCAGGGTTTCCTATTCTGCAAGGATGAATTCATCTGTGTCCCAGATGTGTGCCAGATGGGGCACACAAGAGTTGTAAAGCTTTTGGAACCCCTTCTGCCTCACTTGATCTTGCCTCGCTGAAAGGTGTCTTTATAAAAGGACATACAGAACACAATTATAAACACCGGTCAAGAGGGTTCTCACACAGTGTGAGGGCAAAGAGACAGGGGACTCAGTGCCTGTACCTGTCTATCTGCATGACTTTTCATGCTATAAGTGCAGTGAGTTAATATGTTAACAGTGGTTCACTTGCATCTTCAGTTTGGTGGTAAACATCCAAACCCTGTCAGTAAACCCATCACTAACCTGAGGACAGTTTGGCACTGCTTTAGCATTTGGCTTAGGCTTTTTTCATTTGGTCTTCTTGCATATGCTTTTTTCTATTTTACTGTAAGTTTCCTTACAGGGAATGACTGACCACATCTGCTAACATAGTGGAACGTTTTCCCAAATGACAGAGTCAGTGTTTTATTTAGTAATTCATTTATGTAAATAATAGAAGGGAATCTGGAATGAATATGGTGATACATACATTTCGTGAACAGAATTGACACTGTAATGCAGGGCTAACTGGATACACTTCACCGGTTAAACCCTTCCACCCTGAATTATTTAAATATAGAAGACCTATAAGGTAATTGGACCTCATAAAGTGGAATGGAAGCACAAGGTAGAGGAGTGGGAAGTACAAGTACAGGGTGTAAATGTTTGTAATAATGTGAGAGCAGGATTATTATGGGCATTTTTTTCCAAATTCATAATCAGTTCGGGGTAGATGATAAAGCCAGGGGCACAAAAAGCCTGAGTGGAGGCTATGCCTAATCTCATTGGCCCACTATCCTGCTTTATTATAAATATCTCATGTGTTAATCAGAGATAAGTACACCCAGCCTGTAGCTCAGAGAGAGGGAGAATAAAGGGGGAGTGCAAAGTCAGCACTATGCGCTTGTACCCGAGAGGCTGCTTTCGTTCGCCATCATAATTCATCTCCCGTCCTCAGAAGTAACACAATGTCAGAGAGAGAGGAGGGCAGAGGTGTCTCTGCAACATCTCCTCCATCAATCAACATACGCGGCATGTTTAGAGCCAGCAACAGCACAGGCTGTGGTTCAGACAGACTGCTGCGCAGCTCAAATCACGTCCATGCTCTGCTGCCTCATATAGGCATAAAATGACTGTTCAGTGAAATAATCTTCATTGTTTCCCCCATAAGTCAAATCAGACAAAGTTGACCTGAACTCTTGCACTGGAGGTAAGCTAATGTAGTAAAAAAAAGTGCTAAATTTGCACTGAATTAGCACTATATGGCTATTTCATTACACGCTTGATTCAAACTGTGCTGATTCCTTAAAGGATCTGAATTAAAATGTCACTGAATTAATTATCATCATTTGTGTAAAGGTTACAAATATACAGTAAACACATGTACAGTTGTACAGTGAATGTACAGTGAAAAGTGACATTAAAATGATTTTTTTGTCACTTTTTAACCAAAACAATGCACAGATTTTGTACACCCAAACCAAAACAGCTACTTTGGTGTGTCCCACTTGACTAACTTTGAACATCACTTGCTTCACAATTTTGTGCCCTTAAATGTACTATACAATATTTGTTTTGGGATTTAATTTTTTAAAAAAGGAACCTATGTTCCACACTTTACATGCAACTCTGATATCAAACCAATATCCCCCTTTTTCACAACTGGAACACTCCATCAAAATCATAAATCAGGAAGAAGAGTCATGTGCTTTCTGCAGTATGGGCTGGACAAATGGAATTCACAAAAGTTCAATTTTCACAAACATATTTAGTTTTACCCACTGTCAGGAGCAACCACATTACCCATACTAGCTTTAAAATATAAAATATGACAATTTCTCTTGAGCTTATCCATAGTTGGCATGAACCACACCACAGTTTTTGATCCCTCATGATTAGTGGATTGGAGGTTATGTCTGCAACCCTGTTACATGCAAAATTGTTTAAAAGGTTAAAGACTTAATATGCAAAATCAACACCCAGAAAAAAAAAACAGTTCTTCATTGATAAATTCTCCAAACACTGAATTAATTTTACAAAACGACAAAAGTTCTAACTTCAGGCTATAATAGCTTCAGGGGACAGAGATGAGTAACACTTGTTTGTCTGAGCTCAAGCTGGTTCCATCATCCGTTGGGAACTACTATGTGTGGATAGTTAGGAAACAAGAGAGCTTATTGGATAATCTAGCTACTTTATGCTCATAATAGTTCATTGTGACAACAGTTACATTTTAATCAAAATCTTAAAATGTAAATTTGAACTTAACAGTCATTGTGGAGTATGAGTTTTGTGTGCTTTTGCCCATAGATGCTTTGAGAGGGCCTCGCGCCCTGAGATATGTCCCCATGACCTTGGTGTGGATTAAGCAGCTACAGAAAATGAGTGAGTGAGTGATTGAGAGGAGCACACTAGAAAGGAGGACAGAGACAGAAAAAATAGGGGGGAGTGTCAAAACAGGCCATATAGCTCATCACCATATATGCCTGGGACTCTAACTTGAGATGAGTGAGAGGTTAAATTGTGGCCAGATTAAAGCAGATTTACTCTATAAAGCTTTAACAGTGTCAGTGGTGTAGAAATCAGAAGTGGGTCTGTTTTTAATGGAGATGGATTGCCTGTCAAGAATTCTTTCGAAGGCAGAGGAGCATTCATTATTTTGAATCAGTGCTGCATTGATTTTATCGTTTTTAGAGCAGAAGCTAACAAACAGCCCAGAAGAAGCATCAAGGTTACACTCGCAGCAGCTCCAGAGTTTTGAAGCAGGTAATGAAAGATTAGTGTTAGTGCACAGTTAGTGCACTGGTATTCAGTTAGATGTCAGTATAAAACCCCAAAAACAGCAAGTCTGTGATTACTGCACAGAATCTGAAATACTCTCTATCCACACTACTTCGAATATTGCTTGCCTTGGGTCCTTTAGAAAGAAATTTGCTTTCCAAGAAACAATTTGATCAGAATCTTTAATGGATATGCCACAGGCACACAAGCGCTGAAGCTCTAAAGCTGGGAAAACAGGACACCCAGAAATTGCCTGGGGATAATTAGATTGAATCGCTTTCCTTTAGTGTGTATTTATGTATTCAGCAACTTATTGCCTCATTTGTGATCTGCTACGCTAAAGGTGTTTTTTTTTCTAGTTCAGAAGTGCAGTTGCAGTAATCCTATCCCTGGGTTCCTTATTAAAAACACCTACCTTGCAGGATGTGCAGTTAGAAACTGTAGTCCATAAGCACAGTTTGTGTTAGTCTAGTCCTTCATTGGAGGTCATTTTTTGACCATAGAACTGCTCTCGACTGGACATGTTTGGGAGCTGGACAACTCTCAAACTGGCAGTGATGCTGCTGTGCCTCATACACACATCACACACACTCACACAATCACACCACTAACACATTTGTATCTCTCTGAGAATAATTCACCACACAAATAATAATTTAACAATGGTACAGCGGTCAGTAACTGACTGGTGATAAATACAGTAGAGGAAAGCTGCCAGAGGCTCTGGAGTGGTAAAACTAGTGCAAGCACTGGCCTGACTGAGAGTTTGCACAGGTGACATTGGCTAGTTATGGAAAGTGGAAAGTGACTCTTTTGTCATACGTGAATACGCCACAGCACACAGTGTGAACACGATTTTTTTTCTCTGCATGTAACCCATTCATAAAGTGAAGCAGCAGGCAGTCAGGAACACAGTGCTTGGGGAGCAGTGTGTGGGGATGATATCTTACTCAAGGGTAGCTCAGTGGTGCCGCTAGGAGTACTTAGATTGGAACCCATGACTTTCTGATCGCAGGGCAAACTCCCTAATCAGCAGGCCACACTAGGTGTGTGTGTGTGCAGTTATGTAACTAATGCTTGTAATATTTGCATTTGAGAGTCTTTTTTAATGCTGACACTTTAGTCATTCCAGTCATTACTCACGCATGTGCAAAATGGCCTATTAGTAAATAAACTCATTAATTCATTTTCTGTAACCACCTAATATCTTACTAAGGTTGCGGGTACCTGGAGCCTATCCCAGGGCCAACAGACACGAGGCAGGGACTCACCCAGGGCGAGGCACCAGGCCACCGCAGGTAGTATGTAAACTGAAATGAAAAATTGTGATATATTTTATTTGTGTGAAAATAATGTACACATTTGCACTGTCAATATTTTGTTCTATGTGTGTGTGTGTGTGTGTGTGTGTGTAGCGCTTCTGTAGCCCATTCTAAATACAACAAAAAGTATTTTTATAGTCTGGGACACAGCTGCTGAGGGCGGATGACATTAAAACGAACGTCACAACTTCTGTGACTCATGTTTAAACAAACTCAAACACTTTCTGCCTCAGTTAGTCAGTCAGTCAATCAGTCAGACAGACAGACAGACAGACACTTTCACTGTGTATTGAAGTGACTGAAGTGTGTTCTGGGTGCAGGAAGTTTCTTTTTAAGTTGTTTCTCTTTCCTGACAGTGAACTTCAGCAAAGCTGATATTCAATGTTTAATTCATCAGAAACTGCAGGTTTGTCAACTGAAGTAATGAGCTTGAGACGGACCTCAGGCTTGTGTAGAAAGGTTACAAATGATTACAATATGGAGCACAAATCCTGCATTTACAAGAGCCCTAATGATAGAGCTCCTGTTTTATACCCAGTTCCTCTTCTACACAGTTATTCTGTGCTTTGAATGGATAAAAGCATATCTGACCCAAGAACAGCCCCTTCATGCCCAGCTGCTTTTGATTCTTGCCTCGTCTTACTGACTGATACTACTTTTTTGTATTCATCCGACACTGCACACCAACACTGCGACTCAGTCATTATCCACAGCGCTTTTGGGATTTTGGTAGAAAAAGAGAAAAGTGTGAAGGGACATTGTATGGAAGCAGTTGGGTAGCAAGAGTAAAAAGAGTCTCTTCAGTAGTGGAGCAGTTTTGAAAGTAGCCTGTGGAGTGGCTCTCTGCTTTCTTTACTTTGGCTTTTGGGTACTCTTTAGTTTTTCTGTTCTGTTCCAAAGACAAAACTGCACAAAATCCCAGGAGGGCAGGTGAAAATGAAATGTCCTCAGTCATTCTAAGAAAAGGGGAAGTGAAATGTCATGGGTTTTCACTCCATAGGTCGCAGATGTGGCCAATGGTCGAGGGCCAGCCTGTCAGATAAATTGCCTCGAAGTGTCTTCATCATCTTAGATGGCAGAAGAAGGGAGGGGGCGAGAGAGAGAGAGACAGACAGAGAGAGAGAGAGAGAGAGAGAGAGAGAGAGAGAGTGACAAGAGGAGAAGGAAGGGTAAGAGAGAGAGGAAAAACTGAGTGAGAGATGCTGGTCACTGGGGTAAATTGCTTTAAAACTACAGACAGGAAGTGCAGGTCACAGAAAAGGGTCACAAACACAGAGATCAATAAAGAGTTGTTAAGATCAGAGAATCAATGGCGGCAAACAGTGAAGCAGGGTCTTAATGCTGATGTCTTTTCTTTCAGAGCGTCCTCTTAAAAGACTCCTCCCGAGAAGATTAAGGAGTTGAAAAAGAATGGCTTGGCTATGAAATGGAATGGGTTCAGGGTCCTGAGGGACCTGGTTCTTAAAGACTGAGGCTGAAAGGTGCAATTTGCCAGCACTAGTGCTTCAGGTGAGCTGCTGGCTTCAAGGGAGCCCTTGTCAATATATCTGATCCAAGCACATAATAAGGTCGTGTCTGCATGTCATGTTATTTTTAATGAACTTTTTAATGATTTTTTTAAAAACAAATTTACTGAATAAAGGGGCAAAAATGAAATCTAAAAGCTCAGTAGACCAGACAAACCATGAAACATCTTAAATATAAAAATAATTCAGATAATAAAGACTGCATTGCCCCGTTCAATGAAAGAAAGCCTTTCTGAAGGACACTAGAAGGATACATGCACCAACATGTCTAATCTCACGCACCAACACAGAGGACTGCAGAGGTTTAGATTGCATTGGAAATCTATCAGTGGAGAGAGTGGCCTGTAATCTGTGTGTGTGTGTGTGTGTGAGTGTGAGAGAGAGAGAGAGAGAGATACATAGAAAGAAATTTGTCCAAGACACTTATGGTTTGTGATTTAGCTTAAGCTCACATTTCATGACGTGTTTCCAAATATCAAACATGTGAATGAACTGATTGAGACTGCAAATCTGCAGATATGCATCATATGTTTTTGCAATGTTAATGTTCTCCCCAATATAAAATACTGTCAAAACTATGTTATTCCAGGTTGTGATATTCAGGAAAGTGTGCATTCACTGTGTTGGTCTTGGACACTGTGTTGATCTGCATGTTTGTGAAATGAGACACAGTGCACACAAATTACAAGTGTAATCTTTAGGATAGGAGAAAGGGAAACAGAAACCCACATGAAATATAATATATATTTACATATTTAGCTACGCATATTAAAATATATGTGCAAGAAACAATGGAAAGAAGTATGCGGGTGGAGGTAGCTCAGTGGGTAGGATACTTGCCTCCAGACCAAGAGGTCATGGGTTCGAATCCTACCACCACTGGGTCCCTGAGCAAGACCCTTAGCCCATAGTTGCTCCAGGGAGACTCCCCCTGTAAGGAATGGAAGTCGCTTTGGACAAAAGCGTCTGATAAATGTAAATGTATTTATACACCTGGTTATTGAATAAACTCCAGTGCAAAATTACTCCCACTGATGGGAGAAAAAGTATTCACCAAATGAAAGTGTATACGTAATTTGTTGCACACCTCTTTAATTGTACTTTACAACAACTTTATCTACAACAAAACGTAATTAACTTCTTGCTGTACAGTGGTTCTTCTCATTTTCTCATTTCTCTTGGAGAGGGGTGTCAAATTCCAGTCTTGGACTGGATGCTGTTGACTTCTGGCTTTTCTCTTACCTTCCTTATCATTCATCTGAGAGAAATTTTACATGGGACACCTTCATGAAGCTACTTCACCTACACCATGACTGCTGCTTGCTATTTGAGATCCTTTCAACCAAAGACAATGCCTTTCCTAATGGCAGCTGCAGTTTGCACAAAAATATCCTTAGTTTTGCAACATAACAACATGCATAACTGAACTTTTACATATTTACATACATTTATTTTCATTAAATGTTTGAATCTATTCTCTGTCTATTTTGTTTCGTTTATGCTGATGGATACAGACATGTTTGTTTCATATTTAAAAGAACAAAGTGAAGAGACTGTGTAAAGGGAGCATATATGTATATGAATATATGTATGCATGGATGTGGGGAAAAAAGAACACGAAGAAGCCAAACATATAAGACTGCCTCTGCAGACCTGGGAATAGGAGGGTACGGACTGCTTGCACTTATCTGAAAGTGTATTGGCAAAAGAATCTGATAGTATTGATGCACTCTCTAGCAGTGTATAGCAGTTTACCTGCAGACACAGAAATCTTTGGAAAGCCTTATAGAAAGGGCTTTCTCCAAGAGAAGGAAATTTTAGCAAGACTGTCCTGTTCCCAGAGTATCCCTGTCCAGCATGTCTTAGAATTTAGCCGGCAGTAACAAAGGAAGGCTTGATTACCAGCAAATTTATTTAATCAGGTGTGTTAGAGCAGGGAAAACAACTAAATATGCAGGGAAAAGGTCCTCTAGGGGCGAGGTTGGGATTGATTGGCCAGACATATTGAATTAGCATCCTCTTCTAATTCAATGAGTTGCTGAAGCTCATGCAGGTCTCTTTGGTTAGCGTAGGCACACACTATCTGCATGCTTAGCTTGCAGGCACAGCCTTCACCCGAAGCTGAAGCCACAGTTGCAGCACTAGCTTTGACAGCAGGGCAGAAAAAGCATATATTACTGGATAGCTTAGCGACAGCTGGGAAAGGCATTGGGTCATTGAACAGGTTGCTTATGGCAACCAGATGAAGCATATGCCATGTCTAATCGCTAGCCTGAAGGAAAAAGACTAAACTAAGGACGCTTCTGAAGATTTCTTGACTCCTACACACATATTACGGCTTCTATGCTGTTTCCAACTAACACCTCATTCATTCTCATACAACAGAACAGAAAAATATATCCTGGCAGGACTGAAAACACAGAAGTCCATCCTCTTACCAACACTTTCTGCAGCATTTAGCAGACGCTTTTATCCAAAGTGACTTCCATTCCCTAACTACAGGGAACAGTGGCCCTGGAGCAATTTGGGGTTAAGGCTCTTGCTCAGGAACCCAGTGATGGTGTGTTGAAAGTAGGATTCAAACTCATGACCTCTTGGTTCGGAGGCAAGTATCCTACCCACTAGCCCACCACCACCTTAACACTTTGATCTGCATCTAAATCAAACTATCTGCAGGAATGTAGGGCCACCACCAAGCAGAGTTTCGCAGTCCACTCAGTTTCTTAAACCTGATTCAACTAACAGACAAGGCTTTCATAAGTTTAACTCAGTGTGGTAAAGGAGGGAAAACACTACTTTCTAATGGCCTATGGCTGCATATGACTATTTCAGTGCCCCTAACATACACGTTTATATATTAAAGCTGCATATACTAAAGCTAGCCTAAAATTAGCATATGATATATTATTTACCATGTTTTCAGATTACATGCATCTGTGAGCCTCATCAATTTGACAGAATTTATGAACTTATGCTATGTTCCCTTCTTACCATGGATTACATATATTTAATAACTGAATCCCTTTGGGGTCGTCCTATCCTGTCTGCTAGCCATAGCCACTAGAGTAGGCTAGTTAATACATCCAAGCTAGCATTAGAGTAACTTACTGTGGTCATTTAACAAAATCATATAGAAAAACTTTTTTTTTTCCTGTAGGAAATGGACATCAGAGTTTTCACCCTTCCTATCACAGATAAGAATCCAAACTGAGTTAAGTTTCTAGATAACCTTTGTAATTTTAGCATTTCACTTTCTTTCCTGATGAGTCATTCTTATTGTTTCCATTCTCCAGTAAACCATTCTCTGTAATAATAAGTTGCATTAGAAGAGACACCTGAGAAGATATTCAGCTGTTTAGCAGAGTACCTTCCTTCTGCATTAAAAAGAAAAAATAAATCCTGCCACAAAAGTCAACCTGAATATCTTGAACCCCAGTTTAAATAAGTCCCTCCAACCTTTCAGATACTTTAGAATTAAAGCTCTCTGAAAGATAATTCTAATCATAATCATATTTCAATTAAATGTGTATACTGTAACATATATATCATTAGACTCCGTGGTGTTTCTGACCATTACTCCACTCTAGACAACGGTTTTTTTTTTAGGAGCTGAGGGGGTTTAGTCAATCTTTGGCTGAAATATTTGGAAGGATGTCTACAAATATGTGATGCAACATCGCTCAACAGTTTGCTTTTAGCACCACCATACATCTCGGCATGAAAACTTTATAAAAGCACCACTACACACCTGATGCATGCTCCACTGGGAGACATGAGTGACTGTCCAAACTGTCATTGTGCTGGACACTACAATCACACTTGGCTCCTGCTGTGAATCTTTTGAACTTTGGGTCACACTGCCCACAGGTATTCTTCTCCATGGACAATGCTCTGCCTCGCCAGGGAGAAGCAGTCTGTCTTTTCCACTATGTTAATGGACACAGCTGGACATGAACACAATATTGTAACCTTGAGGGTACGTTGGCACTGTTTTTTTCCTTGCTGAACAATAACTTACCTGTACAATACTTTTTTTTTCTTATAGTCATTGACAATGTGCTGTAAAGGGTTATTTCAACAACCTTTCTTTAAAAAAAAAAGGTTCTTTATATATTACTGTTGTTGCAAGTATATAGAACCATTTTAACTAAACAAATGTATGTTTGCCCTAACATTCATGTCTCACTTTATATGTTTACTGCAAAAACTGCTTTAACAAACACTCAGTGTTGCCGACAACATTCCAAGGCGTATTTGCTGTAGGAGAAGCAGCAAGGCCGTTAGACCCGGCAACCAAATAAAACAGCAGGAATGAAGAGCACTATTTGTTCTCCCTGCTTCATTAGACCCGAGCTATTGTGGCATCTGCAGATGAAATGGTCAGAAGTGAAATGAAAGAAAGAAAGAGAGCATCACGGCCTCATTACCTCCCTCTGCATCTCAAACACTCATTTCCACTTTGGCAAGCCCCTCAGCGGCCCATTCTGCACTTGGAGTACTGAAGCTGTACACAATGGAGCTGTTTTTTTTACTGCAGTGTTTCTTTATCCCAGTGAAAAAGCCTTGTTTCAAAGAATTGTACACTTGAGGATAGACCATCAACACGGGGACTTAAAGCCATTGTGGTGAATGGTTTCTCTGAAACACAGTGCCAGTGTTTCCAATTGAAGGCACACTCCCGCCCCCTTATCTCGTTTCCTAACGGACGTCATTTCATTCGGGACGAAAGTTCAGATTTATAGTAAGCAATATTTATTTTCAAACTGTTTTCCAAACCTTAGACAGCTTGTTACAGCACCATCTCATATTGATGGGACAGGCATTCTGTGGGGCATTACACACTTTAGAATTTATCAGATAACTTGCAGAAAACTTCTCTGCAGCTATAGCATCTGCTCAGATACAATGGACACTAACTCTTACATTTCCCTGTACTTAATATAAAAAGAAATAATCAGAACAGAAAACCTTACAATAGAATCCAATGGGAACACGCTGAAGCAATAGGCTGCAATAGGGGTGTAAATGGGCCGGAATGCAACAAAACTCCTTTTCAGGAGGAAAAAGTCATGACAGCATTTCAAAAACCGAAGTTAAGTTCTTTTGAAGGGCTGTTAGACTCTATTATAATGTGAGCATGAAGCAAAGCTCAGGCATATAAAGTCTATTTAGTCTGTGGAACATTGTGCTGCAGTCGGTAAGATTTTTCGATTATAAGAGCCAGTTTTACAAGTCCAACAAGCGCTACTGGGAACATGAAGAATGAGTAATTTCTTGTATGATCAGTTACATCCAAGTGTATATACATGTCTTCTTGTACTTCCTGCAGCAAAAGCATAGAAAACGTGACTTAAAATATACCTTCAGGGGTGGAAACAGCAAATTCTTTTTTTTTTTAGAAACTTTACATCACAGGTCTCCGAGCACAACTGTTGGTAAAACAATAAGGGATGTTCCTATTGTACCATCCTAGAACCATCTAAACTTCATGTTTTATGACATTTTAATCTTGTAATACTGATTAACACAAACAGATAAAGCACCACTATTTTAAATAAACAGGCATACATTTACATTTTGGGAATCTTTTGTGAAAATAACTGAATTGAATTGAATTGCAATTCAAATGTGTTCGGTAGATCAAATTCACAGACCATACAAGACTCGTGTAAGCTTTTCAAACACCAGTATTTAAGACACTGTAACTGATGTGGACGCACTGACCTGAGGTTATTTCAAGTCTTATTTTAGCCTTTTGTACGTTTCCCCCTTTTCCAACCACTGAGCGGCACACCTGGTGAAACGTAATGACGAAATGTAGACTACAGCAGGTTCTTTTTAAGGCATTTATTCATGAAATACACACTTTTAGACTTTTCAACAAAAGCGTCCATAAAATTGTAAGAAACTCCAGCCCAGTTTGAAACTAAAACTCCTTTATGTGTAGCCATGGAAACCATTCTTATTACATGTGCAATAAATAATCATAATACAATTGATGGAGGCAAGGAAAGGTGGCACTACATTAAGTGCCAAGATTTTACCCCCAAAACAATCTCCAAAGTTCTCAAAAACAGAAAAGAAAAAAAGAAAGAAAGAAAAAAAAGTTGAAAATGAAAACTTAGTGTGATTTGAGCCTCACAGGCACCAGTAGAATCTATGTGGTGAGGGCTGAAAGGACTCTATCAGTGACCTGAGCACCTGACGGGAAGGAAAGGAAAGCAAAAAAAAAAAAAAATGGAGTTTCTAGAGCTGAAACCAGGAACCATCTGAGAGATGTATATTGCACATTTTTCCTCCTCGCCAACAAGATGAACCGCCAAAGCCAAAATGAGATATTCTTGCAGCCTAACCTGATCGCAGGAGCACAAACAGGAGCGTTGAAGCCAAAGAGCAATAACGCAGACATCATTTCACCTGCTCGAACAGGATTAGGGGGATAAGACTACATCCAGAAAGACAGGAAGGAAAGGAGATTCTGTTTGTGAAACTCATTTTTTAAGTCCTCTATGTGTTCAAGGGAGAAAAAAAAAAAACAAAGAACATCATCATGAATACACCAAAGGACAGCAAATCTCAAGACATTTCTTATCAAAACAGGCTACTGCAGGAGTCAAATCTTTACAGAATAAATAAATAATATTTCAAAAAGTTTGAAAATAAAAAACAAACAAAAAAAATCAAAACAGTATTTATGGCTCATAGGGACGTGCCACTGTGAAGGTTGGTTCCTGAAAAATTATTCCACATTAATGCAATACAAAAAAAAAAAAAAAAAAAAATCAAACAAACCTCCAGCTTTCTGAAGAACAACACCTTTAGAGCAACCTGGCTGCCCTGCTACTGTGGATGCAACTGATGTCCAAAGACATCAACTGGCCAATTGTTTTCAAAGATCTGGCAACCAGCCAGGCCAGCCAATCACTGGCCAATCATTAGCACCCGTCAATCAGTGTAACCAAAGAAAATACAGAGAAGATCCTGGCAGAGTGTAAATGGGTTTGAGAAAGACATACTGGAAAATGGCCTAAGAACTGTAGATGGAGTCCATCCCCTACACACACACGCGCACACACGCACACACACGCACGCACGCACACACACAAGTGGTCAGCCTAATCTAAGTTGAGAGACAAGAGGAAAAATTAAGAATCCTCCATTTCAATGCTTTTTTAAAACATGCCATTATTGCCTTGTCTTTCCCACTTCTCTGCATGCGCCTTAAGAGCCATTTCATCATTAGCTCAAGAGTGGTTTGCTAGATAAACCCTTTAGAGAAATGAGAGATCATCTTTCCTTTTCAGACAAGAAAATATATATATATTTCTATGTATTTTTGAGTGTATGTATATACACACACAATATAATTACATTTGATATGAATATATATTTTTTACATTTAGCATATTAAATATTTAAAACCTATAATATTAAATTTGATGTGTTCAAACTAGCAAACAATTTCATCTTACTTTGCTTGCTAACTTGGGCTATACAGCAAGAACAAGAAAGGACTGCAGTTTGCGTTATAAAAATGTGGAGAAAATGTATTAAAAGCCTTTGCAATTCAGGAATGTCAGGCTTCCTTTTCAATTACATTTACATTTACGGCATTTATCAGACGCTTTTATTCAAAGCGACTTCCATTCGCTAACTACAGGGGGCAGTCTCTCCCTGGAGCAACTTGTGGTTAAAGGTCTTGCTCAGGGACCCAGTGGTGGTGCTGAAGGCAGAATTTGAACCCATGACCTCTTGGTCTGGAGGCAAGTATCCTACCCACTGAGCTAGCTCACCTAAACTACGTTCACGGCATTTAGCAGACGCTCTTATCCAGAGTGACATACATAGTCTGTGAATGGGTTCCTTTTCAAAAATTCGGCGCCTCTGCTTCCCTTGTCTCCCGTCCTATAGGTGACCACTTGTGCTACGCAGTGAACAAAGTCAGAGCGTATTAAAAATCAGTACTGAAATGTGGAGTTAATGACACATGGAACTCTAAAAGCACCTTCGCCACAGTGGACATTTTTGGATCCTGAAGTTTGACAGAAGGAGATGGACAACTTCCAATATCTCCAAAGCAATAATGAAACCACAGACTGCATCCTGACCTCTGGACAGGGTCGCCATATCCTGTCTGAACCTAAATAAGGATATTACAGCCCAATGCCACTCACACAAAGATCAGCAGTGAAAGCAATAACAGTGACTGGCCATTATTGTCTCGGTCTTGGCACCACGCGGATGTGGACCTGGCCCATGCAGGCCAGGGCCGTGGACTGGAGCTCCTGTAAGCTTCTTACAGGCTGTCTGTCAAGTGGAGCGGCCCTGACGTCTCAATGCAGGACAGACAAGACTGAGCAAACATCAGCCCATTCCAACACTCAGGTGGAAGATCTCTCCGTCTGAAATTCTAACATACATTTTTGCTTTGAGGTGATTCTAACAGACCCTGCGCTGAGGCCTGTTCTGTAGCCGGGTTTCCTAGCGGTTCCTTTCTTCTCTTCAGGCCAACCAGTCTCAAAAGACACAGCATGAAAGAAGCAGGTGGAGCTGTGATTAGAGCCAGAGCAGTTTGCCAAGAGTTACCTGGAAAAGCTTGGAAATCGCTAAGCTTTGTAAGAAACGCCTTTTCTTAGAGCAGGTGTCGCTGTGGACGGCACTGTCCTGATAGTACTGCTTCACTATTCTCTCTGTTCTGCTTCCAGACCATACCAGGGGAGCGGCCAGACACACACAAAACTCAACAACAAAGAGGCATCTTTTTTTCAGTCAGGCTGGAGAAAAAAAAGAGCTTTACAAAATCTGAGAGCACCAAAAACACGCAAAGAGCGACAAACACGGATACTTTTCACCATTCACCGCTGATCTGCACCAAGGCAAGGATTTTTTTTTATAACAAGTGTATAAAACATTAGCACCATTTGTCAGCTTGAACGAAAAAAAGAAAGAAAAAAAAAACCGAACCACCAGCCTTCACCATGGCAAATGACCTAAGAGGAAAATCCCACCCCAAATCCACTCCCGAGAAATCCTCACACGATATAAATTAAAGTACAGAGCAGGGGAGGAAAAAAAAGAACGAAAATGAAAACAAAAACACATTTGTTCCATGACCATTGGCCCATTTATGAGTACACACTGTTATACCCCAGTGGTGTGTTGTCATGACTTCATCCAGTAATGAGGTTCAGCTCCAACTCGTAATGGCCAGCGCACACACAAGAAAAATAAGACTCCACAGAAATGAGGAACGGCTGCGGTAAGATGCTCAGAAATGAATCAACAAGCTCAAAAACCCACAAAAAAAAAAACAAAACGGCAGGATGCAGTTTAGCAAACATTGTGCTTAAACAAAATAAAGCATAATGGTTCTTCGTCATGTACTGAGATTTTTTATATCCAATGACATCAGAAAAGGTCATTATATCCAAGAAAAGGTCCTTGTATCAGGAGTCAAGGAATAAAATGTCTTACAGGCAGGAGTTTTGCAGTCCTAGACGCAAGATGACGACTCATGTGGAAACTTATGAAGACTTTGAGAACCAAATAAAATAAGATTTGGTCAAGCTGGTTTTGGCATTTACCCGTGTGAAAGTAGACAGTAACAAACAGCTACAAGACCTCTTTTTTTCAATGCTTTGTTGTCTACCAAGTTGCCTTTTTCATACCAAAAAGGAGGCAAGGTTTTAGTAAAAATCTGTTACATAGTTTAATATCAAAACCTAAATCTTGATTGTTTCATATTTCTGCACTGAGGAGTTGAAAGAGAGGAAACTCCAGGTATTGATACATACGGATACAAAGAGAGCCCTTTATAGCTTGAGTTGTGGTATTAGGCAAAAAAACAGATCTGCCATAGAAAGCTATGGAACTTGTACAGCAAGGTCCAAATGTAATGGATCGTGTCCATTTCCCAAATGAGGGCTCTAGTCAGAAAGGAAAAGAAACAATTTGAATAAATCGTTAATTTGAAATGCGAAATAAAGAGAATGATGACTATCGACAGGCATTTTCTAATTATTTAATCCTCTTTCTGCTCCAGAACTGCTAAAGTCAATCGCGTTTGTACATATTGTGATATTTCCAGTTTGCCTTCCACACAGCTTGCCATACAGAATAAAACATGAAGCCTGAAGGGTGTTCTTAAGCCTTTGGCACTAAAGGTAGCAAAAACAACAAGAGGTGCAACCGTACTTATGGATGGCCATATTAGATACATTCTTTCTGTAGAGGAGTGGGATACTAAAGCTTCCATGTAGGCCTAAATTTCTTCAACATCTCTTCTGTTATCAAGTGATAAAGCCTATGTATTGCATATATGGTTAAGACTGGGTGAAAAGAAAATAACCTCAAGGACGGATGCAGGGATGCGGTTTGATTTCTGTGCTGCGTTTGTGTCCGCTGTCCGGAGACACAAAAAAAAAGGGAGGCAATTTAATCCTCACTCGAATAGAAAGGTTTCAAACGGCACACCGCTTCTTCCAGAAGGGGCTGCCGTTCCTTAATGCCGGCAGTTTGTTCATTTGAAGAGTGTGATTACATTTTTACATGACTAATACGCCTTAAGTTAACAATTCATTATTACACTTTAACAGCGCTGCAGTTGCTAATTAATAACTTGGGAGAATGGTTTAAAAGCACTTAGTCATTTCAGAATTGCTTCTGATTTATATCGTCGCCATTTTCACAGACACTGAAACATCCCCTTTGGTTATGCAAGGAGAGATGCTTTTGTGTTTAGAGACATAAAACATGCCCCCCTCCGCCGTGAGGACCATCACCATGATATAGAATCCGACTATGCAAATCACAATTAATCTGTTTGTTCTGTGTCCCAATGGAGTCACATATCTGCAGACTGAAATACACAAGTTTAAAAACGCATCCTTTGAGAACAGTCTACTATTCAATCTCTCTCGCGCTCACACACTCGCTCATTCTTACAGCTCATCCTTCACGTCTTATCTCTCGTGTTGCTGTAACAATTTTTTTATGTACAATACTCGTAAATAGAACATAAATTACTACACAAAATTTGCCTATTCACAATTCCACTTTCAGTGACGCAATAAGGAAAAGGGGGGAGAAAAACGCTCTGAGACGACTCACAACTCAAACATATTCAGGGACAATGTCTATCGTTGGATTCTTATAGTTTATGTGCTCCCAAGCCTCTGATGAGATGCGGAAACCTGAAAGAGGACGGTCGACGGAAAGCTCCTCCTCTTCCGTTCCAGTCGGGAGCATGACGGGACGCCTGCGCCTGCGCCCGTCCGTAGAAAAACTGTTCGGCCAACTCTGGTCCCGTTGGTTTGCTTGTTGTTCGTTTTGTGTGTAAACAGAGCACCAGTAGTGTCTTAAGTCCACGTGTCTCTCTCTTCTGTACAAAAGTATAAATATATGCTCTTTCTCTCTCGATCTTCACATATCTAGGACGAAGCGGACGAACAGTAAAAGGGCAAAAAAAAAAAAGCCTGCGGTTGTTTGGCTAAGCCGCCAGTGTTGCAGTAACTGAGCTGGTTTTCCGTTGTTTGCTGGCTCGTGTCTGGTTCGACTCCTGGTACAGGGGTCTGTTTGGTGCGGGCATTGATAGTCTCTGCATAAATAATGTGTGTTGCACAGTCCTGGGCCACTGGGCCAAAAACAACCATTTATGTCCAACTACAGCAAATCCATTTTGGGTCTGTAATGCAGGAGTAGGGGAGATTTCTGGAAAAGAGACAACAGGCGCACACACACACACACACAAAAACACAGGCAGGCGTGATTGAAAGCAGCCAGTGGCAGGTCAGCAGGGGCAGCGAGCGCTGGCATTCTACAGCTCCATTTTTTGGCATCGCTCTTTAAAGGTTATACATCTAATTAAAGCTATGCGTCCATAAAAGGGCAAATGGAAAAAGAAATATTTACTTTCACTTCACAGTCAATCATCGCTGTATGGTTATCACACACTGCAGTGGATTCTAATACAAATATACACTACATGTCCAAGAGTCTGTAGACACCTGCTCATTTAATGTTCCTTCTGCTACCATAACTGTTCTAGGAAGGCATTGCAGTAGGTGTTGGAACATGGCTGTAAGGATTCTATTGCGTTCAATCAGAAGGTCAGGTACTGATGTTGGATAATTAAGTCTGGATCAACTGGATCAAACGCTAACAGATAGTGGACGGAACTCCATTACTCCACAGAACTCAGCTCCACAGTGCACTGCTAAGGGCTTTACACTTCTATAGCTGACCTCTTCTACTAGCAGTGCTCCTCCATAGAGATTATGCAAATTGTGTATGTGAATAATTGAACACCTGTGTCGGCAACAGGGGCACTTTAATGTAGCTGTATTCACTCCTTAGGAAGAGTGTTGGAATACTTTTGGACATGTAGCATATAAGATTTCTAATATGAAAAATACGGACACAAAAGTAAACATTAGGCTCTATTATAGTCCTTTCATAAAAGGGGCAGTACCGTTGGCGCGAGGGGCATCTACACAACAAGACGAGAGACATGGAGCACAGAAGACAGACACACATCGCATGTGTGGAGATACTTCACTCTACACTCTTTTTCCATATTAGTCATAAATATTCTATACTCTTATACATTCTTATTATTAGAATAATACAGTCAGATTGTACTTATGAACTACTACTTTGATCTACTAACACTTCTGAGGCTACATGTAAGTGGCAGTCACATTTGAAAATTTGAAATATTTACCTTAAATCTCCATCTCGTCACAACAACGAATTTCAAAGTGTGGTCCTTGCCCAAGATTTCTTCATTGCATAAAATGTCCAGCTGAAAGCAGAGCACACACATTTTTTTTTTTTTTCGATGAGCAAAGCACAACAGAAGTAGAGTTACAGATGAAGTTGGCTGCAAGCCTTCGGCCAGTTCATTTGCAGTCTCTGTTATATGAGCTGCGAATATGAACTGGAAGAAAGCAGCTCCTGGGAGTTCCTGCATTTCAAAGTTCATGCAAAAAAGAGACACCATGGTGAC
The DNA here is from genome assembly GCA_037974485.1 of Hemigrammopetersius urotaenia. Lineage (NCBI taxonomy): Eukaryota > Metazoa > Chordata > Actinopteri > Characiformes > Alestidae > Hemigrammopetersius > Hemigrammopetersius urotaenia. Next base: position 4,166,521 of record JBBPDC010000129.1, on the reverse strand, counting down.
TTGAAAGAAAGTAATAATGTTCATCTGGCCTGGGTGCCATACCACTGAACAGAAGGGGTCACATATATAACCAGACATCCACAGGACGCCTGCAGGACTGTACTTTTCTCAGCATGAAGTAAGGCTAGTCTGCTTTTAGTGGGGAACCTCATTTAGCATCTCCTGCATCTATTAGCGATCAAAGCTTTTTCTGCAAGTCAGTGTAAGTGCTTCAGTCCACCGGTGCACTGCAGGTGTCTGTCTAAGTATGTGTGTATATTTGCGTGCATGTATGTAGGTGGGCTTCAGCATTATGGATATGATAAGGTGTTTGACCCGGGCCAGGATGAGAATGAGGAGTAGCATCACCACAGCACCCCCTGCTGGACAGTGGACAAACTACTACACTGCCTTGCACCATCTTGGAGGTGGAGAATTCTGTCAGGCTATCATTTTGCTCTGTAGAAGGAGCTAAAATGCTGCACAAGTCAAGAAAAGATAGAAAAGTAGCTGGAAATCAGACTTCTCTATTGTTTTATTACCTGCACTACGTGAGTGAATTATAATTATCATACAACTACGGTCTTTGTTCCTTTGTGCCTCGGTAAGAAAACTGAAGCACCAACTTGTGCTATTTTGGATTTGTGGGACTTCATTATACGTTCCAGCAACAATGACTGCTCAATAGAACAAAAGACATCTGACATTTACATTGTGTCAAGCGGGTTTCAGACGGATCTGTGTGGCACGAAGCCCACCCACTGGCTTTTCAATAGAAAAATGGGTGAAGAGAGATAATGGAGTACCAACAATAATTAGTTGTGGCGCAAAGTGTGTTTCAATTGTGCTTACAGCGCTGCTGACAGGCGGCATGGTATGTGACAGAAAGCAAATTATATTACAATAGTTTCTGTTCTACGCAACATATGGTGAGCAGCAAAAGCTTTGTAGGAAAGCGTGGCCATGTGAAAGAGCTTTAGAATCCCACCAAGTGACTCACAGAGACACCAGGACAGAGAGGGGAGGCACATGCCAAGACATATATGGCCCACTGTCACCGCAGCAGCAAAACTCAACAAGGTAATTTTAATGAGGAGGAAATCTGAGTGTATCTCCAGAAGGGCAGAAAGGGTAGCACAGTTACGCTGTGTGGCGGCTGGACCAACCTCATTGAAGGATGTCAGGTTGAGCTTCTTGGCGATGAATTTCTTCAGGTGGAGGACGGTCGCCTGGGCCGAGCACCGGATCCATTTACGCTTCAGTCCACGAAGCTTACTGCTGTTACACTCCAGACAGATACTTACCTGAGAGAGAGAGAGAGAGAGAGAGAGAGAGAGAGAGAGAGAGAGAGAGAGAGAGAGAGAGAGAGAGAGAGAG
>JBBPDC010000129.1:4147757-4159071 GCA_037974485.1 Hemigrammopetersius urotaenia | reverse complement strand
ATACACACACACACACACATACACACACACACACACACACACACACACACACACACACACACACACACAGAGAAACAACAATCCAATGCACATAAACATGAGGGGGGAGGGTTATACACACATGCACAAACTGCCATGTATTCAAAAAAATTCAGGCTTCCTTTGCGCAATAACAACATGGCCCAAGAATACCATGCGCGCGCACACACATATATACAGTCCAGAACTGCCAGCCATTGCACGCACAACCCCCCCCCTCCCACACCCAACCAACAGTGACAAAATAACATTCTCTACTTCTGGGCCAAATAACCATTTTTTTAATGACAACACCACTCCATTATACCCTATAAAAAACATACCCCCACCAGGGACAGCGCACAAAAAGCAATAGAAAGCTGATCTGTATTCTATACCCACAAACTGTGAAGTGGTGTCAGACGCTGCCCTTTGAGGGACAGTACTGAGCTTGAAAAGTAAGACTCTAGGCCCCAATCTCTAGTCATTGCATTATTAACCACCTCTACCCACCTCCCAGAGGGTGGGCAAGAATACAAAACAGCAGCAATGAAATCACTGCTGGTGGACACTGAAATACAAAAGGAACTGAATCATGTAGCAATTCACAGCAGATGCAGAGATAAAAAAAAAAGGAGAGAATTTGTCTTTTGTAGAATTGTGTACACACAATGACAACAGTAATGTCTCGGTGACCTGGTGAAGCAAAACAGAGTTTTATAGAGGCCTGTGGCATAAAGAGTCACTCCACAGACACAGCGTGCTTCACATAGTCCTGAATGAACAGGCAGAGTGAATAAAGCTCACTTCTCTTTACAGAGAGAGAGAGAGAGAGCTTCCAAGAGAGAGAGCGCAAGAGCGAGAGAGCACAGGAGAGAGAGCACAAGAGAGAGATAGTGAGAGAGAGAGAGATTCGGAATTCCTACCTGTTCATCACTGCGATGATAATCATTGTCCTCTTCAGGTTTCTCTTCTCCGTCCTTATTGGCTCCATCCTCTGATTTCACATCACCTGGTTTTAGAAATAAAATGCACAAAATCAGACACCAGTAATGATGGGAGATAATTTGGTACAAGATGAATTCAAGGGTCATTCTGAATAAGCTGTTGCTGTTTGTGCACTTATACACAGGCCATGCTGCAACACAGAAAACTCTTACAATTAGTTGCAGAGTGAAAACGATTTTTTTAAATTTATTACATGTGTGTTAAACCTTTCATTTCAGTTATACAACAGGCTTTTAAAAAATTGTTGTTTTGTCAATAGTTATAACAGTGATTTGAGTGACTACCAACAGTAACACGACTAATGTTGAATCAACAGTTCAACATTAGTCCTGTAGCTTCACTGCTACACTAAACAAGCAAAATCTCGACCAAACATGTCCTGGCTGATCGACTACACCTAGGGAAAGAGGAGAAAATCAGATTATGTAAATTGGATTTTTTTTTTTTGCCAACCGATTCCTTTACATGTAGATATGCCTAACCTGTTTGGCCTGAATCATATCAATTCCCAAACATAGCCAAATTACCGATATTGACATACAGGAGCATGTGCGGGATGCCTGACTCTATGCATATCTAATCAATCCAGAAGCCTTTGATAAATGTTTTGATTCATTTATAATTCATTGCAACATTTTTACACATGCATTATTCAAAGCCAGTTAAGCCCTGAAACCTTACACTAAGCTACTGCAGTAGGTGGCTGGTATAAACAACAACATTCAACACTCGACTACAATCTGACAGTTTTTTCATTAAACAGACGGTGCACCGGATCATTAATCAGCACGCCAATACCACCACCTCCCAAAATGCAATTATGTCAAACTGATTCCCCATCGTATTTATAAGCCTCACAAACCAAGGCCGCACCTAATCAATGGAAACGCATTCATTTGCGACTCTCCGTCCACAGTCGACGACGAACTCCGAGTAATCAGCTGGAAGGATGTCCCGCAGCCCAGAGGCAGACACAGATGGACTGAACTCATTAGAGGGGCTCCTCAAAGAGGGACGGCAGGCAGGAGAATTTGGCGAAGAGAAGGATGATGCTTTTGCAGGAAAAAATGAAGCTTTGGCTTTTACTTAGAGCCAGAAAGTACTTTCAGATGCACCAAAATCAAGTTCAGATTTAGCTCCCGGTGCAGCCATCCAGAAACTCTGAACATCCTCTCCGCTCTAAGGCCCCCAGCAGTGGAATGGGCTGAGTGAAAGTAGGCTAATCTGTAGCAGGCAGGCTATGCAGCTGTGCAACAGGGGATTTCCTGTTAAATAAGTTTTCTTGCTGGTGAGATGGAGAAGAGGGTTTGTTCTGTGCCTGTTTCTCTTCCTGGAAGAGTGGGGTTGTCATAAGGACAGTCTAATCCTGCTCTTGGGCCCACCATCTCCTTTACTCTGAAGCCGCTTTGTTAATTACCATGCTGATGGGATTAGGGACGTACTAGCAAGGGCCCTTCCTGGAAACACTGAAGAGGAGCAGCTGTACTAAGAAGCAAGGCTGCAAATGATGATTATTTCTATAGTCGAGCAGCTGGCAGTTATTTAAGTAGTTAATTATCTATTGCCAATAGTTCAGATTTATTTATGGAACCATTAAGCCCTTAGCAATTTCCTCTCACTTTGCCTCAATCACAACAACCTTGAGATAAAATGAAGATTAGAGCGGATGAATTTGTTTACAGCAGTCTGATCAATATAGCAGATGAGAGTTAGAATGAATTTGTTCGATTATAATTTGCTGTTGAGCTGCATCATACTTGTAATGTGGATTGTACCAGTATAGATGAGCGAATTAGCAAAAATAATAGGTTGGTGCAACCAATGACAATCTTGCAGTGTAGGGTATGGCCAAAATACAGACATTTAAATCCAGAACCCTCACAGTTTCTCAATCTGTATGTCTGCAAATTGCTGTTACCAAATGTGGAGCTAAAGGTGGACTTCGGAGTGACTCGTTCTTTTATAGTTTACTAATATAACCATATCGCTTCCTATAATGCAGTGGTCCCCAAACCCCGGGCCGCGGACCGGTACCAGGCCGTGGGTCATGTGGTACAGGCCCGCGGGCTGCACAGAAAAAAAAACAAGGATGTTACCCGTGTTATGTTGTTGGCTTGTTGTCATGAAAATGCAGTTAATAAAGCTGCGAGTACACACTGGATTTACGTTCATTATTGGATTTTAAATATACCGCATTATTATATTTTTAAAATATCCCCATTTTTATGCGTTTTATTTATTTGTATAATATATGTATATTTATCTGCCACTCCTTAAAGTCCGGGCCGTGAAAATAATTTCTGATATTAAACCGGTCCGTGACGAAATAAAGGTTGGGGACCACTGCTATAATGTATAGTATATCCAGCACCATAGAGAGTAAACAATCAAATTTCTACCTTGATTCGAGAACAGTTGAGGCGCAAGTCAAAAGCCTCTCTGCTGATTTAGAAAAAGAGAACATGGTATATTGCTTTGGCAACACGTCCTTCACCCAATTATGGACTAAAGTAGGTCAACACCACACAATGTGCTTCACCACTTACACCTGAGCTTTGCCATTAAGTGCTGGAGCCGGCATCCCTCAAAACAAAGCCACTCCCACCCACAGCCCTCCGTCTGAGTCCCTGTTCTCTCTCCTCTTCTTCACAGGCAGGGCGAAAGGAGCGTGCAGTGTTTAAATGAACTGTTATTGTGTGGCCTGGGCCTGCCAAACGTGCTGTGACAGTGGGGAATGAGAGAGCACTTCCACTTCCCTTTGAGCCTTAATTACCAAAATCAAGCTTGAGCATTAGGCCAGCGATTAAAGCTGCAGGCCAGACAGGCCTCTGGGTAGCCATGCACACAAAAACATTAGCACCAACCGGAGCGCACTTACAGCAGCATAAAGACAGCCATGCCTTAAATGGGCTAAGTCACCTGCTTTTCCCATATCCCAAGAATATTAACCAAAAAATGTCTACGGTTATTCACTGGGGCTTATGTAGCTAGCAATGGAAGCTTATACTTCAACAGTTGGCATTGTAGAAACATTAGATTTGCCCCATGGGTGGCAGGAGCCTAGTGGGTCAAACACATGCCTATGAACCTGAAGACCACAAAGTCACAGGTTTAAACCCCCCACTTTCTAACACCGTGTCCTTGAGCAAAACACCTGCAGTTGCTCCAGGAGGACTGTGTTTGTAACTAATGATTTTAAGTCGCTCTAGATAAGAGCATCGGCCAAATGCCCCCTTTACCCCAAAATATTGCCTTAAGTGTATTATACCAACTATAGGAGAGGGTAAACGTGGAACGTACCATTGCGCTGGGTGTCCAGGTGGGGTTTAATGCTGCACAGCTCTCCCTTGATGTCACCAGGTACCTCCATCCCCAGCTTCTGATAGAAATCTCTCTGCTTTTTCAACTCCGCTGCACAGAGGAATATTAAGACAATCACTTTGACATATCACCTTTCAGCCATCCAAGACTGAGACAAATGTGTGCGCCCACCATCATTGGATAATCTCGATTAAAGATTAAAACGGGTGCATAAGAACTTCAGGATCAGTGTTATCATTTACTGGGAGCATTTGTTGGTTACAAGTTCTTGATATGTGATTACACCATAAGCTATAAAGCATAGGCTTTAATGTGAGAAGGAAAAGAAATAAAAGGCTGGTTCGAGGGTTTCAGTATTTGAAAGGACATTATGCATTCAGTCAAGCATGCCACTGGCAGTGCTGTGTGTTGCATAAATAAATATACGTTTCAAAAACCAACCTTCTTGCAGTCCTGGCACCAACTTGTAGACTATGTCTTGCATTGTTCTGTCATGGCTGAGAAGAAATGACACAAACAGTAAGAACATGAAGAAGTATGAACTTTTATGTAACATTTTTTTGGTTGATATTCTGTCTCTCTGCATTAAAAAAATAACTATTTCTTAAAGTACAGACTGTTCATTTTATTGTAAGTCAACAAACTTACAAATTCAGCAGGGGATCAAATGACCCTTTCCCCCACTGTAGAAGAGCTGTCTTTGTTTTTTTTTAAAATACTGGTTCTCTGGGGCAGTTAATTGCTGTAGAGACACAACCGCTAAGCATGTGTTGACATGTTCATCTCTATGATGCCTGATACTACAGGCTGCACCTGAGACCCGGTTTCCATGTCAAAGCCTTGGGGCACAAGTCCCTCTGGCAAACAGAGACAACACTCCACTTGTGCTGTATGAACAGAAAGAGAAATCTAACATCAAAAATCTAACATGTTTCTGGTTGAAAACACTTCAACCAGAAACATGTAAGACATGTTAGGACCCATGGCACCTTGCTTATATCCATGTTTGCCTTATAATATGCATATGATTGTATTTATAAATGATAGTGTATTGAGTTTTGATTATTAGGAAATATAAAATCAACACCTGCAGACCAAGACCTGCATCCTAGATCAGTAGGTTGTGTTGTGTGGCAGGGCCCAGGCCAGTGTTAGCTCAGCATCCGTCCCACTGGGGAGCAATGAGAGGGAGGACATGTCCCTGATGCCCAGTCAGAGGGACCACATGTTCCCCAAGGCCCACCACACAATGGGTAAAGCGTGCCCCAATTAAACACCACCACCACCACCACGCTAAAGTAGCAGTGGCCTAAGGGCCTGGGGATGGGTAGGCAACTGCCATTCAGAAAAGAAAATCCTCAGCAAACTGTGTGTGTATACGTGTGTGTTTGTGATCCGGTTTGGTGATCTAACGCCAGTGCAACACAAAGGCAATCCAGCATTCAGCATGCCAGCAATCAAACAGCAGAGGTGGCAAATACAGGGGGTGTTAAACTAAGGTCACGTTAATTATGCGCAGTCAGTGAGAACGGCATTTGCTTTGAGGGGGAACCCAGCATTGTTACAGGCTTTAAAACCCTCACCATCTCCCACTCTATCCTCACCCGCACTCCGCCCGCCTTTCATCTGGCTACAGGCCCGCGTTTGCACAGACATCTGAAAGGCCTCGAGCGAAAACAGGCAGCACAGTGAATATTTAATGCGATTGGAAAGTGTTTTTCATAGACGTGCGAATGCTACTGTGCCACTGCTAAATGACAATTATGAAATAACTGGCAACCGGCCCAAAGGCTGAGCCATTAATCAGACAGAAACACAAAACTACGTATCAGACCACCAACCGAACTGATCCTCTCACACATGCGATAATCCAAAAACGCAGGGTTAAAAATTTATGCTCAACATTAAGAACTACCAGGACTTCATAAATATAAAAGGAGTCAAAAGTACATGATATTAAAAACAGGCAGGCACTGTGGTAGCACGCTATTTGAGTAGAGTGGCCCCTACTGAGTGAGCTCATTGGACCACACGAAGGCAATGAGCTCATGAACCTCTTAATATACTGAATGTGTGTCAGGACACTCTGCCACAAAACAAGCATCCCAGTTTAGCCTGAATTCTCACTGAGGCCAAACTAAAAGGCCCATCATTCACTGGTTTTACTGCCCACAGTGAAATCATGAAGCAGTTAGCAACAAGTCTCATGGTGGCTCTAAAAGAAACAGTTCCTTCAGAGCGTGCAGGTATTAGTAATGCTGCAGGGCCCTTCCTCATCATGTCTCTAGAAGCCAGACAGCATGAGAGAGACAGGAGAGAGCAAAGGAGAGAGTGTAAAAACTACAGCCATCCCTACAATTTTGAATAAATACTTTGCTGCCTCTCTTAAATATATAAGAAGGTAATCAAGTACAAAGTATTTTGCATCACAAACATCACTGAAAACATTTGGTTTTTCTGAAACCCTTTGACTAAAAAAAAGGACCAGTGTTGTTTAAGATTAAATAAACCTAAAACATGTTAAAACAAAAATAAAAGAGAACTAGCCACACAAGTTAATAGCAGATACATTTCTTTTGTTATCCTGCACTGTTCGTGTTCAAACAGCGTAGACGATACCCGGCCAGTCGATCCTGGACTAATGTCATATTGAAAAGAGTGAAATCAATAATGAAAGTGAATGTTATTCACTAGTCACTCTAAAGGAATACAGAAATTCAGCTTTGGGCTCTCAGTGTTTGATTTGGGCTCATTGTGGCCCACTGTACGGTGGATATCTTCGAATGTCTTATAGCCATAGTGCCACATTGATGCTCAAGTGAAGCAAAAACAACATGCAGAATCACAAAGACGCCCACATACAGCTTATGGCTCTCCTCTGGACTGGCTCCCATCAACATGAACAGTGTGTCTTGGTGGACCCCTAGAGGGCCATAATGGGCAGTACAATTGCTTAGCTGTCTACGTGTGTGTTTGTGGTGTGTGTGTGTGTGTGTGTGTGTGTGTGTGTGTGTGTGTGTAGGGTCGAGTCTGGCTGCTGCAGTAAGCACTCACCCGATGTACTGCAGTGGGTGGCTCTGGTGAATGACAATCCTACACGTAGGGCATGTGTTGTTCTCTTCCAGATACTTCACTAAACAGCTCCTGCAGACTGTGCACACACAGGATTCCCATTACAGTGGACAGACACAGCGTTTGACATTAATTTAAACAACACTGTCTAGATTACTGGAAATGCTCAGCAGTACAGTCAGACACTGGAGTAAAGAATGAAAAAAATGATGGCAGCTTCATTTTTTATGTCACTCGAAACTCAATCTCAGCAAAAGCCATTTAGAAGAAAGATGATGTGATAAAGATTCTTCTTCACTGAAGCAACACTGATTGAAAGGCAACAAAGGTTTCTGATCAAAGCCATACACGCAAGGCAACACAAGCTAAAAGTGACACGACAGCACCCTCTGCTGTTCAATGCAGCTAGAACTGCTCTAAAAAAGTTAACGTTTTGAACAAACAAATAAATGCTTGCTGATGTAATAAACAGATTTACAGACCATTTTCTCAGATGATTAAGATCTTTCTACATTGCTGTTTAGTTTATTGTGTTGTGACTTACACAATTTTGAGCATTCAATGGCCAAATACATGAGGGAAGACCATATTTAACATCATTGTAATACATCACGTGACAAGCATTTCTGAGCATATCGTTGACATGATTACGCATCATGTTAAATGCAGAATAAAACTCATTAGTACCTTATTTTTACTCATTAGGATTTTTCTATGTTCTACCATATCAAATGCTGTGTTGAGAAAAAATTTACCACATCAAACTTTTGCCACATTATCCACCACTAAGTGGCAGTTGCTTGCGTTTGTGTTTGTTCACACTCACATGTGTGTAAGCACTCGGTGACAGTGGTGGCGTCGATCAGGTACCCCTCACACAGGCGACATGTAATGTGGGCATTAATGTCCCACAGTTTGATCTTTCTCGTAAGCATCTCTGGGTTCTGTAGGACAAACAGAAATAAACAAAACACTCTAACCGTGATTTAATCTCTTTTTACAAACACTCTTTCAGCAAATCACTCTCATTACTTAGATATTTAAAACACAAATTAGGAGAGGAACATTTTGTAACCTTTAAAAAGTTCTCACAGTGCAGATGTCAGCCTTAAAAGAGTTATGTGGAGAAAATATGAGCTGGGTTCTGTTTTTTCCTTTAGATTTGTCACTCTAAGAATAGAGGCTTCACTATTACTCAATTTAGAACAGGGCCATGCAAGCAGCAAGCAGCAAGCAGCCATTTCTCACTCACACTGTGTTCCACAAGTTCTCAGGAAACATGCAGCAATGGAAGAGTGTGTGCAACATTTCAACTTATCTGGAGCATCCTCTCCTTACTGAAACTCCAAAAAACGCAACCCTGCACGTTTTGTTATTTTTATTCACGGTGAACAATTTAGACTCAATGCACATAATAAAACATAAAAACAGGCCATGCATAAATCATTATAATGCAAAATTGAATCAATAGTCATTACCCCCATAGCACCTATTTGTTTTATTTGAGTTACTGTTGTTTTTGCTGCATCAATGTAATACAATTTCATATTAACAAACTTAAATTGGATTTAAATTCAAGACATTCTGTAAAGTCAAGTTTGGGGTAATTTTTATGAAATTGTGACCACTGCTTTGTAGGAATGCTGTAAGGTGCTCAGGACATTTACTGCTCTGAGACAAAAGTGTTTTGAAAATACACTATATGGAAAAAAGTATTGGGACACCTGAACATTATACCAACAGGGACTTTAATGTCATTGCATATGGAGTTGTTCCCCATTTTGCAGCTTTAACAGCTTTCACTCTTCTCTGAAGGCTTTCCACAAGATTTTTAATTTTTTTGTGGAAATTTGTGTCCATTCGTTCTGAAGAGTATTTATGAGGTCAGGGACTAATGTGGGACGCAATCTCTGTTCCAGCTCATCCCAAAGGTGTTGGGTGGGGTTGAGTTCAGGGCCCTGTGTGAGAAGTTCTTTTATATCAAACTCATCCAGTCATGTCTTTATGTAGCTTGCTTTGTGCACTGGAGCACAGTCATGCTGGAATAGAAAAGGTTCTTCCCCAAACTAAAGTTGGAAGCATGATGTTGTCCAAAATGTCTAGGTTTACTGAAGCATTTAGGATTCTCTTCACTGGAAGTTAAGGTGGCAACCTGAATTCAGTCATTAAGAGGTGCGTCCTAATACTTTTGTCCATGTAGTGCATCTGCACATTGCCTTAACTTACCCCTAATGCCGCCATGTGTTTACTGCAGAGACCGGGGCAGCCAGGCTTCTTCAAGCAGATGGAGGCCGGTATTAACTCTGCATCCTGGACCGCTGCTCACACACCTACAGAGGAAACAACCAGGACAACAGGATACGGAGTCAGTTCATGTCAAATCAGCTGAAAAAAGGATGATATTACACCACCTATGACAGAGCCTGCAGCCAGATCAGACAAAGATGATAAAATGCCCAGTTTCTGCACTTTAATGCAATTAAACATGCATTAGAAGAGGGGGGGAAAAAAAGCAAATTCACTAAAAATTGTGTGTGCAGGGATCTTTAACAAGTTATGATTGCAAGTCAAGACAGGTCAGTTTTTTTTTATTACAGTTAATCACATCAGTGACGACATTCACATAAAAACATTTTATATTACATTAGATATTAAATTCAGACAATTACGAAACACCTAACCAAACAGTAAACAAAATTAATGTCAGCTGATCACTACTTAAAGACCAAATGACCACAATGAATGTGCTCCTCATAAAGTGCCCCTAAAAGCCCCCCATTTCACTCTCAACTCACCCCCATAAGGAGTAGGAGCACCAATAGAGGACATGTTAGATGGGAGTGATCAGAAAGATTTCAAAATATGATTAGTGAAGTCTTCTAAAAAGATATATCTTAGGGCAAAATCTAACCAGTAAACACAGACACAGTCTTATTCACTATACCACACAGATTCTTGTCCAAGAAGTGAGACTGAAAGTGAGTCCACACTTACTACTGACTTTTACTCCCTATAAAGGTGTGCTGCCTTTATAGTCTTCCAATTTAAGATCTACAGGTATGATAGCATCAAGAGATACATTGTTTAGTGCCTATTTCAGTAAAGAACAATTCAATCAAACCTCTGACTGAAGGATGAACTGAGGGGAACTATTTTTCCTGCCAAAAGATTGGCTAATTGCATTTTTCCAATAAAATCGATGTGTTGTAATACCAAGTCCAAGCAGGTGAGGGCACTCTCTCATCGCCCTGATTGAAAATGACTGTTGGGAAGGAGTTTGGTGCACATTGTACAAACTCTACAAATTGTTAAAGAACATCACTGAGTTAAAAATGACTGAACCTCAGGTATTAGAAAGGATTCAATATTTAATAAAACACTGAAACCAGTGAACACTGCACTGATGCTGTAAACTAAACAGTATAAAACATACAGGGGACGAGTGCTTTCAGTAACATGATCTCATGCTTCTAGAACAAACTAAATAAGGTACTGGTTTTACAAGACGGTCACAAATGTTACTATATATTGTTTCTCTAATCTCGCTTTTAATCTTTGTTTACACTATTTAGCAACATATTAAATAGATTTCACGTTTAAACAGCTTTATGTGAGTAAAAAGAGACAGATTTAGAAATCGAGCTGCATTTTTTCAATGTTCAGAAAATGGCAAGTTTTACATTCTTGCCATTGTACTATTATGGCATCAAGTATGCCTACATAGTAATGAAGACATAATTCCTGTACCGGGCCGTGGGTCATGTGGTACCGGTCCGCGGGCTGCACAGAAAAAAAAAACGTGGATGTTACCCGTGTTCTGTTGTTGGCTCGTTGTTATGAAAATGCTGTTAATAAAGCTGCGAGTACACATTGGATTTACGTTTACTATTATATT
>JBBPDC010000129.1:4126483-4137868 GCA_037974485.1 Hemigrammopetersius urotaenia | reverse complement strand
TGTGGGGGTGTGTGTGTGTGTGTGTGTGTGTGTGTGTGTGTGTGTGTGTGTGTGTGTGTGTGTGTGTGTGTGTGTAAGCTAACTGGTGCTGTATCTTAAGAAATATGAGCATTCTGATATTTCTTTTACATTCTTTAGCCCGTAAGGCTATTGGTTCTGAAGGAGCCATATGGGGACATATTATTAGTACACTGACTTTAAGTTATATAATCCTATTGAACATCATATAATTCCTTCTCTTTTCAACCAGATAATGACCCCAAGCATTCTTCAAAAATAGTACAAAAATTACATCCAATGCAAAGAAAATTTGCAAAGTTTTGAGTATTATGTCCTACCCACACGGTCTCCAGAGCGTTCTCCCACTGCGCTGCAGGGATGAGCTGGACCGACAAGTTCAAAATGATCATCAAGAAAAAGACAGAGCTGTTTGCATACTTGCTGGAAAGAAAGTTGTGAATCTGTGCTATAGCGCTAAAGGCAAGGAGTGGTTGTTTGGATGAAACTCATAATATTTAAGTTAAGTTTTAATTATCTAGCAATTATTACAACCAACCCATTCTTCTCTAGTTGTTCTATTAACCTGCACTTACAGTGTATATTGTTACTTTACACTTCAAAACCAGTCAGTTACATTTGTTTTGAGCAGTTCTAATATTTTATTCCATAATAAAATGTTGAAATCATGAGATCATGAGTACTAAAGTGTTTTGTCAAAGCAGATTGTATGTATGTATACATACATGCACATAGGCTATGTACTATATGGACAAAAGTATTGGGACATACCTGTTTCTCAGAGTTTGGGCTAGGCACCTTACATCTGCTGATTGACCATTTTAATGCTTCAGCATACCAAGACATTTTGGACACAAATTCCCACAGAAACTCCAAAATCTTGTGGAAAGCCCTGTAAGCTGTAATCGCTGCAGAGGGGACCAGCTTCATATTAAAGTATCTGTATATGGAGGGTCTGTCCCAATACTTTTGTCCGTACAGTGTACACGCATGCATACATATTATATACGTTTTAAATCATTCTTAAACCCAGCTGTGTCAGGCTGGGGTTACAAAGAGTCACGGCAATGCGTACACCCCCACCACACACACACACACACACACACACACACACACACACACACACACACACACACTCCACTACTCCTCCCAAAGGAATTAACCCATTCATGCAGTAATACAAGTGAAAAAGAGCTGCACGTGCAGCAGCTGTGTCTCTGACTCACTGGTCACGAGGGAGAGGGCGTGGCTACTTCACACTGAAGTCCAAGTTTTCAGTGTAACTCTTACCTGATTTCAGATCTTAGCTCCACTCACACCTACATTAAACAAGAGGAGAGAGAATCCGGGGGTGAGAGTGATCGATCAGCTGCAGCCAGGCTCTGAAGAGTTAGTCCGTCTGAAGTTATTGGTCATGGAGAGGTCTGGAGGAGTGTTTGAGCTGTTTTTCAGGAGCCGGTAGTGCTTCCTCGTTTCTTTGGGACTGGGAGTGGATCTCGTCCTTCCTGATTCATGGATGATGGAGCTCTCAGCCCCGAAACCCACACAGCGAGAAAAACGGGAGAGTTCAGAACCTACAGGAGGAGATGGTTCATGCTGAGTGTGCTTTGTCTTCTAAACTGCTCTAATTCCGTGGTAGGTCACCCAGCAGTGCCTGGTTTGATTCTGAAGCGGGGCTATCTTTTATTCCAATGTCTTGTTTCTAAATGAGAAAACATGAAGTGAGCAGCAAATTCTTTGCCTACACATGTCCACCTTAAATACCCAAACACACCGTCTGTCATTAGTTCATGCCCCTCTGTTTCCTCTTGTGCCGACTGAGACAGCCACATCAGTTTTAATGGAGATTTTTGGAGCTGTTTTGGGGCAAAGAAGCAGTCGGTGGACTCCTTACCATACCTACAGAGTCACAGGGGTCAAACTAACAGTACTGACTGCAAACAAAAAGCGGTAATATAGCGGTCATTACCATTCCAAAGTATAAAGAACGAAAAGCATACTTTCATTTCTGTTTACACGCTGGACTGCCTGCATGTCTCTGGATAGATTTTAGTAATTAAGTGTTGGACACTGTGGGTTCAACCTGTCTAAACAGCAACCGGCTATTCAGTCAGATACTCCAAACTCCAATCCTGGGCACCAGCAGCACTGCTGACTCGACGATTTAGTTATCCCAGGGTATCAGAGTAAATCAGGGTATATACTGCGCTACAGTATTGTGTCCCTTTGTAACCTCAGCATGACAGAAGTGAGAGTAGATGTCTGAGAGTGTTTAAGCAAACACACAGAAATACATTGAATAACTGTTTACTCTATTAATGGTTGTATATATTCTAATATTAGCATTTAAAAGTATACATTGTTCACCCAAACAGGTTTTCTATCTAATTTGCTTTTTTTCTATATAACTGTTGCACAGTATTGTGTGTGTGTGTACATACATGTTTGCACTTTCACTTTCCTTCAGTGATCAGGAATCATTTGGGCTGTAGATCATTCTCGGCACAGCAGTCACATTGACATTGTAGTGGCATGTTAGTGTATGTGTGTGTGTTGGAGTTTTCAAACTCAGTGTCACTGCTGTACTGAGGATAGTCCTCCAACTAAAAATATCCAGCCAGCGGTGTCTTGTGTCCAGAAACCGAGGTCTAATGAAGGGGAAGAGGTTGGTTAACACAAACTGTGCAGCATCAGGTGAATTATAATCAATAGCTTTACACCTGCAAGGTGAACCAGCAGGTTAGACTTGTCAGATAGCATGAACAGTGTTTAAAAACCACAGCGGCACTGCTGTGCCTGATCCACTCTGTGCAGCACACACACTAACACACCACTACCATGTCACTGTCACTGCTGTGTGATCCACGAGCCAAACATTACCTGCTCTTTGGAGCTGTCTGAGGGTCCTGACCCCCTGACGAACCGGGTAATCTGGGTTAATATATGATGCAAGGAAACAGATGGTCTATATGGTCTAGATGCACTATAATCAATCAATGAATCAATCAGTCAGTAAGTAAGAAAGTAGGTATGAATGTATAAATCATTTAACCGGGGTGTGTACCTCGAGAGAGGGCCAACGGATTAACTGTTAAAGTAGAGATGGTGTTTTACCCTCTGTTTGTTAACAGATTTTGTTTTAATGTGTTCAGCATGATGACTACCGTGATGATGACTGTGGACTACTGAGGCTGTTTAGAAAATGCTTTAAAAAATCATATTGTTTTTGCAAATAAATAGAACAGCTCATGCTTGAAACAACGACTCTCATCCATCATAAGTTTAAAAAAAATTACATTTCACTGTCCTACAATATTCACTGAACACTTTTACTCGAACGGGTTCACTCATGTGAAATACCTGGAATATATTTTGGTCATTGGATCATTCAGAAATACCCTGACATTAATAAAGAAATGTTTCTTCTTTTGTTTTTCTTCATTTTCAGTGGTTTGGTGAGATTGGTGGACAATGTCACTTTGAAAGTTTAACTTTGTTACCTGACTTATAAAACTGAAAGTACATTTTTCATTTTAGCGAATCATTCAATTGCCCTTAATATCTTGATGCCATCAGCAGGACTTCGTTTTGTATAGATCTCAACCCCAATTTAAGATATTGTCAGCAAAGAAAGCATGCAAAAATCTTTTTTTCTGAAGAGGATTAATGCGGGTTTTGACTGGTTAAATGCATGTTCGCTTATATTCAGCCAAGCCAAGAGTTTAAGGGTTATTTGAAATTGTTCGAAAATAACCATCATTAACTTGTCAAAAACTGTGCAGAACGGTACACACGTTCACCAATAAAAGCAAATTTGCTTTTTTGCACGTTGGCTGTGAAGTTGCAGTGTCCTGATCTGAAGGTGCTTGCCAGCAGTGTGTGTGTGGGATGGTACGAGTGAACAGTGGCGGCATTGTGAAATCGCGTCAGCTGACCACAGTCCTACACTTGGCTGCAGGAATTCAATATTTTGGAATGTTAACAAAAGCTATTGTTGCGTGCAGCACCAACACAGAACGCCTAAATCGCTCATGATGATTCAGTTCCAAAAACACAAGCACTGTCCGGTCATGTGAGCATAACGTGCTTTCTAGTGTCACACTGTGTTGTGGGGAACCGAGACTTCCACATGTCCTTGAGACGAGTGGTTCGGGCTAAACTGGGAAGGGAAGGTCACATTGCGGAGGTTTTTTCTGATTTAAATGGATAGCAAAGAAGTTCACTAAGAACTATTACTAAATGGTGCTAATTATATGTTTAAATGGGAAAATGAACAATCCAGTAAAAATGAGCTGTGCCTCCTCCGAAATATCAAAGTGCATCCAAAACGTTCACTTGCTGAGACAGCTCAGTTCAGGAGAGGATAGTTGTTGGACCAAAATCATTTTTATGTTGTGTTAATATCTATGTTATATAGATATTAAAGGAAATTTTTGTTTCAGGATTAATCAAATGAAGTCAAAAGGCGGTCACACCACAGGCCAGGGATCCACCCACAACTCTAGTCCTCGAGGGTTGGTGTCTCTTAGTTCGCCTTCTTAAATGCAATCACTAAACTTGGCAGCTAAACTAGGTGTCAGGATTCATTTGCCAATAAAAACTTAAAGGTTGGTCGAGACTCAAAACTTGATGATGATGCTCATTTAGGGTCATGATTGAATAAAACGTTGGACTCTATTCAGGCAGCAGATTTAAACACTGTCTTTAAGTCAGTCTTTATCAGTTTGATCAGGCCTGTAGTGGGATTGTATGGGTGGGCAGTGATGTTGTCCGTATTGTGCAGCACTTTCAGGTGTTCTAGTTCGGGTCAGAATCAGAGAACTTTATTCATCCCGGAGGAAATTGTTCAAGTGGCATGATATGGACAAGATACCACATACTGCTGCTTACTGCAATTGCAATATATTTTCTAGTATATTGAACCCATTATATGATGTTTTTGAGGATTTGTCTTCATTATTCATTCAAAACAATTATTCATTCACATTTCCTATGAATGTGTTGATTCTCTCAAATGCTCCTGATCTGTGATTGGTCAGAATGAAAACTAGCTTGTTTGCTTATGGTATTGTCAAACAATATATAGTGTATATATGTATGCCCTGCTGATGGCAATTCAGTAGTCTGGAGAAATTAGAATGCAACTGATTCTCATTTAAATAATGTCGAACAAAAGCAATGACTTTTCTTATGTGTAATATATCTTTAACAGATTGTAGACATTAATTGTGTTTTACTGTTACTCTTCGTGTCGTTCTGTAGTTATGGCTGACCTTTGCTCCTGTGGCGGATCAGACAGCGAAGGGCCTGCATGTGTCTCTGGACCAGGTCAACTGGCTCTCTCTGGTCTACATGGTGGTGGCCATCCCTCTCAGCTTCGTCACCACATGGATGTTGGACACGCTGGGCCTGCGCCTGACTGTGAGTGGAAAAACACCCACCTGTAACACAAACTGTCTTTTCTGCTATCAGTCTTTATTAACAGCTGGGAAATATATGAATTCAGCGCACAGCATTCCGTTTATTTTCATACTAGACACGTTATACAGGGTTCAAGACTTCAAGGTTAATAATACAGCAGAGAGAGATTAACTGCTGTATGCAAATGTATTTGATCTTCTAGATGGCTGTGTGTTTTTACCTGCATGACACCTCATATTTATAGCCCAGTGAAATAGAAAGCTATGAATGACCCCCTTTGTGCTCCAATGTGGTTACAACGGTTCCAATGCAAATAAATGATGGGTTTATAAAATATATGATCATACCAAAACGTATTAAACACTACTTTCATGACTTTGCCTGATATATGTTGGGAGCGAGGTCTATACAGATCAGTGTTATATTATGATTAATACTGTTAGAGAAACCTTTTCAGAACAAAACTTGTTTAAAGTGTATAAAGCAGCATTTTGGAATACATTTCTTCTCATGCAAACATTGTTTTTTTCATAAAAAATGCCAATAATTGTGGGATTTTTATAGGATTCTTTCTGAAGATTTTCAGTCAAAACTTTCAGTGTTTCAGAGCAAAGTAACTCTGATTTTCAACTTATTTTAGTTTTCCCTCGTTGCTCATATTTGCTCATGATTTTTAAGGGTTCTAGATGAGCACATTGTGAAGAATGTGTTTTTAAGTTGTATATTCTCTTGCTCTGTGAGAAATCAGAGGCCAAGTGTAAGAATATTGCTAGTGTAACAGATCATCTAGGCTGTGGTGCTGGACTCTAGTCTTGAGGTCCACAGCACTGCAGAGTTTAGCTTTCTACTTGATTTAACACTGATTTAATTCAACTGCTCATTAGCAAGGCCTTCTTGTATCACACCCCCTGGTTTTGGACAATAATGGAACAATAGTGGAAGTAATTCACTCTCATTATAAGGTTATAAAGGAATTTTTTGAGATTTTGATGAGCTCTTACTGACTGTTCTGGTTTTCTCAGCTGATCCTGGGCTCCTGGCTCAACATGGCAGGCAGTGTAGTGCGGCTGGTAGGTGTGCTCAGCTTCGTCCCGGAGTGGGCCGTGTTCTCTGTGGTGATGGCAGGGCAGACTCTGTGTGCTCTGGCCCAGCCTCTGGTCATCTTCTCCCCCACTAAACTTGCAGCGCTTTGGTTCCCAGAGCACCAGCGCGCCACAGCTAACATGATCGCCTCCATGTGTGAGTCTCATCAGCAGTTTGGTCAGTTTTCAAGAAAAGTATGAAGTAAAATCTAACTAGTAGTACTATTCCTTTTTCCAGCAAATCCTCTTGGACTGCTTTTTGTCAATCTCTTCTCTCCGATGATCGTTAGTCACACCAACAATCTTTTTATGCTGGTAAGGTGGAAATGAATTGTCATTAATGTCTGAGCTTGTGTGAATTACCATATTTTATACTGTCACTTTCTGTCACTGCTGCAGCTCTTGATATACGCTATACCTGCCACCGTGGTCTGTTTCCTAGCAACAGTGGGAATCCGGAAGAGCGTTCCCCCAACGCCTCCCTCTGCCAGTGCAGAGACCTCCAGCTCCGAACCCTTTCTACAGGGCATTAAACTGGTACTGCACACACACACACGCCAACACACACCGTTCAGTTAGGTGGGCTAATGGTTAGGGTGTTCACCCTGCGATCAGGAAATCGTGGGTTCGAATTGCAAGACTGCTAGTGACAAGGTACCGTCCCCACACGCTGCTCCCCCGGCGCTGTGTTACTGGCTGCCCGCTGCTTCACTTGGTGAATGGGTTTAATACAGAGTAAGAATTTCGTGCTGTTCACACTGTGTGCTGTGTTCACGTATGATAAAAAGGTCACTTTACAAGCAGGAGTTACATCTCTTACATCACTTTACATCTCTTTTAACTTTGCATGAGAGTTGCCAAATTAAAGTAGCCAATGAGTAATAAAAGGTTGCATGTACAGTACTGTGCGAAAGTGTTAGGCTTCGGTCATTTGGGTGGGCAGGGCTAAAACGTGGACAGGGAATGCCGCCCCTGTCCACCTGTTGGTCTGGCCAAGATGTTAATTTTTTCGCTTTACAGAGCCAGAAGTTTCATAATCAAGTCTGTTCAAGATTAGTTACCAAGTGAAGTAAGTATATGATGATGATGGTGGTGGCCTAGTGTGGAGGATACTTGAGAGGTCATGGGTTATGAGAGGTCATGGGTTATGAGTGGTCATGGGTTAGAATCCTACAAATTCTAATCCTACATTAGGGTTCCTGAGCAAGACCCTTAACCCAAGTTGCTCCAGGGAGAGAATGGAAGGCTGTAGTTAGAGAATGGAAGGCTCTTTGCATACAGTGTCTGCTAAACATGGCACTAAACATGGCCTTTTGGCCACACATGTGGATAGGGGACATTTTTACATATACATTTTTGGCCAAACCATTGCTTTAACTGAAAGTGCCTAACTGAAGAGGCGGTGTGTGCTTGTCCTGCAGCTTATGAGGAATAAGGCCTATCTCATCCTGCTGGTGTGCTTCGGCTCGGGCATCGCGGTCTTCACCTGTTTCTCCACACTGCTGGAGCAGATCCTCTGTGTCAAAGGCTACTCCAACGTAAGTGAACAATGCAAGCCCAAGCTGCCTTTTAGAAAGTTTGTTTCGGAGGTAGCGATAAAATTTATTTCTTTTCTTATTTATTATCAGTTGCCCTGTTTTGGCAATTCAGTTTTGACCAAAATGATGAAAGTAAATGTTGCTATTATTTTTCCATTTGAAAGTGCATTGTCTCGTAGTGCAAAAACAATCAATTTTATAACCAGTATTGTTACACCCATGCAATGAATATAGACAAAAAGCTTAATTACGTCAAGTTCCATGTATTAAGATTTAAAAGCTTGTTTTCCTTCTCCTGAGAAGTTACTGTTTTGAAGATGCAAGGTTGTTCCCATTTTGCAGGCCTCCTAGTGGCCATTCTGCTGGTGGGGTGGAAATTGATTCCTCTGTTATTCTTATTATTAGTAGTACTACTAGTAGTAGTATATGTAAACTTATTGATTTGTATTAATATAAGCCAATGTAGCAGTTTAATTCAAATGGTAATGAACATATTTAAACATTTTCAAATTTAATGGAACATCTTAAAAAGGCAAAGGGACCTCCAGAAAAGTGCAGAAATGCATGCAATGGCTTCTTTTAACAGTGACATATTTATAATGTTTCGCCATTCTGTTCTATTCTAAAAACAAGAGAAAAGGGTAGAGAAAACATATTGATTTGACCAGACACAGGTTTACTTCGGAAGACTTCGCATGTTTCATCTGTTCCTATATTTGGCAATATATCTTAGCCTGTTTAGCCTTACTATAAAGTCAATGAGAATCTTAGACTGTATTGACCCACGCTGGACTCATAAGGCTGTGCCACTTAGTGAAGATTTATTCCAGATTTTATCTGACATTTCCACTCTCAGTCTTGTCAAGTGCTCTTCTAGTGAGGTGTATTGCATATAGCTGTATATATTTGAAAGCGTGCCCCGTAGCTTGAAAATAAGCAGCAAAATGGGAAAAGCACAGCATTGAGCATGAATTTAGTCACTTTGCCGTTGTGCAGATGTAGGAGCATGTGAAGAAACCGAAATATGGCCTTAATTAAGACCACATCTTGAATATAACAAGTCGAGCATAATGTTTGCTGTTTGTTTACTATGGGGATGATGATTACCGGTAATATATGTTTCTGACCTCCTGTTTTTTACATGTCCACATTACTTTAACATCTCAAAGAGAAGCAGCCTGTTTCTCAACTATAATAAGATTTTGACATGATACAGTCAATTCACAGTTTAGTTCGATAAATGATTCAGGGCTCACAATTCAATACAACAAAGAAAGACTGAAAACAATTCAATATTCTCACAGAATTCAATTTGAATGAAGAGAAAGGAAGCTTATCCAGCCGTGGCCCAATTTACTAATGAAACTAAAACTCTGAGACGGGTGAGGGTGATAAATGTGCTGGACTGGGTTGTTGGTGAAAAATGATAAACAATGCAGCTACATCAAATATCATAATTTGAAGGATGCCTTTTCTCCACAATGCATTGTTGCATGAATGTTATCACATTTTTGCATTGTGATATCAAACCTTTTCAGTGCATTATTACACCCCATTAGACACTGAAACATAAAACACGGAAACCTGGCTCTTTTTATTTAAATTTCAGTTTGTTAATAATGGAGAATAGGGTTTAAATAAATCAGCATCGTAAGAAGTTGAAATGATGGTAACTGAATATGGTCTTTTTGTTTTATGACGCAGTTACAAAATGGGTTAAAAACACTGTTTTATTTGCACTATGGCAGGATTTTGCCGGACTGTGTGGAGCTCTCTTCATCGTGTTCGGGGTGATCGGTGCCGGACTCCTCGGCCTTTTCGTGGACAAGACGAAGAGGTTCACGGAGGCCAACAAAATAAATATGTGCCTTACATCTCTGGCCTGCACTGCATTCGCGGTGGTGAGTAGAATCAGACAAGGGTCTGCTTTTAAGACAAGGGTGTCCAATCCTTTTAGCACGGTGGGAGGCCAGCAGAGGATCTGTGTGAAACTGTCTACACTGTCTGCATAATTAAATGTTGGTTTTTTGGTTTGTTTTTTTTTGTCCGGCCACAGATTAGACAGCCCTGGTTTAGATCCTCTGTTTTTTACATTACATGAGCGTCCTCTATTTTGTTTACCAGGTTTCGCAGATGAGGAATCAAAAAGCTTTGGTCGGAGCAGTTTGTGCACTTTTTGGCTTCTTTGGATTCGCCATCTATCCAGTTGCCATGGAGCTGTCGGTAGAGTGCTCCTATCCAGTCGGAGAGGCAACCTCAGCTGGGCTAATCTTCATTTCAGGGTGTTTATCATATTCTATACACATGATACAGTATACAGTCACTGTCAGAAGTGTGGATCAACTTTACAGAAGAAGTAAAAATCATGTGTTCATGTAACAATCTCAAATTCTATTGGTCCATACCTCATGAAATGTTGATACAATGTAAAGGAAAGAGCAACTGATAGAGTTCTGAGGTTTTGATATGACAGTGATGATATACAGGTTTTGGCCTCAGTAAAGCGATTCATTCTTTCTGTGAATTTAATAGGCAGGTCCAGTCCATCATTTTCATTGAACTCTTGCAAGCTCTTACCACGAAGCTGGCAGATTCCCCTCTGTCCGTTTGTGCTGCTGGTGATGAAGCCAACTTGAGCTGGAAGGGTGAGTGCATATCACACCCATCATGTAGTGTCTCATAATGTACATGACAGGCTTGGCAAGAATGGGTCTACACACTTGAACCAAAAATGGGGAGTGGAACCGTAGTGGAATAGTAACTGTGTACCAACCCGATCATCACAACTGATGATCCCAAACACATTAAGAAGAAAAGAAATTCCAGTAATGAACTCTTGACAAAGCACAGCTGTTAATTAAACACCATTCTCTATCTCTATAATATATGTCCCAAGAGCACCTGTGTATAGTGAAAACTGTGTCCAATAAAGCATTTTTATAGTGTAAACCCTTAATATGCTCCTGTTTTAAACTCAACGTAATACATTACCCTTAATGGTAAACCAGTATCTGTATTGTACAGGTTACACTGAACTCCACGACCCACCGCCCCCGTCTTTGTGCTGGGTTGTTTATGTTTGGGTGCAGCGCTCAGCAGCGGAGGCTCATTCCATTCAGGTGTCTGATGGCCTTGTTAACCGCTGAAAAGGAATGCGGAGGATATTTCCACAAACAATTATTTGTTCGGTTCTCAGAAAAAATCAGCGAGAGACTGAAGTGGAGACTGCTGAAGCACGATTAAGCGGGGGTTTACTGTGTGTGTGTGTGTGTGTGTGTGTGTGTGTGTGTGTGTGTGTGTGTGTGTGTGTGTGTGTGTGTGTGTGT
>JBBPDC010000129.1:4092584-4118684 GCA_037974485.1 Hemigrammopetersius urotaenia | reverse complement strand
GTTGAATTTCATGCTGTTCACACTGTGTGCTGTGGTGTGTTCACGTATGACAAATGGTCACTTTCACTTCACTTTCAGCCTAATACTGACAGGTGTGTATGGTTTTCATGTTGTGGGTGTTTGGTGTATAGTGCATGAAGACTCTAGGAATGCATGGTGTGTAAGCCCATAGAGACAGATGGAAAGAAATGAAGCTAACCTGTGGGTGATTCTTCCAGGCCTCATAAACCACCTTAAGAATGTGCAGCTTTCCCTCATCACTTTCAGTCAGAGCCTTCAACACTTCATGGAACCTGTGGAACAACAAGGAGACTATAATAATTTAAAAAGTGTGAGACAAAGACTCCACTCATGTACAGAAATACAGTGAACATCATTCTGTCAACAATCAGAGGTTTCTATTGCTTAGAGCATCAGTAATCAAGACATTCCACTTCAAACTGCTTCTTTCTACAATCAGTTTTTCTTCGGCAGCTGGCCGTGACAGCTGAGAGACGGAGAGAACCCGGAGGGCTGCAGGCCAGTCAGTGTGGGGTTCTGGAACACTGCACTCACTTGGCAAGGGCACTGAAGGAGTGACTGAAGGACTTGGCAGCCAAGTGGAGCAGAGTCTGCAGGAACACGTCTATTTTCAGTGGGTTAAAGCCGTCTCCCTCATCTAGAAAGAGAGAAGACCTGGATTTAGGAAAGCAACAGCTTAAAAGTGCCTCTTTACTTTATCTTTGCAGTAGATCTCGAAGAAATAGGACTACAGACATGCCCAAAGAACCTGAAGACAAGCTTCTAGCAACAAAACAATACAGATATCGCACCATCGTCGTCCTCCTGGTTGGGATTGGGAACTTCCTTCAAGATGGTGAGAATCTCCTCATTTGATGCCCGGTTTTTGATTGCATTTGATACCGTTGTCGCCATAGCATAACCAGGCAAAGAAGCTGCAACACAAACAACAGTCTTAAAGTATTCCTGCCCAGCATATTTTAGTATTTTCCCCTGCTCTAAAACACATACTCAGTAAAGGTTTATTAAGTGGTTGATCAGATTAAGTGGAGAAGAAAAACACTAAAATGTGCAAAGCAACCAAAGAATTAATGTCATAATCACAGAATCAAATCGGTACAACCGCTCAACCACTTCCAAAGCTACAAGTAGCTCATAAATGCTGCTTTTTATCCAAAATCAATTTTGTGACGATGGTAATGAATATGGAGGAATCGGATACAAGGTCATGGTCCTCTTTATGACTGCTTAGTGAATATCAGCAGTGGTTGTCTGAAATGACTGTACCAGAGAAATTATTTTTACAGTCATACTGCATCCTAAACCACATGGGCAAGTCTACACTTCTCAGTGAACAGCTGGATGCAAACTGATAGAGATTTCAGTGCTGTATTTATATGGGAAAAATGTGTAAGTTTAAAATGGTCAGCTCCAGTTTTTAACCAAATAAAAAAATGTGCAACTAGACGAAGAGTAAAATCATTTTTTAAGAGAACCAATCCTTTAAACCTTGCATTACATGAATTAAGACAGTCACTAATCAGGACTGATCTTAGTGGGAAAAGTCTTGAAGCTGGCAGTACTTACTGTCCTCTTCATATTTATACTGGAACAATGGGTCAGCTGGGATCAATGCAGAAAAACTTGCAGGCACAATGTCTACTATCCGCTGGTGATAAGACAGCCTGTAATAAAAAAATAAAGGGCGGAATTAAGCAACACGAGGAAGGATACGGCAAGTAAACATCTTTAATTCGGAAAGTAAACAAGTGGGAAAACGCACCTCATAGATTTTTCCAAGACCTCCTTTACAAATTTAGGTTTGGGTTTTTCAAGATCCACTGTTAAACAGTCAGCCCTACAAGAAAAAAAGAATCAGTACAGGATTGATTGAAAGAGGCTTTCATGTGATTAACTGCCAATCAAACAATTCAAAAATTGTATTTACTGCAATAAAGAACTTTAGTCAGGAAAATGACTAACATTAAAGCACAATACACAGGAGCATTAAAGTTGGAGGCAAAGCACAAAAACACTGTTCTACTCCTGTTATGCCCAGGATGCTGTTTAATTTCTAATATATCTCAAATAAAACCACCCATTCTCTTTTTCAGCCACTTCCACCTGCACAAATCCCTCAAGTGAAGTTGCACAAATAATTTACTATGAGAAAACGGTAAGCTTTGACATGAAAATGATTTCAAATCAATTTTAAAACTAAAAATAAATCAAAAACATTATGGACACAGTAGCTTATTATTAGGCATGTGCTTAATGTATGTAAAAGTTGAGAGAATCTTACCAGTCATCCCAGCTCCATCTGAATTGGAAGTTGCTAAGATGATGAGAGAACCAGCTGATGAATCTTAAAAAAAGAAAGGAAAAAGTCTGTTGAGGATGCTGAACTGAGGAAAAGAATGTATTTTTTGGACGATTCTTATTAATAGCCTTGGGTTTCTTTTTAAATAAATATGCTAAAATAGCCTTAAAATGGACAAAACATTAACCCCACAGAAATGGTCATAACAGTCAACAACAATGCCCTAATTTTTCCGGTAGTTCAGGCTATTTGTGTCTTGTTCAAAGAAGGCCATACACTCACCGGTCTATGCACGTTGTGTTCATTGTATCCAGTCTCATGTACATCATCTCAGTGGCTTGAGCAAGCTGGAAACAAGCTTGAGTTAAGGATCAATTAGTAGTCTCAAATGAGTAGAAGAAATGAGTTTAAAAAGAGATGGACATATAAATGGTATTGACATGAAATAAATCTTCCTTCACCCCAAGTTTAGTTTCTCATTATACACCACATAATCAGAGCCTCTGTTCCAGTCTTAGCAATATTAGAAAACTACCACAACAAGCTTTCCTTTGCACTATAGTAATAAAAACAGGGCTGAGAAGTTATCCTCCTATCTACATGGCTAGTATTCTCCATGTAGATACATTCATGGGCATATACTGAATGTAAACTTCTGCATTTAAGTAGTACAACAGTCCAGCAGTGGGAAGGGATACAACTTGAGGTAACGATCCAGGCTGTAGCTTGCACAGCTCAATCAGTAATGCAGTGTACATGACATCAATATGAGGAGGACACGGCAGCTGGAACAGCTCCCCAAAGATCACCTGAACAAAGACATAAAACACTTAATGTTGAGCAGGAAAAATCACAGTCAACAAAATCTGTATTAATTACTGCTGAAATAGATCATGAAATGCATTCTGAAGTCTTTTAAGGAGCGTTGTTGAGAAAGTGGCAAAATATCAGCATCAGTATGTCTGTGTGTCCACCGAAAGCTCATAACATACCTCAACAATATGATAGTTTAGAGGAATCTTGTTTTTTCCAGGATAGCTCAGCAACTGAGCAGCACTAAAAATAAGCACATAACATAAGAACAGATTAGAATAGCAGGTTTATGAGGCCAGAAGACAGACAGGACAATATTGGAAAGAACAATCAGACATATTTTCATTCAAATGTACATAATTACATTACACTAAACAAAAGTCACACTGTCAGTTGAGGCTGACGTGATATTATGGCTATTGACATTTCTGTGGTTAGAGCTCACCAGGTCTTCCTCTCTCTCCAGTGAGACTTGATGATGCACTGCAGGTTCTCTTCAATCACAAACCGCTCCACAGAGTGACTTCCTGGCATGACAGGGCCCTGAGACCAAACAGACAGGCAGACATTGTGTGTATCGGACTCAAGTTCAGTTTAACTCAGCTTTTTGAATGCACAGCCTGCCCTAAATCCAATCCCATAATGCACTGAATCTGCCGCAACTGAAAAATAACATCCCATAGAGCACCATTTTGCTTCCTTTCGCTCTTTAAATGAGAAGAAACTGCTCCAGAAACGTAGCTTGATTCTGAGACGAGATACAAAAAACGAATAATCGGTCTTGTCAACACTTTAAGAAGACAGAGTAATTAATGCACCACACTGATGTACACTCAAACTTTGGATATTAAATGTTTAGGGTTCTGGCTTTAATATACAGGTTTATTGGTCGTTTTACTCTGGTCTTTCTAATATTAAACAGGTAGGAGGTTCCCTGCTGGCCTCACCGTTGGCTGTTATACAGCCTTGCCAAGGACGCACCTCAGGAGCATCAGTGTAATCAAACATGCGAAAGATGACGTGTGGCATGGGGTAGACAGCATCGTCAGAGTGGGCTGGCGGGGTGAAAGGGGGCAGGTTGTGCTGCAGAGCCTCACACAGCACACTGTCGAAGGCAATGTATGGCCTCAGGATGTGACGTTCCTGCCAGCGATCCTTCTTCAGCTTCTGCACTTGAGCCCACAGGCAGTCCAAATACTAGGAGAAGGAAGGAGAAAGATGAGATTTAAAGTGGAAACGTGAACAATAGCTCACATCAAACTCTCAAAAAACTTGGATGGTCTTCAAAAACTTCTAAACTTGTGGATTCCCAATTGTACCACAAGAAAGAATGACATCACCGGGCAGTACATTTTCTGATTATTACATGAGCAAAAAAGCTGGTCCAGGGCAATGCATGTGTTCATGTGATACATGCTGCTAGTCTGTGTATACAAGGTTCCCAACAATAGTCAAATCACAGTGAAATTCAATATCATGATGCATTGTAGATTGCTATAGAATAGAATGCGGTGTTTAAAGAACAGCAAATCTCACTTCTTCCTGAGGATGAGGCTTCTCTGCTGCCCACACCTGCAGCATGGGCACATGGGTCTTCTGCCGTCTCCTGAAACACATTAAATAAGATTTCCAGCACCCAGGTTTTGCCTGCATCACACACAGTTACTCCAGTAACTCAGCACCCATAATGGATCAAAATTAAACATTTGAGGTTGCATAACAATGCATGTTGCTATGCCATTTACATTATACTGAATGATGTGATCAAGTGTCCCTTAAATATATCCAAAATAAATAAATAAATAAATAAAAAAATAAAAGTAACGCACTTCAGATAGCCATCAATCTGATTAAGCAGGCGATCCATCTCCACATCCTTCTTCTCATAAAGCTCCTTCCCAACCCAGGGCAAACAGGACAGTACAGCATACACATACCAGTCAGAGCGCACCTGGAGAGGGAAGCGTTAGTTAGCTGTGGGTCAGTGTTTTGTTAATGAAGTTCTCATGTATGAGGAGAGCAGCAATGGACAGTCTAAACTTTTTACAGTATTTCTGCATGATCACCTGTGGTATGTCCTCCTCCTGTGTGACGCTAACGAAGTTTTCAAACATGGCAACCATTGAAGGAGCTGCAATAACATGGCAGTTCACCAAATCGCTGAGGAAGCGAACCTACAAAAATAAGAGCAGGTGAGAAATCGTCCTAGAAACAAAAAAAGGCAACATTGGTCTCATAATGAAGAATACACACCAGGTAAACAGCTTCAGAGTAGAGGTTTGACTTAAGTGTCTCCTTGAGCTGCCTGATCATGGCCTCCACAAACTCTCCACCAAAATTGTAGTTCCGTGCATTTAAGAGCCCCACTAGTGTTGTGTACACAGTCAGCTTCTCGGGCAAGAGGCGTGCGCTGTCAAGATATTTAAATGTGAATGTGGTATGCAATCAATTTATGATAAGTCTGATAAGGACACAAAATCTGAACAACTTACACAGCACACAAGATGCGCAGGATTTTGTTTTTGTAATTAGGCAGATCTGCTTCCAAGACACCTGCAAGGCCTTCCAAATTACTCTCCAAGGATGAAGTACTCTGGAAGCAGAAGAGGGGAAGTTCAGTCATCTAGACACTTTGGATCAAATGATTAGGGTAACATTCTAACACTGACCAGACCAAGAGCAATCAACAGTGTCTTGATTTTCACTGGCAGCAACCCAACTTTATTGAAGCAGGATTAATATTTCCTCTGTTGTCTTACTTTTTCTCCAACTCTGCATATCAGCGATTCAAGTCTGTCCTCGATTTCAATTGGCTCAGACGTCCTCCTCCTTTTGTGAGGCTGCCCTCCTGGATTACAAGAGAAAATCATGCTTTAGTTCCACAACTTCATTTAAGCTGCAGACATTTCAGTTATGCAACATGAAAAATATTGTGTTTAAACATTTAAAGGCATTTTTTAGATCAGTGGATTAGTTTGCAAACTGTCATCAAAAATTCAGGGTACAAGGATATTACACAATCAGTCCAGGGCTCATTACACTCCCATCATGATGAAACATGCAGTCAGTCAGTGAAAAAGTACTGACATCAAAAACGTGTTTGAAAAGCATTTTGTGGACGATGAGAAAATACACTATATGGACAACAGGTTTTGGACACCTGCACATTACACCAACAGGGACTTCAATGACATTGATACATAGACTTGAATATGGAGTTGGGCCCCCCTAGCAGCTATAACAGCTTCCACAAGATTTCGAAGTGTTTCTGTGGGGAATTTGTGTCCTTTCATTCTGCAGAGCATTGATGAGGTCAGGCACCGATGTTGGACAAGAAGGTCTGGCTCACAATCTGCATTCCAGTTCATCCCAAACGTGGTTGAGGTCAGGGTTCCGTGAGAGACAGTCAAGTTGTTCCACACCGTTCTCATCCAACCAAAGGTCTTTTTGGACCTTGCTTTGTGCACTGGGACACAGTCATGCAGGAATAAAAAAGGTTCTTTCCCCAAACCATGTCCACAAATTTGGAAGTATGGCATTGTCCTAAATCTCTCGGTATGATGAAGCATTAATCTTACCCTTCGCTGTAAGTAAGGGACATAGGCAAAACCCTGAAGAACAGTCCCAGTACTTTTGTCCATATGATGTCACACTGACTGTAACAGACCTACATGTTCCACGTCACTATTTTAAGTACAAGGAACACAAAGTAGAAGTACACGAGTCAGTATTGACAAAAAGCAATGTTTTTTTGGTTACCCAACCAGATCAGACCATGATATGGCTCTAGTCTTTTGATGCACAACACCCAAGCACTACTTTGTTCACATCCACTATATTCAGAGTGTGCGGGTCGTTGTGGATGAGTTTATCTGATAAGAAAACAAATGCACATGTAAATGCGTTGTCAGTGTTAAACTAGTCGGAGGGAAAAAAGGAGGGCTGCAGGATCACAGAGAGCTACGAGCCACTTCTAAATCACAAAATACTAACTTAAACTAGTCGAGAGAATTAGCTATTTGCCATTGTAAACTTAACACAATTAATGGCAAAACTCCATAAACGCATAATTGCATAACCCTTCTTTCTCTAAATGCAGCTCCATTTGAACAGCATGGTAGATGCAGTTAGCTTACCTGCTAAGCTAATTTAGCTGTTTGGGGGACAATACATGCTTATCTAGAATAATTCGAAACTTTATACTTGTACTTAAATCATACCCGATGCCAGTTGTAACTGTAGAAGTCATTAAAAACACAAAGGCCCTGTTTTAGTCTCGAAAAGCGTTGCTAAGAGGTTAGCATGGAGCTAAAGGCCTCACACTCACCATCGTTCTCGTCGCTGTGCCTTCTCCTGGACATCTTTCCACGCACTGTAATTTCTCTTCAGGTGTATGAGAGACTCCTATATCAGGGATGCTATCACAAATATTCAAAATTATGAGAAATATGAGTATTTTAAGCCCAAAAGCCGAAAGGTCTCGATGCTATGCCGCCACTGCTACAGAAACTAGCCGGGCCGGGAGGGAGGGACTCCTTACAAACACATCCGGAGCCTCCAACACGACCACATGGTGCAGAAACGAGGCTTTATTTTGTTTTAATCGTACACACTTTTGGGGGCTTTTAAGTCTGAAATCATGATCTGTTCCTAAAGAATCTGATTCCTAAAGAATCCGTGTGGAATCACAGTGGTTTTTACACCTTTTTAGCACCTTAAAATCGTGAACAATAGGAAAATAACATTCAAATGGATCTAGGAGAACCTGAAGATATTCTTCTCCTTCTTTTGGATGTCGAGAAGGACCCCCCAGAAGCTCCAGAGAACCTTCAGCAGGCGAAGTCCTTCTCCACGACTCGAAAGTCCTACAGCCACGTAAAGAAGCGGGTATGTTTATCTGTGTACTGTCTGAATGTTATGGAATGTTAGTCTCATGAAATTATCACCGGATGCTGTTTTATTTGCATTTATTTTTATTGCATTAACACTAAGACACTTTAATTAGTTATTCTGCACTACTGATTTGATGGTACAGTACTCTAAATCTTTGTTACACTAATGTTCCTGTCATTGTGTAACACTTGTTTATAGTTGCACTGAGCATGCTAAAGACACAAGAATAAATAAAGGGATTCTATCTTAACTGGTTGTCTAGTGTTTAGGGAGTTGCCCCTTTGATCAGAAGGTTGTGGGTTCGAAGCTCAGGACTGCCAGTGACACCACTGTACCCTTGAACAAGGTACCGTGCCCACACACTGCTCCCCTGGCGGTGTGTTCCTGGCTCCCCACTGCGTCACTTGTTGAATGGGTTAAATGCAGAGAATGAATTTCACACTGTTCGCTATAAGCGGCCATGTAACTTCAATCGAGACCACCTCTAAAAATGTGGGGTCCATATAGCATGCGTTTTTCAGGGGCTAGGACGCTTACTTCAAGTGAAGTGGAATCTTAACGCTTCAGGACATCATGCTTCCAACTTTGTGGACATAGTTTGGGGAATAACCTTTTCTAGTCCAGCATGACTGTGCCTCCATAAAGACATGGTTGGATGAGTTCGGGGTGGAAGAACTTGACAGGCCCTCACAGAGCCCTGACCTCAATCCCATCCAGCACTTTTGTGATGAACTGAAATGGAGATTGTGAGCCTGGCCATCATTAGTGTTGGACATCTTAAATGCTCTAAAGAATGAATGAGCACAAATTCCCACAGAAAGGGGGACCAACCTCTAGGGGACAATTTAATTTTAATTATATTGTATAGGATATTAGTAAGGGATAAAAAAAAACATTTTCCAGTTAATAAAGGAACTCAGATGGTGAAACATACTGTAAATGTATTTGTTAGCAAAGAATATTGAGTGTTTTTTTTCATTTCTATATATTAAGTGAGTAACACGCAAATGTAGAAAATGTGGAAAAATGTTTGAGTGCTGGTGTAAGTACTTTATAAGTAATAAATAAATTAAAATACAAAAAAACATCATTTCTTCCCATTTGTTGTCATCAGCAACAAAATATTGGTCGGCAGAAAGGTTGGTAGGTAAATGGACACATGCATCGAGTCTCTCTGTGACTTGGGGTCCCTACTGCTTTTTTCGTTTATAGTAAGATTGTATGGACTGAAAACTGCCTTCTCTCTGTTGTAGACCTTTGCAATTTTTGTGGCGTCTAAAAGGGTCCCGACACCTCCTGCAGATGCTTCTCCACTGTGGCAGTGTTGTGATGAGACTTTCTCCGACCCTTCCTCGATCCACAAACATATTTCGAACACACACGCTGATGAAATCGAGCAGCTCACCACTGCAGCCCTGGATCTAATGCTTAGGCGGAGCGAGGACGGCATTTCACAGGAAGAAGACCTGAAGGAGTGTCCGTTAATGGACGCGTCCTCCTGGATCCCTGACACAAGCCATCTCTCCGAGAACGAGCTCAGAAAGTAAAGTATCTTCTCTTCTCCTCAGGCTTTTGTCTCCTGCATAATCATCCGTCCTGTTGTATTTAGAGGTTATGTGGTTTGCACCTATGACTTTAAGATCACATACATTGCACTGATCTGTTAACACTTAAAGGAGCCTGTATGCATAATTATTTTTAAAACTCTTGCAGTCTTAGCTGTATGTATAGAGAAGAGGAATTCATGTTAAATTGAAATGCAATTTCAGGTAGATTGTGTTCATTTCTACTACAAATTTGGCTTCACTTTTTAAAATGCTAATCTTTAATGAATGTCTGCTGCTATCAAGCAACTGAGGACAATGTGTACCCGTTTATATTCATGTTGTTCACGCATATTTTCCACTATGTACGTATATACATACACAGATACAATGTGTACATACAACGTCTATATTTCTACTTTTGTATTATTTGTATAGTGTACTTTCTACATGGTACTTATATTGTATAGCTTTTTTTCTATTGGTTATGCGCTACTTCTACTTTCTTCTCTTGTTTTGTCCACTTGCTGCAAATGTTTCACTAAAAAATGGTTAAAGTGGCTTTTTATAGGTTTTGCCTTTTTTGGCACACATTCCGCACATCACTGTGGAAATAATGGTCATGTATTGCATTTCACATTTTTTCCACTGTGGTGATTTCAGTTAGGCATGAATTGCTCTCCACATGTGTGTTGGCTAAAACAGCACTTACGTTATTTAAATCTCCTATATTTATTGTGTGCCTGTGACTTTTTTCCCACTGCCAGAGGCCCAGGTGAAGTCCTCCTGTATTACTGCTACTGCCAGACACAAAATCCCAGGCTCATTTGTGAGTGGCAGAGTGAGCTGTGTTCAAAGCTTCACCTCACTGGCAAGGTAAACGCAGCAACGTAATGAGAATCTGCAGACGCATATTACTGCCTGTCTTTACAGTGAAATGTATTTTGCTTTTCCTTCAGGTACGCGTGGCCACAGAGGGCATTAATGGAACAGTCGGTGGCACCAAAAAAGCCACAAGCCTTTACATCAAGGCAATGATGTCGCATCCCATTTTCAAAGTAATGCAGGTGGAGGACTTCAAGGTAAACGAACATTAGCCATCTTAACCATCTAGAAAGTGGTTTAATTTGTGGTAAGCAAAAGTATGTGTTTGGTTTTGTTGTTAGACAAGTGAAGGTGGTTCGCATTGCTTTCAAGAACTTAAGGTTGGAGTCTATAAAGAAATTGTCCCAATGGGTGTGGACCCAGAAGAAATCTCCTACAGATTAGCAGGTAAATAGAAACAATTTGATACATCTAGTGTATCTGTCTTATTAACAGAATTAGACTTGACATGATCAGTCACATTACCATAATTGTACAATTATCCAGATAATCATATTAAGTGGGATGTATCTGTTGTTAAAGGAACACATTTAGACCCTGAGGAATTTCACAAAGAATTGCAGTGTTGGCTTGAAGATGGTTCTTCAAAGAGTGATACGGTACTGCTGGACTGTAGAAACTTCTATGAGAGTAAAATCGTAAGTCTTTATTTTCTTTGTAGTGAAAATTACGTCAGTGAGAGAAGTTTATCTCGTACAGATCTAAAACTGAATAAACCATAAATAATTTTTCTTCAGGGCCAATTCAGAAATTGTTTGGCACCCGACATCCGCAAGTTCAGCTACTTCCCTGACTATGTGGACAAGAACCTGGACCTCTTCCGTAACAAAAAGGTTCTGATGTACTGCACTGGGGGAATACGGTGTGAGCGAGGGTCTGCCTATCTCCGTTCAAAAGTGAGTGGTCATAAAAGTTGGCTTTCTTTCAATTTCATTTTTTAAAACCTCATTAAACCAGCATCCTTAATTCTGCAGAATGTATGTAAGGGCGTGTATCAGCTGAAGGGTGGCATTCACAAGTATCTGGAGCAGTTCCCTGATGGTTTCTACCGAGGCAAGCTCTTTGTGTTTGATGAGCGCTACACAATCTCATTCAACGACGACATCATCTCAGGTACTGTATACGCATTCTTTAGCCGACAGTATGAACTCTCACTTTGTCATTTACACATTCTGCAAGTCATACCAATGGTTCTGAGGAGTAACAGAATTTATCACATTTGCATTAATGAAGTTAAAGAACCCATGCTTCAGGAATGCCTTACAAATGTGATTTAGCTTGTTTCGATAACTGTTATTCTCTTAGAATTACCCCTAACTGAACCATAGAGTGTCATAAACAATCATTACTACTGATGCTAATTATTTTATCACCTGTCTGTAGATTGCAGGTACTGTAGAGCCCCTTGGGACCAGTATCAGCTCTGCTCTACTCACTTCTGTTGCCAGCTGGTCTTGTCCTGCACCTCTTGCAGGCAAAAGGGTCTTACAGCCTGCTGCCCTGTGTGCCAAGCCAAAGAGCCGGCGCCCAGTTACAGCCCCTCACAGGAACGTCCGCACAGAGAGGAGTGCGAGTGTACCAAGTCCCGGCCCAGGATCCCTAAAGACACCTTATGACAAGTGTTCTCTTAGTATTTAGGAGACCGCATTGGTGGTAAACGAACAATTTGCATGAAAAAAAACTTTTATAGATTTTACTATCAAGTTCAAATCAGCTACAAGTTTTTAAGTGTAATTTTAGAACATCAGATTGGCAGTTTGAATCATGTACGGACCCAAAGTGGGGTTTTTTTGCTGTGAAATTATACGGTTGTGCTGTTGAAACAAGAATGACCCACTGAATGACATCGGTTGTAAAACTGAAATAAATGACAATCTCCAAATCTTTATTTATAGGCACTCAGTTACATAAATACAACAGTAAGGAAATGCATCACACAATCACAAATTAAATGTACCATTCAGTGGTCAAGACAAAAGCTTCAACAATGGAGAGACAAAAAAGTTTGGTTTGTTCATTTCTGACACAAGATGACCATAAAGATCTAGACATCGGTAAGTCTTACTACATGGTTTCACCTACGATTTCATTCAAAACTATACATAAGGCCCCTGGAAAGAGAAATATTCCCTTTGTGAGAGAGTGAGGAGCTGAACAATTTGGCAATGTACAAGCATCTGTAAAGAAAAAGGAGAACAAGGTTATCAGACCTGGGTTAAACTGATTTAGTGTAAAATGAACGGTATAATAGCTGATTACAAGTTTACCTCATGTTTGAAGTGACAAGGACCGATGGTGCAAGCTATCCCCAGTGATAATACAAGTACCAGATGGTGTCGTTGCTCAGTGCTGGCCCAAACAACGGGTTCAGCTGTGCTAGAATAGCAATTAGCCAGCTAAACAGATAGAAAAGCATAAGCATGAGGTTAAAACTGATGCATCAAATTTTAACAACTAACTGGCACAGACATGCCATTGTGCGTTCAGGAGACGAGTCTTATTCTCTTTTAAATAATATTACAACTGAAACAGTGGTACAAACTGTATCCTGCCTCATTGTTACAGTCATCAGGAAACAAGATAAGATAACAATACAAAATTATCACTTGTGGGACTAATAAAGGGTTATGGCAGCAAGAGGACAGAACAACAGAAGAAAGTAAAAGCAGCATAACCAATAGAATAAAAGCTACACAACAATATAATATAAAAAGTACACTATACAAATAATACAAAAATATATAGATGTTTGTGTATGTACAGTAAACCCACGCTTTTACGTGGCTCAGCAGTTGCGGCTTCAGACCAGACATATACCCCAAACATAAACAACCAGGACAAGGGGGCGTGGCAGACGAGGCCCAGATGTCACAGTCAGAGACGGGAGGTTTGAAAGTAACCAAAGCAAGAGGATTATTTATTTCTCTTTGCTAATGATCGGCTGCTGCCCTGTGACACATCTGTGGCAGCAGCAGTCCAGAATTTCCCCCGCGAAGCATCTCGAGTGTCCTCATGTTTGTAGTTTTGTTCTTAAAGCCATGTATTTTTATTATTGTAAATTAAATGAATTTATTACTGTATTTACCCTGCTTATACCAAAGAAAATGTGCTTGCATGAGTAACATCAGTATTTTACATTGTAGCACTGCAGGAGTTCAGTGTAAACTGTATAGTACAGATAGAGGTTTATCATTATATTTTCTTGTATTAAGCTGAATTTAAAATGAAATTTAAATGTTTGAGGGAGCATATTTAGGGTTTATATATATACAGTACTGTGCAAAATCTTAATCACCTATGCAAATTGTTTAAAGACATTTTTTCAATGCGTGATAATCCGTGTTTCTGCTACGAAAGTTAATATCCGAAAAAATTATAGCAAATAAACACTAAAGCTGTAAAAAAAAATAAATCAAGATTTGTTTAGTTTGTAAAAAAGTAGCTGATATTGTGTGAGCGTGAGGAGAACACAGGTTCAGTTCCAGATTTCCCTTCGAGTATCTGGAACTGAACATAAAGGGGCAGCTGGTAGTGGTAAGGGCATTCCTCCTGTGATCAGGAAGTCGTGGGTCCAATTCCCAAGACCGCTCTGCACCTCTGAGGTATCGTCCCCACACACTGCTCCCCATGCGCTGTGTTCCTGGCTGTCCACTGCTTCTCTTGGTGAATGGGTTAAAAGCAGATGAAGTATTTCAGGCTGTTCACACTGTGCTGTGGTGTGTTCACGTATGACAGAATTGTCACTTTCACTTTGTCACTACTGTGTGATGTTATTGGTATTTATTCTATTTAGGTTTATTTGGTATATTTAGTAATATTCATGTTAAAAAGAAAAAGCACACACTGATCATGTGAACCGTTTTTAAATATTGTTTTTGTAGGTGCCCAAGACTTTTGCCCAGCACATAATTATGAAATATATGGTCTCTGCAAGATCTATATGGGACAGTCCTCATTCACTTTTAAACAACACAGTTCATCTGAAACAGTGGTGCAAACTGTGTGTACTACCTTACTGTTACTAGGTAACAATACCTCAACTCTGCATCTGCATAAATAATGCAGAATGACAGTGCACTCATTTCACCACAGGGGACACATTAACAGGTTCATGTGCACAACTAATTCACAGCCCTGACGTGAAGTAAACTGTCAATAAAGTGATTGTGTGCCATGCTGACTGCCATGTACTTTTCTGTTCCGGTCAATGGTCATTGAAAGTCCAGTACCCAAAGGCAATGTCTGACTTTCAGCCGACACGTAACATCATGCAACTCTGGTGTAATGAAAGAGGGATCTTTTATAATTCTGTGTTCTGTACAGAAATGACTGAGTATTACTGATGGTGCTATTACTGATAATGACAGTATTATTGATAAGTATTGAATACTCACAACAGGTAACAGCAGACTGCAGTTAGAACCAGCATGGTTACAATGACTCTGTGGTCAAAGGAAGAAACAGCCAATTAATGAAATAAACAAAAAATAAGAATTACAAAATTATACACTCAACCAAAAAAACTATTATTAAAAGGCTTCTGAAGCTGAATACTCGTGTCATTTGACAGTCACATGATGCCTGATGCATGGCTAGTCCTCTTTGGGGAAGCAGACACAAGCTGATTAATCTTTGCATGAAAGCCTGGAATTTCCACTTCTTTGCTTAAGAAGGACAGGTTATGTTTTCACTACATACATTAAATGACCACTTTCTGCCATTTCTTTTTGAGTTTGAAGACTTAAATCACTTTTAATCAGTCCCAGACTATTTCTGTAACAAAGTCACATTTATGCTCCTTTATTTATGTACCTAGAAGGTGTGTATGTACCTAATAATATGACAAAATTCACATTTTACTTTAAGTGCCTATCATCGGATTGTAAGCCGCTTTCACATATACCTGTATAGCACTTAATCTCTAACAACTTATTCTACATTAATTTACCTTTTAAGACAGCATAAAACATTTTAACAGGCAAACAATGTCTCCAAAGGAGCAAAAAGTGACTAATTTTCAAAACAAGAACTGGCTGCAAACTTTTGTAGCTTTAGCTTGTGATGCTAACACAAACTTACCCCCTATTTGGTCCTTTGGGGACAAACCACGGTACCACTCCTCCGACAATGCCCCAAAACAGGGTCATAACACACATAGGGATCACAAACGACAGCTCTGCCATAGTTTTTCCGTCTAAATCAGCAGTAATTTAAAGTTGTGAAGCAAAACTTGTCCAAAGTAAGCCACTGCCAACTTCTGACACTGAGAGCAGAGAACAGTGGTGATCATATGACTCCAGACTTCACTGGGGCGGAAACTCGGTACTTAAGAATCGATTCTTTGGATCCTGATTCTTCTTTAGAGAATTTTGATTAAACAAAATGTGTCTTGGATATTAAATCAGTATCAGAATCAGACATCTCTACTGTAAAGAGACAAGAACAACATTAAGTATAAATGAATCCAATTTTTAAAACCTGTAGAAAAAACTCAAAATGAAATACACTATGTACACTAACTTACAGTTTGACCCATTCATCAAGTGAAGCAGTGGGCAGCCAGGAACGCAGCACCTGGGGAGGAGTGTATGGGGACGGTACCTTGCTCAAGGGGACCGCAGTGCTGCCACTGACAGTCCTGGAATTCCAACATACAACCTTCCGATTACAGAGGCAACTCCCTATCCACCAGGCCACCAGCTTCCCGAGTGACCGATTGTAAAGACACCCTGGGGTGAAATTAGCATAAACATGGATTTATGAATGATGGAACCTCTCACATCTATGTTTATTATTCTTGGAAATGTCTTTTTTTTACATAATCAAGTCAAGTCAAGTAGGTTTCAGTAAAATTAAAATTTTTCAGTAAAATTAAAAAATCTCAATGTGAAATACACCATTCTATACACACAAATGCTGGGTATAAATACTATAGATTCGTGACTTGCAGTTCAATGCATTACTAGTGACACAGATGGTAGTTAGGAGTACTGCAAATAGTAGAGATCAGTACTGCCCTACAAAGCCAAACGTGCAATAACTACGCCGGAGCTGAAACTGAGAAAAATGGCTTTAAAGTTTTAGTATTAGTTTTAGTTAGTTTGGA
Source organism: Hemigrammopetersius urotaenia (assembly GCA_037974485.1). NCBI lineage: Eukaryota > Metazoa > Chordata > Actinopteri > Characiformes > Alestidae > Hemigrammopetersius > Hemigrammopetersius urotaenia. Next base: position 4,102,123 of record JBBPDC010000129.1, on the reverse strand, counting down.
TTTTGTAGTTACTACAGTTTTGACCCCACCATTTCTCTGAAACGAGACAACTTTGAACCAGGATACTTTTTCACAAGACAAAGCAGATGTCCTAAACCCCTATTTGTAATCTAAAGTCAATTTTGACCAAATATGTAGTTACTGCACTTTGGCTTTGTATGGCAGAATAGTAGATAAATTATATTGGCATGAAGGTAAGTGTCCCCTTATAGTCACTCGTGAACACACCACAGCTCACTGTGTGAAATGCTTTCTCTGCATTATCATTCACCCGGGGAGCAGTACGTGGGGATGGCATCTCTGACAGTCCTGGGATTCAAACTCACAACCTTTTGACCACAGGAGCAACTCCTTAACCACCAGGCCACCTGCTGCCAGCGGTCAAGTAGGTTTATTGTCATTTCAGCAATATATACACAGTAAAACGAAACAACGTTCCTCCAGGACCACGGTGCAACACAAGAACAGAAAAGAAACACAAGACCACAAGTGCAGACAGGACAAAAGAGCCCAGACAAAACAACCGGACAAACGACATTTAGTACTTTTCACTCAACTAAATGTGTCTTGGATCTTTAAACCAGAATCAGAAAATTGATTGAAAAGATTGATCCTGGAAATAAGTGTTTATGACTGCAAAGACACAAAGAAATCTAAAATATAAAGTCTAAATAAATCCAATAAACATCTGTAGAAAAATCTCAATATGAAAATACACTATGCTATATACACAAATGTATATAGATAGGCCTACTACAGATAAGTAACTTACAGTCATGAGAATTACTAACGACAGATGGTAGTTAGGAGTGTTGTTGCACATAGAAAAGATCAGAAGTATAGAAATAATACTGACGTAGTGATATTCACGTGATCAAACTGTTGCACATAAGACTAACGCATGGAAATGATTCTGCACCCATTTAGAAAACGTCATGGTGAAACGTCATGGTGAAACTACTATAACATACTGCACATAATGTTTTAGCACCCTATAAGAATATTTCACAATACTACATGGCAAACAGCAAGGAAAAATATAGCAATACATTCTAAAAAAATGCATTAGTTTTTTAATGTCAGTTCAAATATTCACCTTTTTGCAAATATTTTGGTTCTAAAGACTGATTGCACGTATCAGAAAGCAGTCACCCATCATTAGGCGCCATCAGAAGCTTAAATTTAATCATCTTTGTGATTTGATTGAAGCCTTAAAATTACATTTTGTAAATGAAACAATAAAACCCATGAAAAAAGTGTTAATATAAGTAAAAATCTAATCACCAGACATGGAGGACAGATTCTCCTCTCATAGAAAGAAGACAGGAGTGTCTCCACTAGTTACGTAATGTGAACTGGTGAAAGGGAACTGTTTTGAGGGGAAGCACTACCAGTACAGATTAAAAAAAAAATGAATGTATGATGAATATTATCTCTCTTATTTAAATATTTTATTTAATCTTTTTTCAAATGTTTTAATGTATATATATTTTAAATGCATATCTGGTTTTCACAGCAGAAATCAAGGCACAATCCTTTGAATGCATGTTAGAGAACGGTCACCCATCCTTAGTCTCCTTCAGTGCCATTGTAAGCCAGGCTAAAATCTAATCAACCTCCTAATTCCATTAAAACATTAAAATTTGTGAAATGTAATAATCAAACCTGTGAAAGTATTTACAATATATATGTAAATTTTTTCACCCTCAAGATGGACTTCAGACATGAACAGCATTACGTGTTAAGATTTAACGGAAATCACAGCTTACGGTGTAAAATATGTAGGTAAACCTAATTTTGATTAGAAAATAAGTCAGATCACATTATGAATCATAATGCCCCATCAATCAAGGGGGAAAAAAAAGAATAGACCCATCTCAGTTCAAACTAAGTGATGAGGCAACATTCAGCAACACTATCCTGGTAACATGCCCTGCACTACGCTGCTGATGTAAGTTTAGTGCAACCACTGAACTGTTCTCTACACAGAGGAACATCACCGTTCTTCAAATATTCTGGAATTCCACGAGATGTTTTTCTACAAAAGAAACAATACACTTGAGGTTTTCCCTTTTCCCAACAAACTGTTTGACATGAATAACAGCCACACAATGACCCAAACTGCACAAGGTTTTTTTTCTTCTTTACAGTCTTTTATTATTAGCAAAAGAAAATGTTCACTCTTGCATTTTCTCAATGGTCTCCTCCTTGTATTTTCCTTTCTCCTTGCCGTCTTGCCGGGACTTGGCTTTGCGCTCCAGGATCTTCTTGCGATCCTTGTCGAGCTTCAGCCTTGTGATCACGACCTGGTAAAAATGAGAATTTTTTTTAAAGAACAGCCAGCATGCTCAGCACATAAAACATATGCCTTTTTATTTTTGAGGAAACCAGAAACCCAAGAGCACAAAATAAAAACATCAACATGTTTGTAAGCTGACTGGAGTAAGTCTTACACAGAACCTGGAAATGCAGGCAAAGCCGTTTCATTTTAAGCATACTTACATAGCAAGGAAAAAAAGCTACCAAAACTGAATGTATTAAAAAATGAAATGTCCTCAAAATGTGAAATGTGCACACATTTTCCCCTTAACCCAGATGCTGTTTGCTTTCTGAGCTTGGTGCTCTAGCTACTAAGCTAACGCTGCTCCCCAACACTAGAAGCCAACACTAAATGCAGCACACTCAGTGTTTAGGACAGCACTGGTTGTGCTACAAAAATGATAGCACAAGCAAATGCTGCAGGTCTCCATATCAGACAACAGTCTCTGTTCTTACAAATAGCAGTGCCGATACGGAGTTCACAGTTCTTGAAAACCTCAAATACAAAGGGATCTGAAACACTCAAGTTTCAGGACATTGTGAGAACCAGAGGAGAGTTCCAAGTGCAACAATCTTTATGTAAAAGTAGTGCAAGATGATTGCATTAAGACAGGAGATGCTCTCTGAACAGTTGAGTCTTCAGGAGGTGTTTGAAGCTAGAGACTCTGCTGCTCTGATCAGTTTAAGCAGCTCATTCCAGCAGTAAAGAATCACAAAAGAGAAGAGTCTGAACTGGATTTGCTTCGTGTGTAGGGATGGCAGAGCCAGACAATATTCCTTTGAGGTGCAGAGGAATCAAGTAGGAACTTAAGGCTGAATAATGGGAACAAGGTAGACCCAAAGGTCACTCTGCTGGCAAGTGTTGGAGCAAAACTGCAGAAATGTGACTGTTAAACTGTTAAGTGTCTAGACTGAATTGTTCAGGAGAAACTGCTGCAACCCACACTGACATGAACTTTGCAGACTTCCAAGAGGTTCTCTGAATCACACTACTTCACAAACAAATAGCAGCAACAAAAAAAAATACCAGGAACAGACACTGTCAGAACAGCCATTTACCAAACCAAGCAACAGATTAATGTTTCAGACTTGAACAATAACGAAATCCAGGAAACTCAGCTGCTCAGAACCTCCCAAGTGACTCTCAAAGACTGAACATCTCACTAAGCTTCTGCCACAAAAACTCATTCCAACAATCCGTGCAGTGGATATTTATAGTAGTCAAATGAATGTCAGTCAAATGATCCAACAATACAATTGTGCAGCCGCCCATGTTCTGCTGTCTGGAGAATTACTGCATTACTGCATTTACGTTCACACCAGAGGGTTTGATTAATTTAATCAAAAAGTGTGTCAACAGAAGTTTGGACAAACTTCGGTATGTGTTTCACAGCATAAAGTAACTATACCACCACATGTAAACAGTTAATCATTTTTATTTCACTGCCCATAGCTTCAGGGGCAAATGTTTCCAATTCAAATACAACTCAAATCTACTTACTCCCCTGGCTTGCAAATTCAAGCTTTTTACCAAAAACTACCCCTAACACCAGCTAACAATAGACAATAAGCTACAAATTAATCAGACTGAGAAATTGTGGTTAATAAAACACCTGAGCATACTGCGGACATAACAGTTACATGCAGACTGAAATCTCAAGCTTATTTACAAAGACGGTATAAACAGTCTGGTTTAAGCGGATTTAGCGCCGCCCTGAATTTAATATTGACATCACTGTACAGTTTGATATTTAAATGTAGCATTATTAGCTTTCTGCATCCCAACTTGACAAACAAAATATTTTACTATGTGGCAGAAATGAATCATTTGTTAACTTGGCCATCCCTCAGTCAATCCTTGATTTCAGGCTTCTATGTTAACCACCAACAGAGAGCACGAAAATTTGTCCCCAATAATTACAGTGGCATTCATAGGGATGCAGCCAAACGATATTATAAATAAAATCTTTATACTCAATAGGCACAGTCTGAGTACAACTCAGTAGTTTCAGATTGCTTTTATTAAAAGCAAAAACATGCCAAGAGTCTAAAGTTTTAGTAATATTAAACAGTAGCAGACCCTAGTATCTGCTGTATCAGAACTTCTCTGCGGTTGTCATGGTGTTTCACCAACAGCAACCTTGCATTTAAGGAAGGTACCTTTTTTCATTAAGCTCAAAACCCACATCCCCACTTTACCATACACAACATAATCAGCTTCATATTTATCCCATACCTTGCTAGGGTGGATGCCAACATGGACTGTGGTGCCATTGGCCTTCTCACGCTGTACGCGCTCAATGTAGATGACGTACTTCTTCCTGTACACCTGGACAACTTTGCCAATCTGCTGGCCTTTGTAGTGTCCCCGGACAACCTGCTCACAACAGAGAGACAAAATAAAGAAAAAAGGGGGTGAGCTTGATGTATTTAGTGACTGCTTCAGCAAGGCCTTAGAGGCATGAAGAAATTAGTAGATCATTTCATTTAGTCAAACATTTTGCCAAAAAAAATAAGTGTGCCAAAACAGGTGTACTTAAAATTCTTTTAAACACACTAAACTAATTGAGTGATTTCTTTCAAAACTACTACAAAACGCAACCAATGACAGTCACATTACGGATTTAGCAGAGGTGGCCTTACCTGGACCTCGTCGTCCTTGCGGATGGGCATGGACCTTACGTTGTACTTCTGGCGGAGCTCTTTGGACAGAGGGGAGGACATGATCTTCCTGCGGATGTGTGAAGGGGCATTGAAGTGCCTCTTACGGTTCTTACGCCGAGAGGAGGTCACAAACGGATTGATCTTCATGGTGGCTGTGGGATTAAAAAAAAAAAAAGGTTCATTAGATCAGCAGACAATGAGTGAACACAAAAAATGACAACATATCACTGCAGACCTTACAGGGCAGAAAACATCATGCATGTTAATCATATTTAGGCTCAATCAGTCTGATGGGTCGTCTGACAGCCCATTTAACACACGCAAAAATCAGTTTGTCATCTTTACTATTAAAAGTTTACAGATTCAGTCCTTGAATTAAAGTATTTTACAAGCAGGTCCAGAACAGAGCCCACACAATGTTGCTTAAGGAGTCATTAACTACAACCTGGATGTTTACAAAAAAGAATGCGTGGATTCTGGTCTTTATAAACCATTTATATGAGCTCTGAAGTCAAATATCTGTATCTGAGACAGCTCAGCAACTCAAAACACACTTCGTACATGGATCCTGGTCTCTAAAAACCATTTGTTTTAACTCTAAAATCAAAAATGTATATCAGACAGGTCCGCAACATATAAACACACTTCATATGTGGATCCTGGTCTTTACAAAAGATTTATCTGAGCTCTGAAGTCAGAGGCTTGTATGTAAGACAGCTCAGCAACAGAAACACACTTCATGTATGGGTTCTGGTCTTTATAAACCGTTTATGAGCTCTAAATTCAAAGGTTTCTATCTCAGACAGTTCAGCAACATAAAAACACACTTCACAGGTTGATCGTGACCTTTATAAATTGTTTATCTGAGCTCAAAATAAACTTTCTCAGACGGTTCAGCTCCAGGTTGGTTAGCATGAAGCTAACGCTGCTATTCAGTTAAAATACTAGCATATACAGCCAACTAGTTCAGAAATAACCAAGCCATGGCAAGGATTATGGTGTTCTACACTGTAGGTTTGTGGTTCGGACTGCACATAGGTTAAAGCAGCAAGGATGGAGACAGATTAAGCTGAAACAGCCCTGCAGAAAAACATCTCCCTACCGAGTGCTCCGTTATGGCCGCCGGAAAAGAGACTCCTAAACTACATCCGTCCGAATTAGAACACACCAAACATCGCGAGAGCTCTGAGAAAGGAGCACGTGGGTGGAGATCTAACTCCTGAAACACCACTGACCCACAATGACTGTCAATCCTGATTATATTACATATTACATATATTACACTTTATATAAATTATTTGTTTGTAAACGATCTGTTCATAAATGATCTGTAAACAATCTGTTTATAAACTGTATAAAAAATACTATATACAAGTACTCTATAAATGGTCTGTTCTGAAATTCTGTTTATAAATGATCTGTTTATAAATTATCTGTGTATACATTCTGTGTATAAATTATGTGTTTATAAATGATTTGTAAACAATCTGTAAAGTGTAAAGTGTTTATAAATTATTTGTATATAAAGTATCTGTTTACAAATGACCTGTTCATAAATTATATGTAGATAAAAGATCTATTTATAAACTGTTAAAAAATAATCTGTATTTAAATGATCTGTATATAAATTATCTGTTTATAAATGGTCTGTTTATAAATTGCTCAGCAGAAGTCTTTGCTTCCTTTTTCACTGAAAAGGTGACAGCTATGAGGAGTCAATGCTTTGATTCACACAGGGCCTACCCCTGTCCCGTTATACCTGCTTGCCTCGAAAGTGCAACTTTATTGTCTTTTGCCCGGAAAGTGAGGATATTTAACCTCCTTTTTTGTAGCCGTCCTACTTCATGTCTGCTCAAGCCTATCCCTACACGTCTCTTCCACAACTCTTTCAAGTCTCTTCAGCTATCATGTCCACTATTATGCATGTTAGTAGGAACATTTCCTACTACTTTAAAACAGACTTAGTTTATGCTTCTGTGCAAAAAGAGCTCCTTCAGCCCTGTTCAAGTTAATAATTATCGTCTGATCTTGTTGTTTCCATTCTTTTCTAAAATCATGAGGGGTCTTCAATCAGGTCACAGAATTTCTCTCTAGGAATAACCTCCTTGATCCAATACAGTCTGGTTTCAAGACCAGCCTTCCACTGAAAAGGCTCTGCTATTAGTAAGTGAAGCTTTAAGGCCAGAACAGCACCTCAGGCCTTGGTTCTAATCCTTTTGGATCTATCAACTGCCTTCGATACAGCTTATGATGAGATCCTCCTACCTATTCTCTCAGACATGGGCATCTTAGGCAGAGCTCATTCTTGGTTCAAATCTTACATCTCTGGGTGTTTATTGTGGTCGGGTCAAACATTTCCATCCCATCAGCTGCCCACCGGTGTCCCCCAAAGGTCAGTTCTGGGGACCCTGCTCTTTGCAATTTACACCGCCTCCTTGGGCTTGATTGTCTGCTCTTTTCTTTCTCTGATCACTGCTGTGCTGATGATACACAGTTAGACCCTCCCACACCATCTCGACACGCTTGTCTATCAGACATATCCACATGGATGAGGGACCACCGCCTATACCTAAATCTTGCCATGATCTGTAGATAAATGGTCTGTTTGTAAAGTATGTTTGGAAATTATCTGTATATAAATGATCTGATTATAAATGATCTGTATATACATTACGTATATAAATTACTTTATAAAGTCTGTGCAGTACGTTTGCCCTACATGGGAAATAGTGATTCAGATATAGAAACAATATATTATACTGTAAAGCAGGTTCTGACAGCATTTAACTCTTGTAAAATTATTTAAAATGTAACTGATGAACTTCTATCTGATTTAGAAAACCACCTTCTTTAATTGTGTTTATTATTGGAACCTGGTGTTTTTGGCCCTCATTCCACTACTCCATTTTACCATCTCCAATTCAAAAATGTTTTGGCACCCCTAAAGTAGTAGATGATGAGGATTCTTCTGGGTCTGTGGTCATATGAATGGAATATAAGGGAATCAGGATGCACATATAGACCATCTCTATTTGTGTAGATGTTTAGATCATAACTGGGCTATAAACAAATGTTCTTAAGACACATTTCTAGGCTTCACCACACTTAAAATCTGTTTTTGTAAAAGAGGAAACTTCCCACCTGAACTGCGCTGACTTACTGTGGAAGCAGGTGTTCTTTCTTTGCATATTTCAATAGGCTCCGTTGAAATGAGCGTGCCGACACAATGAGGATCAAAGAGAAAACATTTGATGGCTCACATCCGCAGTGCCTGGCACCATTCTATAAGAGGGAGTTCCCAGAGTAGATCTGTAGATCTTCAAAGTCCTAGTTGTTTGCTTTGTGTGAACAGGGTTTAGAGAGCACTGAAAGAGCAATGAAAGGCGTTTGTAAGAGCGGACATACAGAGCACAATAAGACCTGATGATTCAAAATTTTTGGCCTTGTTATACTGCATATAATGCCTACTTTGTTCTATTTTCAATATTTTCGATTGGCTGATAATTATATGGGCTGTCCTACGTCCTCTTAGACATAACAGAGGTCATAACATCTTTAGTTGAGGACTGTCAACATGTTTTTAGCTTAAAAGTATTGCTTTATGTGATTTAAATGTAGGCAATAAAGGAAATAATGATCATAAAAGACATCAGCTGTCATGTTCTATAGTTGCCACCACATATTGGTGAGTATGAACATACAGTGTTAGTGAATAAGGTTAGTTCAAAGCCCTATGAACATTCAGTGTTATTTTTGTGTATTTTTAACACAGTAGTGGATGTGGTCAACACTTACTGATTCTTATGTTCCTCTGGCCACACCTCGAGTCCCCCGGCACAGGTGTGGTCCTACCCGTGACAAAACCTGGTATGTAGCGGGGTTTCTTTTCTTAAAAGCCATTCAGTTTCTCAGTTTAAGCTTGTGTCAAATGTGATTGGAGCGTCCTGCCTGGAAACCATGGGCAAAATGTGGAATGAGGTGAGTAGCATTGGCTTCTCTTCAAATCCCTTGGTCAGTTTGGGCAGAAAATGCAAGAGAAAGACTTAGATATGACACTCATCAGCTGTTTCCAACAGTTAGTAATGTTCCTGGTGGTGGTGAACACCATGGCGTGGACGGAGGCGCAGAAAGAAGGGAGGAATAGAAGGTGCAAACCAGAGAGCCAGCAGGACCCTCACTCACAGAGGAACGGCTGTCCTGTCAAAATGCCTCTGGACCCGATCCTGACCGGTGAAGCCACAGCTGGGTCAGGAGAGATGGACTTTGATAAGACCATAGAGGACATGGTGTCCCAAGTGAAGAATAACCCAGCTCTGTCCAAAACCAAATGCGTGGTGGACCGCCAGCTCTGGATGTCCAACAGTCGAAGCCTCTCTCCATGGTCCTACAGGTGGGTTAAGCTTCTCCTGCTCTGTCTAGGGGTGGCAGCAGCCTAGTGGGTAAGACACTGAACCCTTAGTTGCTACAAGGGGACTTCAATTCTTCAATTCAATTCAATTTTATTTATATAGCGCTTTTAACAATGGTCATTGTCACAAAGCAGCTTTACAAAATGA
>JBBPDC010000129.1:4074803-4089370 GCA_037974485.1 Hemigrammopetersius urotaenia | reverse complement strand
GTGTGTGTGTGAATGAAGTGCCTCTGATGAGCAAGCCAAGAGTAACGGCGACAGTGGCAAGGAAAAACTCCCTAAGACTTGACTTAATGATAAATAATGATCGTAAGTGACTCTTGCATCTGCCAAATACCATAACTGTCTAATAGCACTTGCTAAGAGTAATTAAGAGTATTCCACAAACAATGCATCATCATGTTTAATGCTGATGGCAATTCCATCAGTTTTTCAAACCTTCTGAGAAATGACATTCAAAAGTCTTTGATTTGTTCTACTGAGTCAGAATCGTTCACTGTGGTACAGGCGGGAACATTATGTCAATGATAGCGATGTACATGCAAGGAGGACGCTATACAACTGTGTTGACATTATGCTTAACCACAATACATATAAAACATGTGCAGGTTCACTGGTCATTCTGAGTGGTAAACAAAGTGGCTTCATGAACCCTGTTTACTATCACTGTACAAAATCAGTCTGTAAGTTACACTACATACAGTAATGTGCAAAAGTCTTGGGGACCTGTGCAAATTGTTTGAAGTCAACATATCAGCAATGGGTTTCTTTCTGGCAGCAAAAACACAGCTGAATATTACAAAAAAAGCAAATAAAAAGGAATGCAGTAAAAGATATCAAGATTTCTTTTTTCCAAAAAGTAGTCAATATTTTGTGAGCTGGTCCAGGTTTCTGCTCAGTGCCTCCAGTCATTGGGTGAATTAATAACATTCCATAATCAATACACCAAATTTAATTTACTGAAGTAAAAAGAGCCAAACCAGGTATTTGATGGAGCCACATGTAATTTCCAGACCTCTTTTCCATGAGGAAAAGAGGTCTGGAAATGGTTAAGCAGACACTATTCCACATAAAACCACCATTTACTGTATTAATATTGTTTGTGTGTGTTGTCATGTAAGTGATTTAACATTAACTTAACACTACTTCCCAGTAGTAAACAGCTTTTAAGCATAATTGACTTGGGTGCCTAGACTTTTGCACAGTACTGTATGAGTGTGTCTGTGTACATATACATATATGTACCTTATCTTGTCTTACAAAGCACCATTTCACATCAGACCACTCTATATGACTTGGCTGGCTTGTAAACAGTTTAATTATACAGGCACAAAAGAGTGCCACTCCGCTTTAATAGGGCTCTGCAGGTTTCCAGAGGAGGTGTTGGGAGTAATGGTCCTGTGTGGAAGGTGTTTGGTAGCATCTGCTGTGGTTCTCTGTGCAGAATCAACCATGATGAGAAGCGCAGACCTGTGGACATCCCGGAGGCGAAGTGCTCCTGCTCCGGCTGCATTAACCCGTTCACCATGCAGGAGGACCGCTCCATGAGCAGCGCGCTCATCTACACCCAGCTCCCGGTCCGCAGGCTGCGCTGCGATCCCCCGCCCGGCCGCAGGGGGCGCCGCAAGAAGTGCGTGCCGCGATACAGAACCGTGGTGGAGAGCATCGCGGTGGGCTGCACCTGCATAGTGGGCTGAGATCTGTGTGTTTTTTAATTGAATGTTTTTTACATTATATTTTTTACAAATACTTTTATTACAATTCATTACTGATGCATTTTTATTATTATGGTTTTATTAGGATTATCTGTTTGTTCATGCTATTAAAATAACTTAAAACTAAGCGTTTAGTGTTGTGTAAATGATTTTGATTATTATTGTTAATATATTTATTATAAAGTAGCATTATATTGTTAATGTTCATGTTATTATCAATAGTAGTAGTAGCCGTTGTAGTATTGCGATTATTATCATTATTAGTAGTATTAGCATTGCGATTATTACTATTATCGTTATTAGTAGAAGTAGTTTGATGATGATTATTATTATTGCTATTATTATTAGTAGTAGTAGTAGTAGTAGGAGAAGGAGGAGGAACAGAAGTAGTAAACAAGAAAAATACATTTTTAGAATAATGTTCTCTAGTAACTAATGCTAATTACCTTGCTGTGATCTTATCATTTTCCTTTTCTTTCTGAGCTCTGAAGCAGAATGTATGTACATATTTTTGACATACACACTGAAGACCTGAGTAAAGTAACATAAACCCTTTCTTGAGCAAAAAGCTTTTCTGCTCTGAAATAATGACCAAAGCAGAAGTAAAATGAACTGCCAAAGAAGGAAGAAAAATCTGATCAAACAACTCTACAGTTCCTTTGGGATGTCTCAGTGTCTGCCAATAAAAGTTTGTTAGGTGCCATTATTCTCTTATTAGACTTTGGTCTAAATACAGTGTGTGCAAATGCTACACAGGAAGTGCATTTGAAAATCTAAAATAATGGAAAATAAAGTGTAGTGTCCTCCCAGTTGTACTTGATAGTGAAAGTATCATCATTTGAATATTCAGAAAAATGCAAAATTAATTTGTACTTTAATGCACATACCTTACTAACCACCTCTAGTTGTCACTTTCTTCCACTCCAGTCCTGTGGACCATCGACCTGCCTAGTTTCAGCTATTTCCTGCCCCAGCACACACCTGATTAGGAGCCTTTCATAAGGCAACAGTGAAACAGTAGCATCCCAGAAGCAGGATTAGGAAACGCTTCTGTTTCAGGTTTATACCTAATAGCATGTGTCCACTAGAGTGCAGTGTCTCTATGGAAATAGCATCAGTCTACATACGGACACCTCATCCATCAAAGCAAGAGCATGTTTTCTTGACTTTATTCATTTTATCAACGATATCTCAAAATACGAAAAATGCTTCAAATGCAATGTTGTGTGGTGAGTGGTTGATCATTAAAAACAGTAAAAAAAAAACCAAATGCAATATAAGAGTAGAAATCAACAAACAGTCTCAACAGCAACTGTTTCAGGTTGGCAAATCCTTTTCTCATAGATTCTTCATGCAGAGAGCTCTGTCTCCCTCTGGATATTTTGCATGCAACTGGTCGCTCACAGATTCTTCAGTCTACCTATGCGCTGTAAAACAAAACCTGTAAGAGCTTACAGATTACAGTCACTGGGACAGAAAAGTGAGAGGTAGAATATGCAGAAAAATGCAGTCAAGTACCCAAATAAATTTGTCCATGGGACATTTCTAAATAAGAATCATCTTTTTATCATATTAGGGGAGTGAGAGCCCCGAAAGTCAAACACTGAAGAGAAAATCTCTATAAATATTGTTCTTTCCTGTTTATCTCAGGAATTCCACTTATATTCTGTTGGACATCATTCTTGTGTTCAGCTTCCTAAAAAATGACCTCATTTTGCTGAACTTCTTCTTGTTTTTCTTGTCTTTGTTCCTTCTGGGGTAAACACGGCTCCAGCAGTCCACTTCCTCGTCCCCAGCCCAAGGCCTCCAGACGCCCCCATTCAGCCTGGGATCTGCCCTGGGGTCCTCGGCCGGGTAGCGAACGGGCACAGCTGTGCGGTTGTAATAGGTCAGCCTACCCAGTAGCAGCTTCACCACATCTGGCCTTTGCTCTGACATGTCGTACCTCTCGTATGGATCTCCACTGATGTTGAACAACCACACGGATTTGCGCGGCTCTGCGTGGCGCTCCAGGTCCCACCAGCCCCCTGGGAAGTTTCCTAGCATCTGTGGTGGGGTCCAGTCCCCGTACCCTGGTTCACCGGTAAGCAATTTCCAGTCCCCCATCCGAACTGATGCCTGCACGGCTGTGTTCCAGATCCCAAAGCCAGCCTTGAGGGAGCCATGCCTTGCCTGGACATAAAGAGGGTCAATGTTGTGCAAGATCTCGAAGCGTGGAGACTCCTTGCCCTCACTGATAGTGTCCCACATGTTGTATCCATCTAGTCCTTGGGTCCAAGACATGTTGCCCCCTGCAAGGCCAACCAGTGTTGGGTACCAGTCTGTGATGTGTACCAGCGCCTTGCTGACCTTCCTTCGTTGCCTGAGAAGTGGACTGTGGACAAACCCCACTGCACGGACACCTCCTTCCCAATATGTTCCCTTCCTGCCTCTGAGGGGCCAGTTGCTCCCACCAAAGAGTGGCTGGCCTCCGTTATCTGTGGAGAAAATGATCACACTGTTGCGATAGTAGCCATATTTCCTCAGAGCATAAGTCACATTTCGCACCGCCTCATCCACGGCAGATACCATGGCAGCGTACTTGCGACGCAGGACGTTCCCCATGCCACGGTAAGGGTAAATGTACTCCTTAGGAGATTGCAATGGTGTGTGCACAGCCTGAAAAGACAGGAAAATAAAAAGAGGCTGTGCTGATGGGTCATGTGAAGCAAGGATCTTCCGTACTCTGCGGGTGTACAAGTGGGTTGAGTATTTTCCCCTATGTCCCCATGCCACTGCCTCCCCCTCATGGAGATCATACCCACACATCCCTGGACCATCGCAAGAGTCATAAGTGTAGTAGTCCACACTCCCTGTCAGAGAGCCAAAGTAGGAGTGGAAGCCCCGGCGTGTGGGCAGGCAGTCCCTCTTATAGAAGCCCAGATGCCACTTGCCCACCATGTGGGTGGAATAGCCGGCGTCCTGGAGGCGCTGTGGCAGGGTGACCATGTCAAAAGGCAGGCAGTTGGGCTGACGAGGTCGGATGATTGAATGTTGCAGACCAGTGTGGATCTGATACCTGAGGGGAGGATGGACAGCCATAAATCAGTGATTAGTCTAAATGCACAGCTTTGTTTCTTCACTGAAAATATATTAACTAGAGGTAAAATGACACAGTCTGAGAGAAAGTATCAACTTTAAAAAACAGAGCCTCTTAGGGAACAACTTTAACATCTAGCATATTGGAAATGCAGTGAATATTGTGCTATTTTTATGTCTCTGATAAAAAGGTTGCTGCTCTAAGCAAGTGCTTAACAAGAAAAACAGAAGGAAAGAAGACTTTTTTAAAGAGAAATGCCAAGTTATTTTACAGCTTATGCAGTACCCAGGCAGTAGTGTTGCTAGGTGGTGCTACTGTATTCCTGATGGTTGTTAAGCAGTTGCTGTGGTATCTCTGCTGGTTGCTATGGCATCCCAGGTGGCTGATAAGGTGTTGCTAGGCAGGTTGTTGCCAGCATGTCACTATAGTGTATTTCTTTCAGAGTAAAATAAGAGGTGTATAGAAACTTTTGGCTGCAAAGTTTTGTCATTCAATTCTAAATGATAAAAAAAAAAAAAATAGGTTACCACTGAGAAACTACACCCCCCCTCAAAAAGCAGTAGGGCAAACACAAGGCCACTGAACATCCTGGAAGCGGTTCAGTGTGAATATTTCTATACTGAGTCACCAGAAATCTGGGAAGAAGGATTAAAAGATGAAGAAAATTAGAAGAACAAGAAAAACCTCTGAATGAACTAATAAACCTAATGGCTAAACGTGAAGGACTTAAATAGATCTAAGGAAAAAAGCAGATTCCTTTCCTAACAAACTAGTATTGTTTCCTAAGAGTACTAGTAATATAACTGTCCCAGCAGAACTGAAAAGAAGCTAAAGTAAACTTAAACAGCCCTGATAATTTTCTTTCCTAACAAACTTGTATTGTTTCCTAAGATGTCTAAAATATACTATAGAAACATTTGAGACGGTCACTAAACTACAGCAAACAGTCCCACTAGTGCAGTGTTATGGTCCACCCGGACGCTCCAGAGGTAGTAGGAGTTGGAGGTAGCGTTACCTGCCCGTGAGCAGCTGGCTGCGGGACGGGGTGCAGATGGGCTGCACGTAGTAATTCTCTAGCCTCACTCCCTGGGCGGCAAGCCTGTCCAGGGCTGGTGTCCGGATGCTCGGGTTGTGGTAGCCGATGTCGTTGAAGCCCAGGTCGTCCGTCATGATGAAGATGATGTGGGGGGCTCGGTGTCCTGGTACGGGGGCCGAGGGCTCGTTCTCCACCTGGTTGGGGCTCGTCCAGTCCCAGGACAGGTAGCCCACGCTGAGCAGGCTCATGACGGACAGACCCGTGAGGGGAGACAAAGTCATGTCTGGGTTCCACTACAGCTCAGAAAGCTCTTCTGAGACGGAGCGGGTAGGAGAAAGCCATGTCCTGCTCTCGGAGGGGTCTGAGTGAGTTTTCAGGCAAGAGGCTTCACTTTTTTCTTTCCCTGTTTGCTTTCGAGGATTATCCCACGTTTCCTTAAAAGCTCTCGTCCAAACCCCGCCTGGTTAGACCCCCTGAGTGTGGGTCACATGCAAAGAGGCCCAAAACATTGAGGAAGAGCCTAAATGTTGGAACAAAAGACACTCTGCAGACACACATACCTTTTCTGTCTTATGTGAACTCTATGAACTCATGAAATGCAGGCAGACTGCTCTGGTTTTTGTGCATTATGAAATTGGCTGGCTCCCTTATTTTTGGATGTGCCGTTCCCTGCCTGTTTTGTATCAGGAATACCCACAAACAAATTACTCTAATGTAGAAATCACGCAGTCTGTCAATGGGGTCTTTGTGATGAGACCTGGGGTCTTAAATTGAAAACAGGGCTCAAACCTTAAAGTTGCCTAACACGTTACAAAATGCTCTTCATGATTCTGCAAACACAAACAGGAGGGCTCCAGTCCTACAAGCTCACGTTTTTGGCCCTTTGGGGGCTTTTTGCGGGAACTGGGGTCCTCATCGGACTTCAACAGGGGCCGTGTTCTGGCAAACAAGAGTCCTCTTTATTGGGTTCTGACTGTTTGTATTGTAAGTGGGTAGGAACCGAACGGCAGTAAGTCGCACTGTCGTCCCACAGAGGCCACACAGGACCAGAAGATAACATCTCCAGTGGAGAGGAACATAAAGGAGTACTGTAATGTGCTGGTGCCCTGAGCACAACTTCAGAAGCCTGTAGGCTCTTTTAATTACGGCCAGTATGATTAGTCCTGATGATATTTGAGAACTTGTTATGCTGAACAGGTCTGAAAACAAGAGAGCTTGTGTTACTAGCCTAAATGATTTGTAAACTGTTTCATGTAACCGATATGCTTGATGTCTGAGTTTTGCTTCTCCAGCTTTGCGCCTGAGCTGTGAGTCTAATGTAGTTAATAAGCCATAGAAGTGTATACCTGCCAATTAGCAATGTCCAGACTGTGTGCCTATATCATCACACACTTGCCTCAGTAGTAAAGTAAAGTAATACAATGCCATAAACTATATTAGTAGGTTTATCTGAGATTACTATGGAAATGCAACTCAATACATGTTTGCTTCAGTGCAAAACAACTACACCAGATATTTTTTGTCTGATTGCCTATTTTTTGAGTAAGGAGGGAAACTCATTATACATTTTTATTGTATTTGATAGCAACAAGTCAGTTCATAAAATGTTGATATTGCTAGCGCTCAGACCGTAAGACTCTTGACCAGAACATGCTTTAAACCATTCATTATAACACAAAATGAACTCTCGACCTCACTGTATCTAACCTTCCTGTTATTTATTTCTATCAACTAGCACCCTGCACTTTACTGTACATTCTCTATCCTATTACATTCTATTACTTGCAATGTTTCTTTGATTATATTTTTTATGTGTTGATAACTTATAGTAGCATTTTCTTTAATATAATTTATTATAACTATATTGCACATTTCACTGCATGTTCTACTTTTATAACTGTGTATGTGATTAATAAATCTTGAATCTCAAAAATATGAAAAGCCATATGTCACAAAAGGATGAAGCCAGCAAGTCCTGAGGTGCCTGGTGTGTAAAAAATGTCTTTTCTTGGCTGCGACACTTGCTACTGAGTTCCAAATTGGAAGCAGCTGCAGCACAAGAACTGTTTAAGGGGAGCTTCATGGGATGGGATTTAATGATTGAACAGCCACACACAAGATCTCAACGCCAAGTGAAGCACATCGCCACTGGATTCTGGAGCTGTGGCAAGTGTTTTCTAGAATGATGAATCACACTTCATCTTCTAGTATGATAGATACCTCTCCTGGAGGAAAACTGGTCTGGGGCTGTTTTTCATGGGTTGGGTTTGTTTATGTGCTCCACATTTGTGGAATATTTTGCGAAAAGTTTTGTCCTATTTCAGCAGGACATTGCTCATGAATAAAGCGAAGCTCCATAAAGACCTGTTTTGTGGTGTTAAAGAGCATGACTAGTCTGCATAGAGTCCTGACTTGAACACTATCATGAATTAAATGGAACGGTGACTACAAATAATGTGTGTGATGTTCAAATGTCCTCAAAGTTTTGTCCATGATGAGTGTATTTCTTATTCCCCAGGAAAGAATTAGGCAGCGACATGAGTGAGGAATCAAACGAAGTCTGTTTTCACATGTGTATTTGTTTATTTTCTTTATATGACAAACAACACAAACATTACAAAACTCCTTCAGTGGTCATAAAAACCATTTCATGTCTTTGAGTAAACATTACATTACAACCTAGAGTCAAGAACAACAAATACACCTGAAGATGGTTCACGCCCGAAGGTCAATCAACCCACATGCAAAAAACCCCATGAAATAGCATTTCAGTCTTCAACACAAGATACAATTTGTCTCTAAAAAGATCTTATTTATTATTTTTTTATGGCAACTTGAGGAACAAATACCCTTAAGAGAAACTGATCTAATAGTCATGCTAAGAAAAATTCAACTGTGTTTTGATATCTATTTATGGCTTCTTTGGTTTCTTCAGTCGCATTTTTTGGTCACGCTCTCCCAGCTCAAAACAACCACTGTTTCAACAGTGTGACCAATCAGTGACAGAAAAAGCAAGAAGAAGAGATAAAAATATATTGTCTAAACACACCTGGCGCAGTAATAAACACTTTTTAAATTTTGTTTTTTAACATACTTAACATTTGTCAGCTGAATTTTAAAGCCACGGTCAGGAATTGCGGTAGCCAGCCATTATTTAATTCTGAGACAATAATAGCCTTCAGGGAAATCTCATAAAAGTGTACTAGTTGGAATTTAGGTTATGTGAGAAAGTGAGACATTTCACATTCCAACCTTGTGTGTGTTTTACATTAATTAATGTTTACGGTTCCGGCATTTAGCAGATGCTCTTATCCAGAGTGACCTACATCACTGCTCAAGTAGTCCACATCTGTTCTTCATACCTGTAAAGCTAGACTGAAAATCAACATCTGCTTTTAACCAAGTTACTGCTAGCTAAGTTACACACCTTAACAAACCCTGCCAAGCTACCTGGTACTTCTAGTCATCAAGGTAGGAAGCAGAGCATTGCCAGGCTGTGAGCGATATCTGAAGGCTGGAGAGAGTAGCCAGGAGTGTCCGATGTTTAGCTGTGTCTAAGGCTGCAGAAAGATCCAGAAGAATCAGAGCAGAAGACAAGTTGGCTGATTTAGCTGCATGAAGTTCTTCGGAGATGGCTAGTAGTGCCGTTTCAGCAGAGGGCACAGCCTTGAACCCAGACTGGTGAGGATCCTGCAGCCTGTTTTGAGAAAGATTTTGAGTTGGTTATAAACAGCACATTCCAGGACTTTGGAAAGCAAGGAGTGAAGAGATACTGGTCTGTATTTGTTGATATCTGAGTGAGGGTTTCTTCAGAATTGGGGTAGACTTGAAAGCAGATGGGGCATGGCCAGTCGTTAAGGAGCCATTGATAATGTAGGCAATATGTGGGATTAGATCTGAAGATATCACCTAGAGTGTACTTTATGGGATATGGTTAAGCGGAGACATGGTGGGTTTGCTGGACATCAGGAGCAGTGACACATCCTGGAGAGGGAGAGGTGAGATGCCAAGAAACTGGAAGAAGAAGAGATGAAAAGAGCACAATTCATCACACCGTTTAAAAAACAAGGTTCTTCTTTTCAATTCACAATTTAATTACTTTAGCCCATCCATAAAACATGTGTGTGCACCAACCAGATGAGGTAAATGATATTAACCAATAATATGTTCATCCATTACTTCCCCAGCCCACCTGTGACAAAAGTATTAGGACTTACCTGTTTGTCAGGGTTTGGGCTGGGCCCCTTAATTCCAGTGAAGGGCAATAATCTGAATGCTTCAGCACACCAAGAGATTTTAGACAACGTCATGCTTCCAACTTTGTGGAGACAGTTTGGGGAAGTACCTTTTCTATTCCAGCATGACTGTGCTCCAGCGCACAAAGCAAGCTCCATAAAGACATGGCTGGATGGGTTTGGTGTGGAAGACATTGACTGGCCCCCAATGCCCCCAATATAGTATGGAACAAATACTATGGAAAAAATATGCTATGATTTGAGATTCAGGCTTTGGTTTGGCTGCATCAACTTCTTTACTAATTTTTTAAGCACACTTTTAAATTAATTTGATTTAAAGAATAAAACTCAATGTACAACTAAATGTAATATTTGGAACAGATCATACACATAGATTTTATTTGGATTTGCTTGCAGGTTCTTAGGTTATGGTTTATGAAATCCCAACACAGTTAATACAGTTAAAGATTTTCATTACTTTACAGTAATTCAGATCACATAAGTTCAGTCAGTTCCGTTTTCCAGCCTCAGTTCATTTTCAATTACATAGCATGTCTTCTAATGACGTTGTCCTATAACAGCTTTGCAGGAGTGCAGGTCTAGACCCTTGCTGAGAAAGCCCAGGGAGACAATTGTACTTTACAGTTGTTGTGCAAAGCCCACCGAATGGGAACTCTTCCAAATGGCTAAACAGGAAACTTCCAGGAACAAGGTTAAGTCTGGTTGGTACTGGTTGGTACAGGCCAGTGATCATTTACAGTTTGCTTATATGAAATATACTCAGGAAAGGAGAGTTTTTACAGATTAGCTCAACACATAGTCTTTTGTGCCTGCATTCTATCATGGGTTGGGAGGTCTTTTCCCTTAGAGTCAGAGAAAAAGAGAGCACATGAAAGGAAATAATTAGAGAAGGGGCCAGTGGAGCTGAACGCAGAGCTTGGAGCAGATGTTGGGCTTGGCGAACACAGAACAACGTTATTGAATAACATTGGCCCCTTCGGCTAACACTAAACTCGTTCTAACGGAGGCCAGCGCTTCCCGTAAATCACTGCCTTTCACTTTCAAACCACCACAGTCATTTTATCTGATATCAGATCCCCTGTGTTTGTTCTTTTATTTCAATGGATGGCTAACTATCGCAACTGCAGCATCCTTGCAGGGGATAATACAGTGGGTACAGTGGATAATAAAAGTGTAGCATGTTTGTTTTTTCTGCAGAATATTTGCTAGAGCTCAGCTCCTTTCATTGGGAGTGGGAGATGTAAAGATATAAAAGGAGCGACTTTCCCTTCCTGCTTTCATAGCCTATATTCCTCCCCCTTACTCCACAGGCTATGTACACATTGGTGCTTATGTATGTACCCATTTGTGGCATGTATGTGTGTGTGTGTGTGTGTCCGTGTGTGTGTCCGTGTGTGTGTTTATGCGATATGCGGATATGCCTGACATTCTGGAACGTGACACATCAATGCCTGGCATGAAAGCACGGTCTGTTAGTTAATCGCAGGAAAACTGAACATAATTTAATTATGTCACAAATATCAGTTCACATAACACCAGTATCAAACGCAGACATCAGTATAAAACACAATCATGTTATTGTGGCCATATTTAACATTTATAAGGGAAATAAGCCTCTTGGTCCAGTGGGGAGGGGTATAGTCTATGAAGTATCAAAAGTGTTTCAAACATTTTCATACATTTTCAATATCACAGCATAGTAAAAAAACATCAGTGCTCTATTCTTAATGAATAGAATTCACCACTATTTATCTGTACTGGTCTCTGTTGATAGGATTTTTCTCTGTAGAGAATTTCTTTACTTTTTTGGAGAAAAAAGTAGGATGCCATATTGCTGAAGCCACTCCATACAATCTGTATACTGGAACATTTCCAAAAGACATTTTCATATTCTCTCCCATTTCAGTCTGGAAATCTTTTGAAGGAGACACGTTACAAAGAAGCCAATCAGAACAAAGCTCATTTGCATATATATTTCCTTTAAGGCATAGTAACAAAAACAGCTGGTTAAGTTCTACAAGAATCTACAAGAATGTACAAGAACTACATGAACTTCAGCAGCAGAAGTTGAGGAATGCAATGTAGTTCTTAGTCCATGGGGTGAATAGAAACATGTTTATGAGCATAATCTGAACTAGCAAGGTCAGCTTAACACACACACACGCACGCACACACACATACATGCACCTCATAACTACATTGCATGCATTAGTTACACCGCAGGCAAGGAAAGGTCTGATTCAGCAGGAGTCTGTTCTTGTCATACTTTTTGTAAATGGATTAACCCTTTAAACCCTGCAGCCTGCATGGCATTCACACTCCAATTAATGAATCTCATCACTGCATTACATAACATATTTCTGTCAGGAATGTTACTGAATAATTCACACAAGTTACTGGATAGTACATCTTAAGATGAGTAACTGAATAATAAGTAGGCAGATATGGACATACTACAGGATTACATACATATGCAAACACACACACACACACACACACACACACATGCACACACACACACATGCAAATCTGCCCTCATATTGCAAATCTGCCCTCATACTTCATAAGTAACCTTTATTTCAAAGCCTTTTGAAAAGCATGAGTGAATCTGTGTTTCCATCCACATTTATGTCTGCTCTCGATTAATGAAGCAAGACCAAGCTCGTTTTGCCTGTCTGAACATTTCTTAATGTTACGTTTGGAAAACAGCCTATTTTTTTTTTTCGCTTATGCTCATGAAAGAAGCTCTTTTACTGCTCTGACCCCCTGGTCAACCAACTCGCCCCTCCTCAGGTGACCCATCTTAAACATCACTCTACCTCACACATACACTATTATAGCACAACTATTAATATTAATAATAACACACAAGGGCTGGGAAATGTGGAAAAACATCACAATGCATGACATTTCGCAGTCCATGATATTTTGTCTCTCAGTTGGAAGAGAATAAAGGGAAAACAGTGTAATTTGTGAAGAACATGGAAAAATAAGCAAGAAAAAACTGAAAGAAAGATCCCTTAGTAAATATAAGACAATGGGATAATGGACCTCTGAAGGGTGTCATCCTGTAGATGGCATATTATGCATATTCGGGACATTTAGCAGATTTTATCTATAATAAAAACGAATGGCAGAAATAGTCTCAATCCCACTCTGAGATAACGAAAAATATTCCCAGCATGACAAGTTTTCTCCAGAGCACACTGTACTTTACAGCACAAATACTCTGCTCTGTTATTGCACATTGTATAGATCTTGCTTCTGTTTGTAATGTCAATACTACTTTAGTTGGAATGTGGGGGCGGCACGGTGGCGCAGGGGTTAGTGCTGTTGCCTCACAGCGAGAAGGTCTTGGGTTCAACTCCCGGGTTGGGCGCAGGGTCTTTCTGTGTGGAGTTTGCATGTTCTGCCTGTGACAGCGTGGGTTTCCTCCCACCACGCTTTGGGGAATAGGTGAATTGAGCACTCTAAATTGCCCGTAGGTTTGAATGTAAGTGCAAATGCTTGCCTATCTCTATATGTGGCCCTGCAACGTGCTGGCGACTGTCCAGGGTGTACCCCTGCCTTCGCCCATTGCAGCTGTGATAGGCTTTAGCCCCCGACCCTGAATGTAGGAATACGGGGTAGATAATAGATAGTTGGAATGTAGTTTTTGCTGTATATTTCTATTGCCTTAGTTTAGTCTTTATTGTATACTCTCAGGGGTGCATTTACATTTATGGCATTTTTATCCAAAGCGACTTCCATTCCCTAACTACAGGGGTCAGTCTTCCTGGACTAAGGGTCTTGCTCAGGAACCCAGTGGTGGTGCTGAAGGTAGGATTCGAACCCATGACCTCTTGGTCTGGAGGCAAGTATCCTACCCACTGAGCTACCTCCACCATTTCATATATGTTGCACTTAACAAATATTGAACTATGTATGTGATGAATAATGAATCTTGAATCTTCTGCAGAACTGATATTAGGCTGTGAAATATAAACCACCTCTCTAAGAAATGTGTTGATTTACTGTGTGATGTAAGAATTCTTATCCAACCTCAGATGAGCATGTTGATGGAAAAACTTCATTTGTTCCAGCAGAAACATGGAACAATGTGTTCCAACAAGAATAATATCTTGTAAGTCAAATTGCAAAAGTAATACATGGCAGCCTATTGGTTTTGGCCATGCTGCGCATAAGTCAAAAATCCAATAATATGATAAATTATTTGTCACAATAATTATTTGTCTTTCTTTACTTATTTGACTTAAGTTTGGGCAGATTGATAAAAGCACCAGTGATGCCGTGTTAAAAATGAAGACTGTAATGATTATGTATAAAATAAGCATAACTATAACTATATTATAAAACTATATAATACAACTATAACCAAGTATCGTCCCGCTATACTTACAGCCCCAATCTACGTGGCTAAAACGCACACACATGCATGCACACACGCAACCATACTATACACACAAATGACCACACACCAGCAGCTCCACCAAACACACCCATCCACTGCAAGTGTACCCACTGCCCTCAGAAACATTTCTCTCCTCCAGTCCACAAAACACACACATGATCCTCACAAATGATCTAAATACACACGTGCACCCCCCCTCTCACACACACACACACACACACGTCAACTACTCGACTACAGAGGCAGGAGTCTCTCTCTCCCCCGGAGAGAAGTCGAC
>JBBPDC010000129.1:4052057-4065308 GCA_037974485.1 Hemigrammopetersius urotaenia | reverse complement strand
TATATATATATATATATATATATATATATATATAATATATGCACCATCACTACCATTAATCTCAGAAATAATTGTAACAACAAGAAGAAAATTTGACCACTACCAATACTAAAAATAATAATTGTAATAATAATAAAAGCATATATTGTGCATTTTGGGTAAATTTGACCATAACAGTTGATTTAGGTTCACAGGTGTGAGCCTGCAGCAGTATGTTTAAGACCATGCTGCGTTCCGACTTTGTATTTTAGTGTCTTTTCAACTTTGTTGTTTCATTTACAACAGTAATTTGACTTTATTGTATACTTTATTAAAATATATGCTATTTTTTTTTTTGCCTTTGTATCTCTGTGTGTCTGCAATTGTTCTGATTCAGACTGTAAACAAAATTAAGCTTGATTCACTGAAAGTAATAATATACTGAGCCAGTGATGTTTTTAAGGAAGCTTTTATGTATTTTGTAATAAAATATTATTTCCAATAAAGCATTTTAGACTTGTAGATAAGAAAGACTTGAGGCAAGATTTGAATCTTCAGACATAAAAGATTAACCACAGAATTGTGCTGGGATAGTACAGGACATGTCAACTCATGAGCTGGTTTCAGTTATCATATTTCCACCTGAACTAAGGCAACAGTCTAAATCTGGGTTTTGTTCATCAGAAGCTACACAGAAACTACACAGAATTCTTACTCACCAGTTTTCTCTTAAAGCACCTGCAAACCACATCATTTGAATATCAAAGCTACACCTTTGTTTTTGGTATCATTTTCCAGCTAAGCTCAATTTAACAGAGTTTCACCTTGCTTCAGCGGGGCTGTTGACAGTCGAGCATAGTTTATTCGTTTAAATTTGTGACTTGTGTGGGCTGCTTTATGCATGAATGGTTTTCTAGTGGTTGCTGTTGCTGTTGTATAAAAATGGAATTTTGCCAGCAAAAACCATCTGAAGGCAGACAGTCCAGAGTGTCACTAGTCTCACTGACTGATCAGACAGACCCAAGTGTTATTTTCAGTTCACTGAGTCACGATCAGTGCTTTCAGCTTCACAGTTTGTTGCTTAAAATATTTCTTTTGTTTTCATTTACTTTTGTATCAGTCACATTTCCTCACCCGTATGCGATCCTTATGCTAAGAATAGATAGCTGTTCGATTTACTTTGGCTCACTTGCATTTCTGAGACGGGGAAACAGTAATATATAGTAAATTTCATGACTAATAACTTTATACAACATGGTTATGGATTAAACATGCCACTTTGTGTATGTGCTACAGGACCCAATTCAATGGACCACCTTTATCATAAGTATTTACACACACACCGGTGGTGCTTTTTGATTTGTGGGTGAAGATTCATACTTGTACTGATCTTACAATAATCTTAGCTTGTGTCATACCAGATGTTTCTTCTGGTATGGTGGACCAGATGCATATCTTTTCTATTTCCTATGCTACAATACATTCATGAAGTTGAATAAAGAACATACATCAACATATGATTCACATATGACGCTTGCACGTAACAAAAAGGCTTTGGGCATTGATATGATATTGGTGTTGTGTAAACAGACACACTGTTTCATTTTTCAAGGTTATTCAGACCGAGAAAGCAAAGCACGCCGGTTTTGCGGATATTACCGTAAGTGTACAGGAAGACAGCAGGGTGTAGGTGGGGGATGGCCTCTATGGGTGTCTTTGTACACTAGGAATAATCGCTTTAGACGCTTTCATGTGCCATATTGCCATGGAACCCGTTCCTCTATCGCTGATCGTCCTATTTATAATTCCGGAATAGAAATACTCAACTCTGAAGTCTGCATTTAGCTTGTCCCTTTATTAACACCCTTACTGTCTCTTTTATTCAAGGACCTATGTCTGTATAGCAAAATAACCAAGTATGTAAGATCGTTTTCAGGAAGTCCTGTGTATTAGACTTAAATCAATAAAGCATCCTCAGTAAAATGTCCCTCGCCCAGCACCTACTTTTATCTGCGTAAGTTAATTAGCAGAAATATTCATAGGTTGTCACACAACAGTGCAGAAAAAGATATGCATTACCTTCAAAGCGTACCCAAGCTTTTGTATGATTTTTTTTTTTGCATAAACAACAAATCAGTGCTATAGTAATTTTATCATTATTGTTGTTATTATTCTTACTGGTGTAGTTTCCCAACACGTCCCACTTTTTGTCATGTAAAACAATTTACTTGACTGTAAACATATATTCATATATTCATTGGTAAGCAAATGAAACCCTTGTTAAACAACCAGTAGAATTGAAAGTTGTTATATGATTGGATGACACTTTAAACAAGCATCTGTGCCAGATCCACTATTTTTACATAGGGGACCAAGACGTTCTAATTTGAATTTAACACGTTCCTGCCTTGGATTTTACACAGTTTTGAATACTGTACCATACTAGTGAGCCATAGCACCCATTAAAAAGTAGCAAAGTAGTTGATCACAGCAGTCATGTATCAAACACACTGAAATCCAAGAAGTAAAAGTTTCTAGTACGTACCATTCACTTTGATCAGCAGTGATTCTCAACTCAGAAAGTGCAGAAGTGGTGGCTGGTTCAGTCGGAGGGGTCTTGTCTTTATGAGGGTTATTAATGGCATTACTGTACATCATATCTGAAGTGGTGACACATTCCTGACCTTTAAAGGGTTAACAGACAGCTGTTTGATACAAGTACTTTAAGCAGATGTTGTTATGGAAACCAGAGGCCAGTTCTTGTCCAAAATGTTGTATGTGGGAGTATTGTCAGCAGCATCAAAGCTTATTTTCCTATAAGCACAGGGTATATGGTACTGTGTGGGGCACGCTTGCACAGTACAGCGAGGTGGCTTCAAACGCCTTTAGGGGAAAACTTGTTTTCTAGCATTGTTTAGCTCTGTATTGATGTACACGGAGATAGCATACTGTAGAAAAACACGTTTCATCTGATTGAACAGTTTATCAGCTTGTGAGGAAGCAGAAAAGGCCTGGAGGATATGAACGTTCAGATAACGCACAAAAAAAAGAACAAACAATGTGATTTATAAAATATACATATAACCATTGGATGGGATGGGGTCTTTAAACTTAATTTCCAAATGTCGTCTAATATTATCTCTTACACATACATTTTATAAAGTAATATTATAAAATACCACATCTTATTTTGACTCTAAGGTTCTATGTGTGTTCAGTTTTGAGATACTGGAAGTCAAAGATTTCACTTTCAAAATTGTTTTACATAGATTTTTTCACACAATAAAAACATTAAAAATGAATTTTTAACTTGCACTCAAAGGAACAGAGGTAGCTTGTTGTTGTAACATCCTGTGTCTGATTTGTTTAAAAAGATTTCAATACCATCTATATGCCATTACGAACGAGACTTTTATTATGTGTGGCCATTTATACAGGCATGTAGATTGGCCATAGCTAAGAGTAAACATTTATTCATTTTCTGTAACAGCTTAATCCTTACTAGGCTTGCGGGGACCCGGAGTCTATCCCACCGCAGGGCGCACATACACGCACACACCATTCAGTGATGCAGTCTCACCTATGGACACGCATGTTTTTGGCCTGTGGGAGAAACCGGAAACCCATGCCACCACAAGGAAAACACACACACACACAAAGCCAGGACCCAGATTTGAACCTCCAACCCTGGAGGTGTGAGCCAACAGCCCTACCCACTTCGCCACCAGTGGGTTTGGTAATATAAACATACCAAATAGTTTAAAAAATAAGTCTTTTGACGTATTGTAATTTATCGGCTGCAGTGCCCTATAAGGACGAATTTGGTGGTGTCACCACCAAATTCTGGATGGCCTAGTGGTTAGGGCATCTGCAATCAGAGGGTTGAGGTTTGAATCCCAACTGCTAGTGTCATTGCTGAGGTACCCTTGAGGTATCCCCCACACTGCTCCCCGGGCACCTTGTTAGCGATAGCGCACTGCCTCACATGGTGAATGGGTTAAATGCAGCGAAAGAATTTCACTGTGTGTTGTACTTGTATGACTATACATGTGACAAATAAAGAATCTTCATCTTCATGTCAAATTTTGTGAAATTTGTACGTTACAAGGTACTGACTAGTGGAGCGTTCGATTTTTGCATAGATGTTATTCACTGGAAGACGTTATTCCACAAATGAGATAAGGGGTTATGCATCACATAAAAGCCAGCTTACCAAACAGATTTTGTCATTTTTGACCAAATGGATGTCAAGCTATTGACTGAGATCTGTTGTGTGCCTACCGTGACACAAGGGGCACTAGTGTGAAGGGTCACGCCACCCAAGCATATGCACACGCCGATCCAGGGTCACAAATCTCTTAATCTGTATCAGCCATGTGGGGCTACAACCCTCTAACTTTCCTGTGGATTAATAAACATTATATGATATGTAAGTTCCAGATTATAAATCTACTGACAGGTCAGTTCCAGATTTCATATCTATTGTTTGTAGTCTATTTATTATGAGTATTTGGTATAGTTCAATGTATTTGTTTACTCTAACTAAACAAAATCCACTGCATGGTGGCCTTGTGTTTAGGGAGTTGCCCTTGTCATCAGAAAGTCGTGGGTCCAAACCCCAGGCCCACCAGTGTCATCACTGAGGTACCCTTGAGCAAAGGTGCAGTGTTCCTGGCTACCTGCTGCTTCACTTGGAGAATGGGTTAAACGTGCTGTTTACGCCATGGTGTGTGAACATATGTCCAATGGTGACTTCACTTCACAAGTATGACAACAAGATATTCTGGAAATTAAGCTGTTAAAATGTACTAAGATAATTAAAAATGGATATCATTAAGCTAGGTAATTAACTAGCACCAAGATAAGCAAGTGAACTAACTTTAGTATTTAATTTACTAGCAACTAATAACCTCCAAAGATTCCCACATCAGCTGATCAGTTGCTAATCCTTTTATTAGTTTGGTTATAATTCTCATAACCTTGTAATTTTATGCCCATAGTATGTCCAGTACAGAAGACATTAAAATGCTTTGAAGACTGGACCTCATTCAAATGCAGAAATCCATTATAAGTCTAGGAAAATGTATGTCTCCCATATTTTTTGGTACAGATCTGGCCTGTTTATTTTAAGATCACAAAACCTGTAGTTGGTTTCTCCAGTTTGATCAGAGTGCCCTCAACAACAAAGGAAGCACGCCTTTTTGGGTCACCGCGTTCATAAGGGACGGATCAGAAGCGATCGATATTCCAGATATAAATAGAGAGGGTAAGCCCTAGGTGACTTGATGCACGTCATCTGATCATTTCATCGTTTCCTGCTTTCCGTTTTGAGTTGTTCTGGTGCCTGAAACTTGTATACAGCACTTTTACCCTACATTTTGCCCCAACACCTTATCTTTTTGCCAATTGCTCGGAAAAATAAGCACTACGACCAAATTCCATTTTATAAGTAGTAAGTAGGAAAATGTAAATGAATAATTTAAAAAATATATATACTGATCTTGGTTATTCCATTTTTACCAGATGACATCTTCAGTATGTATAGTATCTAAATGACCTGCCCTTTAACACAAACTCACTTTTACTGACATATTAGTCATCTGTATTTAGTCTCAGTCATTTCATTAATATGCAGTTCATTTCACTCAGAGAGGCTGAGTCATCTCCACGGTGCATCTGCTCTCAAAGTCAAATTCTGACTTTGTCCGTGAATGTTTTTCTTTTAGTATAATGTACAGCTCCAGACAAAAATAAGGGAGCACTGCAATTCATTTTTAAATCAGCTTCTCTATGAGTCTGACAACCGTTCCATGCCCCTGTCTGTTAAATTTCCTACACAAACACCTCATTCTGCTTTTTAAGGTACTTAGTGATCATCTGAATCAAATCTTTAATGGGGAAAATTTAGTCAAATGTAATTATTGCCATTTTGTTTAAAAGTGAACAAGAGGTTTATTTTCTTTGAATTATTCCAAGTTCTTTGCATCATTCTCTCATTTTTGCAGTGGCCTCTTATTTTTGGGTTGTATATCTTGAGGTGCGTTTGCACAAACTAAAAAACGCTTGTGCCTTTTCCCTCATGGGAATATTTATTAAGGCTGCTCTTTTCTCAGTTTTGTTAGAAACCTCTTTGTTTTTTTTAAATTCACAATGGTAGTAGAGACAATCAGGATAAACGCCAAATTTGGTCAAAACTTGTAGTGTCCCACCAGCATGTTGTCTAGTCACAGTTTCAGTGCACACAGAACACCGCAAACATTGACGGGGGCTGCTTTTAAGAAACCCCATAACCAACATCCTGCGCACATTTCTCAATAACCTGTTTTAGCACAGCAGGTAATACAGTAGCACCAGAGAGAAGCTGCTTAAAACAGAGAATATAATTGTTAATAATGATAATAATAATAATAATAATAATAATAATAATAATAATAATAATAATAGCAGGCGTTTGTCTTTTTCTAATGTTTAATAATTGTGATCACAACCTCAAAAAACTTTAGGCCTTTGGTTATATTTTGTGAGAGAATATGTTTGAAGACTACAATACAGATTTATTAGCTTAAAAAGAAATAGAAAAAAGAAAAAGAAAGTTTTACCCTTCTTTTTCACATTTTGTAGAAAATCACATTTTGTCTGGTTTTCTGTGGAAGAGAGAGAGAGAGAGAGAGAGAGAGAGAGAGAGAGAGAGAGAGAACCTTTATTTATCCCGGTAAACTGTTTGAGAACTAATTCTCATTTACAAACGTGACCTGGCCAGAAGACTAGAAACATATGGTTTATCTTAACTGTCAATCAGACTGGTGAGATCTCAAGACATGAGAGTCAAGACATACCGGAAACAAGTTTAACTACTACTGTAGCAAACATAATGCTGTTAGTAAAGAAAGCTATAGACCCATGAGAATCATAATCAGTAATCAAAGTCATCATCAGTTCTGACTGCTCTAAACAAAAACAGCGTTGCAGTGCACATAACGACGAAGCACCTAGTGCTCAAAACATGTATGTTCCAATGGAAAAAGCACTTTGGCCCAAATAAATGTGTTCATTGTCATCCTCCCTTAAATCATCCAAACTTATTGACAATTAAGATAAACCTTATCTTATCTTATGCCTACTTTCATTTCCCATTTTCCATATTTCCTAATTCCTTTAAACCTTGGTAGCAAAATTAAAAACCTAATCTGCTCTATGTCATATATAGTACTTGAATATTCATGTTTATATTGAGCTCATTAACATGTATTTTCCATTGATAAAAGCACCTCAGCCCAAAAATAAGTCCCAATCATCAATCAGCTCAAGCGTACTTTCAACGGTACAATCAACTGAATACCCAGTCTGCTCTATGTCCTATATATTGCCTGATTATTCATGTTTATTGAGCTCATTTACGTCAATGATAAATTAGCATGTTGCCCAAAGGGACCCAAATGTAACCGATACCTATCTAGTCAGCATAGTAATACTGTAGATTCACTGCAAATTAGTTACATTAATGAGAACGTATGAGAACTGAATTCACTCCGGGTATTTGCTGTAGCAGTGGGTGTCTTGTAAGCATATCCTAATGTAATTACGTGAGTAAAAACGTTAGTTAATAAATGTGTAACTACATGAATTGCACTACTGTAATTCATCTGTAATAGTGAATGCATGAACAGTAACGACAGAGAAACACCTAATCTGGTCAAAAACTCGAGAAAAATAACATTTTCATTTTCCGTGTTTTGTCATGTTTTTATGTTTTTTGTCAGGCATTTTGTAGTCTGCCATTTTTAGATTTCCAGGTAACTCATTAAACGTAAATGAACGCAGACAATTTGGTGAATCATATTATATGTGATTTTACTGTAAATGTCATTTTGATGAAATTGCAGCTTGACTCTCCTGCTGAATTTGTTCGCATGAACGGAAGTCCATATTTAGTCAATTTAGCCACTGAGAAATACCATGTCCCTGAAACTGAAGGGTCGAGAAATTCTGAGAGAGAGAGAGAAACTGAAAAAGAGTGTGGAAGAGAGAGAGATAGAGAGAAACTGAGAGAGAGACAGAGAAAGAAAGTGAAGGGCAGACCTAGTGAGAGAGGAACAAACAGCGTTAGTCTTGTGATGGGCTTGACCAGTCTGTTTCCTGTTTGCTTTCTTTACATTTAACCCCTTTCTTGCTTCTCTCTCTCTCTTTCGTTGTCAGTCAGATAATGGTCCTGGAGTGTTCCAAATAAAGAATAAAATGCCTATAATGTTTCAATTACTAAGAAAAATATAATTTAATAATTTTTCTAAGTTACTGTAAATATTAACCTAAATTCAGCTACATATTAACCTAAATATAGCTATATAAATATGCTGCTACAGTCCAGAAAACACAAAGAAAGCATGTCTTAGGGTGGTGGTTTTTCATTTTGTTCTTCTTAAAACCTTGTATTTTTATTACTGTAAATGAATTTACTACTTCATTTACCATCTTATACTAAAGAAAATACACTGAATTACATGAATTACAATACAGTCTATACCAATGGTTCTAAAGCCATAATGGTCCCATGCTTTGGTTTTATATAGATTTGCTTACATTAATGTTTAAGTTGAGATTTACAGATATTTTTGAACTGTATCTGTGTAACTGTGTTAAAGGGAACACTGCTATTAAAAGCTTTTTATATGTTTAAAGTGTTTGCAAATCAAATGTTATTGCACTTTTGTTTATAAAGCAGTATTTTTACAATAAAAGTGCACAATAAACAACTTTTGAATTCATTATTAAATTTAGTGTATAACAGTGCAATTAATCATGATTACAAATCTCCAGACAAAACCAAATTTTCTGATTTTGAAGTTGTTGTTTAGGCCCTTATCCTCACATTTTTATAATGTGGTTTTGTCATGCCTGCTATATTTCATGTCTACCACCAGATGGCAACAATTCTTGGGTCCCTTTATTGCTTTCTTTACATTTTGGGGTTCATACAATTCTTCTAAAATAGATGATGTTCCAGTGAAACCTGCCACAAAGTACAATGTATATATGTATGTATATATACATACAGGTGAGTACTGGGTTTAATGGAACATAATTACTCATGTAGTATGTGTCCTGTAAGCATATCCTAATGTTATGTGAGTAAAAACTTAATAAATGTGTAACTATAAAAATTCATCTGTAACTGTGAATACATCAGCATGACAATATAAAGTTTGCATGTGTTCTGATGCGCCTTTTGTGCAATATTATTTAGCTATCCTTATATCAATGACTGGGGAGCACAATGACAAGATACATCACAGTCCAAATACTTGAATGAAAATTTTGTATTTGGTAAGTATTTGGACTGTTTTTGTGTCTTTGGTTTTAAGACGTTTTTGCTGTGATTCCCCATCGCAAATTCAGCAGCTAGTGATAGTGTGCTAATCCAGTGACATTGAGCATTGACAAGCTGACTGTACATTCTAGTCTAGAGTGTGTGTAAAGTTTCCATTTGTCTTATGTGAACACAACACAGTACACAGTGTGAACCGCTCAAAATTCTTTCTCAGCACTTAACCCATTCACCAAGTGAAGCAGCGGGCAGTCAGCTATGTAGTACCCGGGGAGCAGTGTGTGGAGACGAACATTGCTCAATGGCACCTTAGTGGTGCCAGTCCTAGGATTCAAACCCACAACCTTCTGATTGCAAGGGCAGAATCGGAGACACCAGGCCACCAGCTGCACATCGAGCAATTTAGCTTCAATAAAGTGTTTTGGCTCAGTTTAGTGGTGCAATTAAGCTCGAAGCTTAACTACGAAGACAAAAGACTGACTTGAACATGGTGCTGGTTCATCTTGTTCAAGGGTAGTGCTAGCGGGGCTGCAATGAAAGACAAGAGGACATCTAGCAATAGAGGAAGTAATAGAAACTTGTACAAATTAGACAACAACACAAACAAAAGATGTGTTATTTTGCTAAATGTCCTCCATCCATTTGCTGTAGTTTGCTGATGACATGATCATGGTGGGTTTGAACAGTGGGAATGACGAGGTGGCATACACAGAGAAGGTGTGATGGCTAACAGACTTATGCAGAGCCACAACATGTGGACAAAAAAGAGATTATTGTTTTTGACTTGAGGTGATCACTCTCCACTGAACATCCATGACTACTCAGTGGAGACTGCCCAGAGCACCAAGTTCCTTAGTGTTTGCATTGTGGAGAACCTGACATCGACCCTCAGCACCACCTCCAAGAAGGCCCAGTAGGGTCTCTACTTACTGTGTAGGCTGAGGAGAGCAGACACCTCCCCCCAAATCCTCACCACATTCAACAAAGGGATTGTAGAATGCATTCTCTGTAGCTGTATTATGGCTTGGTCTGGGAACTGTTCCGTTTCAGATTACAAGACTCCATGGAGGATAGTGAAGACACCTGAGAAGATCATTGAGGCTCACTCTCCTCTGTCATGGACATTTACACCACACTGTTCTCTCTGTTCTACCTTAAACAAGCAACTTAAACCCCAGCTACCACTGTAAATAACCCACTACTTATTATAAACTGCATATTCTCTGTCCTGCTGCTGCAGATACTGGCACAGTTATTATTTATTGTTGTCTACTTCTAGTCTACTCCACTGCTAGAAAACAGTATCTGACACATTCAAACATTGACTGAACTAAATGTATTGTTGTTTTGTATTGTGTTTTTGCACTCTCTCTTGCTCTCTTTGCTCTCTGTGTATTTTGTCCTGTCTGCACTTTTGTAGTCTGGTGATGTTTCTGTTTTTGTTCCTGGTCTTTGAGTTGTTTTATTGTTTCGTTTCACTGCGTACTGTATAAGTATATGGCTGGTTTTGATGATAAACCTACTTGACCAGACTTGTAGGTATTTTAGACCACAGACTGGCCGTGTTTCTCATCATTAACTTGGCCTGGCTTGCTGCCAGCTTTTTCGGACCTGTGCATCTGCCCTCAAAATGTCTAGTAGCTCAACTGAACCAATTTGTTTCCCAAGCCTTTTGTTCTTAAACCACTGTCACTTTATGGCCTCGTGCGAAAATAACTGCTATGTCTCGTGAGTTACTGGGCTTGAGGTGGAGTCTGTTCTGGCACTATGCAATAGCCACTCTATCATTTCTCCCACAATATTATCCCCTTATAATGTTTAGCAGTGTATTGTACTGGCCGTGTAAGTATAGATCAGTGTGGACATGTGCTGATAAGATTTTTCAAACAGTCTGTCAAACAGACTGCTTATTAGCATTCGCTACAGTAAAAATGTATTCAGGTTATTGGCCCATCCAGCAGCCACAGCAATATTTCTTCACTCAACTGTGCAGAAAGGTGTTTCTGTGGTGGATGGTTGTCTGGCTCATTTCTCCGTGGCCAGCATTTTGGAATTTCCCTTTACAGAAATGAGACAGGGGTGAAAGAGGCCATGTTAATCTTATGTCTAGTAGTCGTGTTGTGTCTGCTAACATTAGTTATATTAATTCAGGACTGGTTAAATACGAATGCACAGAAGGGAGGCAAGAATTAATCACATTCTCTACTTTGGTACAGCTGTTATTCCCACGCAGATTGAATTTCCCATCTTACATAACAGTTTCCTTTGGCTAAGGATCTCTTTTCTTGCTTGAAATCTTCCTGCAAAATGAAAAAATGTCAACTCTTCCCATTGCAGTTTTAAGTTTCTATGTTTTGCTGTTCTATGTTTTGGATTCTCCCTTAAAAAAATTGGAATACCCTACATAGTACACTTTAATGGGAAATAGTAAGGGCCAGTGGAAACTCTGGTTGTTCAGAGTTGCTGGTAGCTAAGACACTCCATGCCTCTGGTTAAGTGGGCTCTTCTTAAATTTTCACAAGTCTGTTCGCTGTATATTACTTCTGACAGAACTAATTTTATCAGGCTAGAAGGACTGTCCTTAAAACACTCAATCAGCATAAAACATTTATAGTCTTTACATAGTTTCTCCTTCTTTTTGCTCTAAATAATCTGCAACAAAAAGGGCTATAAGAAGACTTCATGTCTTCATGCAGCTTGGGTTGTACCAAAAGTAGGTAAGTAACAAGTCTTAAATGCTGACACTCAGGTCTGTATTGACTCAGGTCAAGTCCTGAGTCAATACAGACAAGTCTTAAGTTATATTTTACACTGAAAAACAATGGTAACGGTAGTATAACCCATTTGAATTAAATGTTGTAAATCAATAACAGTAAAAACAACAATTATTATTATTATTATTGTTGTTGTTGTTGTTGTTGTTATTATTATATGCCCTTCTAAATTCATTGGTATCTTCAAATAATTACAATGATACTAACTAACTGAACAGAAACTAACAACAGACACTAATTTTGTCACCAAACGATAGAAAGAACAGCATTGAACAAAGTTTATAGAAAAGAACAAACACTGGAATGTATGTGCTGAGCAAGATCTTATTGACTCTTCTTGTTTTTTTCCTGCTTATTGGTGAAACCTTAAATTTTCATGCTTGTCTTATGTGTCCTTTGAAATAAAACAAGCCAAGCTTAGCCACTGGTGCTGGGACAGAAATGGATAGTACACTGAACATTGTACATACAGTAAATTAAAATGAACAGTTTGAAAGAACAGATCTGGTCAAATGAATTGAACTTCCCTAATTGAAATTATATTACCTGACTAAACACATCTGCACATTTCTTCCACTGTGAGCATTCTACCTCAAGTCTTTTTGGGTCATATGGCTCAAGTCCAAGTCCAGGTCCTAAACTGCATTCCGTAAAAGCCTTCATTTGGAACAATTTCCAACACTAAACATGAAGCAACAAATGCTCTTTAGAGCAACAAAAACTGGGAACACACCTGTTACTCTGAATGAAGTTTGATGTTTCCTTTCAGTGGAATATTTTCACTTCCTAAGGTTTGAAATCTCCCTAAAAATGTCTGCATGCCCAGCATAGTCTACTATGCAGGTAATTACTAGGGTGGTTGGATAACGCCTCATGTCACTGGTATCAGTCTAGTCCAAGTCATGAGGCTTGAGTCCACAATTCTGAATTGTAGCTTAAGATTCAATGTCAAAATTAGGGCTAGACTTAAGATGAGCCTTTACAACACTTTGGTATATGACATGTTTACTTTTACAGTATTGTGAAATTGTTGTTTTTAGGTTTCAGGGGGTTTCCACTGACATACGCTTACAGTAACCAAGTTTCCATCCAGTGTTTTGCGACGTTTTGTTATCGACAAACAGAATATGCGATAAGGCTTCTTATCGATAAAATGATGTGCGTGATGACGTCAAA
>JBBPDC010000129.1:4028619-4051957 GCA_037974485.1 Hemigrammopetersius urotaenia | reverse complement strand
AGAACAGACAGGACAGAACAGGCACAAAACCAAACAGAACGGAAAGCGGTGGCCCTAACGGCCCCTGACCATTACATTTAAGAAGATCTTTCTGAATGAGCTTCTGAATAAGCTTTTTCAATTTTACCTGGCATTCTTGAAAATTGCCCTGTCCAAAAATATTGAAAAAAGCCATTATGCTTTGCTACATACACATCACATACAAACTAACACATTTGAACTTAAAATTGACATCATGAGACTGATAATCTCACCAGTATACCTAGCACAAACCAGCAATCTTTGTCAAGTGTGAGGGTGAGGTTACTTTGAAAGTATTAGCTACAAATAATTTAAATGGTGTGTTTTTAATTACTTGCTTTTATCAGTAATTGCATCGACATCAATTAACAGTGCAAAAATGTTAGCTTTTTCATAAAATACACATTCTAAATTATTCTTTTTATTTATCAGGGGAATAAGTTACTCACCACCAGCCTGTTTGTAAAAATTATAAAAAACTGAAATCCTGTGTAAAAAATTTACATCTTTGTTTCCCAATATATTTAGCATATTTAGTTAAATAATTGGGATCAATTAGATAAGACAGAACATCACTTAACAAGTGCCACAATCTAAAGAAATTCATAAAGAGATGTCAAAGAAAGTTATTGATATATATCTATAATCTCTCTGGTAGCCATTTCTAAGTGATTCTATTATCTTCAAATAGAGAAAACTTGGTACAGTCATGATTTAAATTGATTGCAGCAATAACTGGTTTGATGTCAGAAAAGATCTCAGTGGAACATCTGAGGAACATAAAAGTTTGCGTCACATTTCTCAAAAGAAATTCTGATGTCCCCAAGCTCTTTGAGTAAAGTTAAGTGGCCTCTTAAAGTCATATATGAACACAGTGTGTGAACAGTGTGAAATTCTTTATCTGCTTTTAACCCATTCACGAAATGAAGCAGTGAGTTGCCACTAATGTAGGTAGCAGTGTGTGGGGACAGTACCTTATTCAAGGGGTGAATGGGGTCATACACAATGCTGGTAGCTTTGCAGACGCAGCGTGTAAGTGTGAGTGTCTGTGGCAAAGGGGAGAAAGACCCCAGTGATCTCCTCGGTTGTCTTCAATATCTCTTGTAGGGTCTTGCGATCTGAAACATTGCAATTCCCAAACCAGGCTGTGATGCAGCTACAGAGGATGCTCTCTATGGTCCCTCTGTAGTACATACTAAGGATTGGGGGTGGAAGGTGCGCTCTCCTGGCGCTAGGCTTTCCTGGCGATGGAGCTGGTGTTGTGTGATACTCTGGTGCTCTGGACAAATTCGACCAAAGAGCCAACAATGCTCACTTTGCGCCCTCCTGAAGTCAACATCTATCTCTTTTGTTTTATCCACATTCAGGGAAATGTTGTTGACTCAAGTCTTTCAGCCGTTGCACCTCCTCTCTGTACGCTGCCTCATTGTTTCCGCTGCTCAAACCCACCACAGTTGTTTTATCGGCAAACTTGACAATGTGGTTCGAGCTGTGCATTGCTGCACAGTCGTGGGTCAGCAGCGTGAACTGTAGAGATCTGAGCACACAGCCCTTGGGGGCCCCTGTGTTCAGCATGGTGGTGCTGGAGCTGAACAGCACTCTGACATAGATGTCCTTTTTGTCCAGGTGATTGAGGATCAGGTGAAGGGTGGTGGTGATGGCATCATCTGTAGAATGGTTGGGATGGTATGCAACCTGCAGGGGGTCCAGAGGGGGGGCAGTTGTGATTTAATGGGCCTCATGTCAAGCCTCTCAGAGCACTTAATGATGATGGGTGTGAGTGCAATGGGACCATAGTCATTGAGGCAGTACACTGACGACTTCTTTGGCACAGGGATGATTTTGGTGGCTTTGAAGCATGTTGGAACGACAGTGGTGCTCAGAGATGTTCTGCACATCCTCTGAGCACGCAACCAGGAATGTTGACAGGACCAGCAGCTTTCTGCGGGTTGACTCTAAGCAGAGTTTTCCTCACATCAGCCACAGTTAAACAGAGCCTGGTGGTTGGGAGGTGGGGTGGTCTTCCTCACTGCCATATCGTTTCAGGCTTCAAACCGTGCAAACCGTGGGGTGGAGATGCCCTGTAGTTGGTGATGGCCTGGATACCCTGCCACATGTGCCGTACATCCCCAGTGCCCTTGAAGTGGCTGTGGATTTTCTGGGCATGTGCCCACTTCGCTGCTCAGATAGTCCTGGACCAGTTGGCCCTCACTGTCCTCAGGGCTGCCTTGTCACATGAACTGAAGGTGGTTTCTTTTTAGCAGAGTGCGAACCTGAGCAATCATTCACGGCTTCTGGTTGGAGCGTGCGGTGGTGACCTTGGAGACAGTGATGTCATTGATGCACGTATTTATGTAGCCAGTGATCAATGTCCATGTACTCCTCCAGGTTGGTAGAGCCGGCATTGGTTTCAGCCTCCCTGAACATGTCCCAGTCAGTGTACTCAAAACAGTCCTGAAGAGCAGAGATGGCCAGATCTTTGTCTGCTTTTGGACGGACTTGGCATGTCTGATAAGTGGTCTGTAGGCTGGGATGAGCATGATGGACACGTGATCAGAGTATCCGAATTGGGGACAGGGCTCAGCCCAGAATGTTTAGGTAAACACTGTTCAGAGTGTTCACCTCCCTCGTCGGAAACACAAAATAATAGTCCACAGAATATCATTCTGTGAACTATTGAAACAGAAGTGCATTTTTTAAGTCAGGAGTCCTGTTACATCTGGCATAAACCCAACAGATCATTTTACAATAAGTTTGTTGTACGAGTAGTCAAACACTGTGGAGGTTTTGTGCTGGTGTGGGAAAGATTTGCTTTTCTGACCCTGGGAGACTTGCCATGATTGACAGAACCATGAATACTGTTCTCTACCAGAAAATCCTGGTGAACCACAAGCTTGAACACAACTACGTTATGCAGTCAGACTATGATC
This sequence comes from Hemigrammopetersius urotaenia, assembly GCA_037974485.1. Taxonomy (NCBI): domain Eukaryota; kingdom Metazoa; phylum Chordata; class Actinopteri; order Characiformes; family Alestidae; genus Hemigrammopetersius; species Hemigrammopetersius urotaenia. Next base: position 4,049,006 of record JBBPDC010000129.1, on the reverse strand, counting down.
TGAAGGACAAGAGTAAGTCCACCTCTGAATGGCAAAAAAATAAAATAAAATTTTGAATCAAATCTATGAACCCAGTGGGGAACAGTGGCAGGACCTTGCTCAACCCTGCCCTCTAATGTGAATCAAGCAATTCTGTCAAATAGAGTGGGCCAACATGTTTATCACAGCAATGGAAAAGAATTAGTTCTGGTTATAGAAAGTGTTTATTTGCAGTTGTTACCATGATATGTGGCACAAACATTCATTATGTTTAGGAGGCAATTACATCTTATAACCTTTCTCAAAAGGATCAATTTAAAACTGTGATCTGTGTTTCCCCTTGTTCTCTTATATTGTATATGTGAAATAATTTGGTGTGACAAATATACAAAAACAGAGAACATAGGGGATCAACTACATTTCTTAGCTCTGTATGTAGCAGTTTATTTATTTCATCTACTTAATGATCCAGAGGAACCAGTGACATTTGAGAAAAAAAACAGTGATCAAGCCACTTTTTTTGTTACTTAATAACCATACAATACAAACATGCACTTTGAATTCATACAAATATGTATGTTGAGCAATTTTTATACATACTAACAAAAATGATGTATTCATAAATAAAAAGAAAGATACATAAAAATATAAAACTGAATCTGATGGGGAACAAAGAACAAGAACCAAATGTTAATGGCCATAGAATTTTACTTCAAAGCTGATTATGAAAATTACGATGTTTTGATGCAAAACATCTTCAGTTCTCCTCAGGTTTCAAGGGTCTCACTGAGTGAATAGCAATCCTCCAACATTTCAATAGATTTCAGCCATTCATAATTTTTAAAAGTCAAAATACTAACTAGGCCATACAAGCAAAGTCTGGCTGTATTTTGAATGTCGTTTTGTTGTTGAAATGTTTATCTTTTTCCTAGACGCAGTTTCTTGACTGATAAGATTAAATTCCCCTTTAACACCTCCATCACTTTCTTCATGTTTCCGATGACGCGTTATGCTCCAGTGCTGTTGATAGTCCAGTGAAGTACACCTCCATACTTCACTGTGGGCATGATGTTCCTGAGATCATAGGTGAAACCCTTATCTTTCTCCAAACATGAACAACTGACTTACAAACAAAACGTTATTTTTTGTGCTCTCTGACCTGTGCCAAACTGTAAACTGTGAGAAATGCCTTTTAATTTTGTGAAATCCTGCATGCTCTAGAAAGTTGTGTTTCTATGAACTTTGCACTTGTATATTATTAAATCAGTTGTACTGACTGGGATGTTTAAGGTCTTTGTAGTGTTTCTGGTGTTTTATAATGTTGTCCCTGAGAATGTTAGAAAGTTTCTTGACTATTATTACAACCTGCATAATATTGCTTATTCTAATGTGGTGCAATAATAAAGTCAGCAATTTGTGCTTCTTTCCCCATTAATTACATTTCGTTTTTTTGTTTATGCTTAAGAATACAGTGCTCGTGTTTATAAGTGCACTAGCAGTATATTAAATAACAAAAACAATGACTGGATACTAAAGCAGAGGGTCAAAGTTGCATTGACTTCATGCCAAGCTTTACAAATTAGGAAAAGGTTCATTTAAAATGTTTTAGGGTACATAACTGGACCCATGAACAATTTTGCACCATTTTTTTTACCCATGTTGGGTAAAGTAGCTTATTTGGCTAGGATAGCATAGGATTAAAGTTTTAAATGCACAATCTATAAAGTGTCTGTGCTGCACATTGTGAACACTGAGTGAAACTGAACGAGACATGATGCTGATTCAGAGACACCTGGACGTTCCCAGAAAGACATAAACAATACATTCAAATTGTTTAGAAATATGAGCCACATGAAACATAATCAGTGACAAATTTAAGAAGGAATGGTTCTCTTGTGGAACAGACGAGGATGATTAGGTTTATGGTTATATTTTTGTTCTTAGCAAAATATCATTTCTTTTCTCAAGCCAGCACTAGTGGGAAACTCTGGTGGGAAAATGTCATTTTTGGTTTGTTCATTTTGGGAAATCTTTAACATTTGCCCTCTATGAATAATAAAGCTGGTGGGCTCTTGGCAATCCTTGGGAGTTACGCACTTGCAGATTGCAACAATATAAGTGAAGAAGTGAAGAAATTAGAAAATACATTTTTATTATTAATACTTTATATGCATCATTATATTAGTCATACGTTTGCAAGCCTAGCAAACATTTAGGAGTAATCTGTGTTATGTAATTAGGTTTACAAGAAAATGTCATTACATGTATAATAAATTATATTAATCTAACAAACCCATATCTGTTCTGCATTCTTTCTTACCAACTAGACGTCAGGCATGAAAACAAAATAAAAAGCAACCGCATTTGTGCCTTTAAAAACCACAAGAGTGGACATTAATTTGATATTGGTGTTGTGTTAGACATACATTTTTCAGGTTTCGAGGTTGTTCAGAGTGAGAAAATGATTTTGCGGATATTACGGTAAGTGTACAGGAAGACGGCAGGGTGTAGGTGGGGGATGGCCTCTATGGGTATCTCTGTACAGTAGGAATAATTGCTTTAGGTGCTGCCCTGTGCCATACTGACATTCTGTGTCTATACCAGTGATTCTCTTATTTATAATTCTTAATATATATTACGTTAACACGGTAATGAACTCCGAGTTGAAATCTACCTTTAGCTTGTTTCTGTATTTATATCTATATGGTTCATCTTCCTAAAAACTTTCACGTAAGACTTCTAGTCCTGAGAAATGGTACAATGTTTCTGGATTATGTCTGAACGTTGTAAGGACTGCAGTGTATAAAAGATCACATGGTTTCTAACTCAAAAAACAATTGAGCTGGTTGGCTCAGGGAAAATAGAGTGTTTGTAATAAACCTCTAAGCATTTAAAGAGTGAATGTTTCATAGGTGAGAACAGGTCACTGAGTCACGAGTAACAAGAAAGTCTCTGAGTCAAGTCACAAGTCAGTGTAAGCAAGTCTCAAGTCACGTACTCAGTATGGTTTTTTTTGGATGAACTTTAAACATTAAACAGCAAATATTAAGCATCCAAATATGGATGGAGAAAAACATGAACACAGTTTATGGTGAATTAACATTTAATTAACATAAGATTTCTGTTTACATGTAAAATGACTAATGCATGGTAGATGAATAACCGTTATTAACTTAACGCTAGCATTACTGCAGCGAAACAAGGCAGAGGGTTTCTGATGCCTGATTAGCCATTTTGGTGTTTTTCTTATTCACACCTGTTCCGACTAATCTGCTGATTATCAAGTCTGAGCTGAGGTGGAAATGTCAGAGCCGGAAAACCCTAAAATGGGCAGCATCAGGGTTAGGAACCAGTGCTCTAGGGTAGTAGGTTGTTGTCTTTTTGATGTTCTTTCTTCATAAATATAGCATTTTTAATGCAGATGCAGTTTTGCACATGACTATTTAAACATGCAGTCATTAAATGTTTTGACCATACAGTTGCATCTGCTACATATTTTGTATGCACACAATACTAGGACAATCATCAAATATGTACATCTAATACACTGAAACCCAAAATGCAAATGTTTCAAGTACATACCATTCGCTGCATTCCCTCGACTCAGAAAGTCCTGGAGTGGTGGCTGGTTCAGACTGAGGGGCCTTGCCTAGTCAGGGCTATTAATGTTAGAACTGTGTATCATGTCTGCAGCAGTGACACATTCATGACCTTTACGGATTAACTGACAGGCCTCTGTTAAGAGAACATAAAGTTGATGCTATTATGGAAATTGTGACTTTTAAAGGAAACCAAGGACCAGTTCTTGTCCAGAGGGCTGTATGTGGGAGCCTTATTTTTTCGACTTCAAAGCCAATTTTCCTATAAGCGCTGGGGGTATGCTGCTATGTGGGGCACGCTTGCACGGTGCAGAAAGGTGGCTTCAAAAGACTTCTGGGAAGGAGTCTACACTCATTGAGTCTCTTCTGTCCATTACTTTTCAGATTAATTTTGAAATGACCAAGATAGAAAGACAAACCATGGTTTGCTTTTATTAAAAATGCATAATTAAAATTAAAAAATTGTATTTAGTTCCATCAGATTGTCAACATATCTGTGGAACGCTGGGATCTAAGTGTTCGGTGCCGGATGTTTTTAACAGCACCATGACGTTCATTACGGACTGATGTAAAGGTGACCAACGAACTATTTAAAACACAGACATGGCAATACTATAAACAGATTGACGCACTTGATTTAGCCGTTTCCAACTTTCCATTTCAACTTTTTTTGGTGTCTGAAACCTGTAAACAGCACTTTCACCCCACGCTCAGCCAGCCCTCCAACGCTTCAGTGGTTCACAAAGTGCTCGGAAAATAAGTGCCATGACAACATTCCTGTTTATAACACAGCAGAAGTCGCTTTGAAACAGATGTTTTTATAGACTAGCACTGGCAGAGCTTCCTTGTGATATGCCTCATGGTCATATTCTTCATTTAGTAGACTCATGTTCAGCACCTTTGTGGCTTCACCTTCAAACATGAAGCTGAAAATCACTTTTACTGACATGTTAGTCATTTGTATTTAGTTGTAGTCATTTCAGTAATAGGCAGTTCATTTCACTCTGAGAGGCTGAGTCATTTTGTTGGTGTACGTTTCACTGCTGGTGGTCTGCCACATAATGCAGCAGGCTCCCGAAGACTGCAGAACGCTTTAGCGTCATGCATGCAAGCTAATAAACTTGCAAGCCCATATCTGTTCTAAGTAAAAGTCAATTTGTATTGCTGTGTTTTATCCTTGCGAAACAAATGTACTGATCACAAGTCAGGCTTGTTATTTGGTTATTTCTCTAGAGATGACAAGAATTGAGTTGTGGCTCTATATACAGACCTATAAGGCAGATGTCAGGATCTCCACAAGGACAGATTTCTGCAGATTTTGGTCATTTTCTGGCTCAAACCCAAGTCACCAGTAACTCACCTGATCTGACTTTTAGAGCAGAGAAAAAAACCAAACTGCTGGACTACAGCCCTTAGTTCCTCCCACCCGGTCTTAAGAGGTTATAGCATGTCCAAGCCCATTCCACAGTGCTGCATTTCCTAGTATACAGTTAATCTCTATCAAATGTGGTCTGTGACTGGTGATCCAACAACAGGGCCTTGGGCACCTCTTTAATATGTCTGGGGAGTGAAGTCTAGCCCATCTGTTTGCAGGACTGCGTAACCTTAGACTGGCCAGAGGGTCCATGTTGTCCCCTGTCCACTGCGGAAAGCACCTCACATGTGCATATAAGTATCAGAACTAAACATGAAGCAATGTAAGAAGTGTCCTGTTTTCTTACACATAACAATTTTTAAATAATGTAGATGTCTGTGTGTGCCACTTATCTGCAAAAGACATGGTAAAATCATGCATTTTGAGAAGATCCACCTGCTGGCCTTTTATCCATAGTTCATACTGGTGCCACCTCTTTCTCAGGTAAATGATGCTCATGCACCGGCCTTCCACATGAGGTAGAAGAAAAAGGCACTTAGAAAACAGTTCAGTTCTGATGCTCAGATGCCCATTGTAGGCACTTAAGGCAGAAAACAGGGGCATGGGCACTCTCGTCTGCAGCTACGCAGCCCTGTACAGAGCAAGCTGTGAGGCACTTTGCATTCTGTCATCTTGCTATCATTCACATTCAGGGCATTTGGCCAACAGCCTTATCCAGAGCAACTTACAATCATTACTTACAGAGACAGCCCCCCTGGAGCAGCTGAGGGTTAAGTGTCATGCTCAAGGACACAATAATTGAAAGTATGTTTGCAATTTTGTGGTCAGCAGGTTCACAGGCAAGTGTTTTACCCACTATACTACTACCACCCATACCACCAATATCATAGCCAGTGTTCATAAATTTGCATTTAGCTAGCGCTCTTATCCAGAGCGGCATACATCAGTACTCGAATAGTCCACATCTGTTCCTTAATCCTGTAAAGCTAATCTTAAATCAATGTCCACTATTCAACCAAGTTACTGCACGCTAGGTACACCTAAACAACACCTGTCAAAGAAGTCAGAAGTGAAGGAAAAGTAAGGAAGGCATGTAGATTTTTATTTTGGGTGGGGAAGAAGAGAGAAATACGCAGAAACAAGAGGCATAGTAGGTCACCAAGGTGCTCCTTGAAGAGGTGCGTCTTCAGACAGTGAGTCGCAGCTCTTCTGTGGGAATGGACCAGCTAGGGTTGACCATGACAAAGAACCACTTTTGGAAGGTACTAACCACTGGGAAGACCCAATGTGTTGGAGATAATCTGACCCAGTCGTATTAGCTTATGTCATAGTTGCTCAGACCCTTATTGCTGTTCCTGCTTCCAACACATCAGCTTCTTGATACATCCAACCACTTGCCATGTGCCATTTAAATGTTGTGGCTGACTGATGTATACACACACATTATTCAAATTTACAACTTCCAGATTATGCATCGCTTTTGTATGCTGCTGGATTTTCTCTCTTATAAACATGCTTTTCATCTGTGGGTTCAGAATGACTTGGCAATTTGCCAGAACATGAACATCTGCTGGTAAGACCGATCAAATACAAGATTGCCCCCTACTGCAAAACAGATATTAAAAATGGTGGCTTCTTTTTATAGAATCCAGATGTTTCCAACTCAATATAAGCCACCTGAAAGACAAGTAAATATTACATAAGCATATAAATATACACATCACAAGTACAACCATAAAACCTAGACAAATACGTTTTATTTCTATTCAATATGTAGAAAATGTAATACATTAAATAATTGTACAAATCTCATAAAAGTTTTTTTTTTTTAGAAATGTTGCAAAAATTCAAGTTTTAGACTGCTGCTGTATTGATAAAATGGTTTGAATGATTGTGAAAATGAAAACAAGAGCGAGAGAAAGAGAGAGAGAGACAGAGAGAACAGAAATTTAGTACAGGTTGGTCTTCTTCATTATCCGTAAGAACTCCTGTTCATTGATTTCTCCATCTCCATCTCTGTCTGCCTCGTCTATCATTTCCTAACAGAGAGGAAATGGGTGTTAATACAATGCGGAAAAAAAGTATGTTCATCAGAGGTATCTCTGCGCGATCAAAGTGACAAAATCAGACAAAATCTACTTGTACTGGGTCAACACACTGTAGGCACCACAAGCCTCAGCGGAACATGATGACGCAGGAGTTGTTTTCATACAAAACTGGGGAAATCTTTGTTCATGTTTGAAATGGAAACACATGAAATACTGATACTTAGTGGCCATTTTTTTCTGCTCCACTCCAACATTAGGCTGAACTTTGCAGGGTTGCAATAACTGACTGTAGGCCATTAGTTGCAGCACAATTCAAAGCCATCCTCCACCCGGTGCACCAACTGAAGTGGGCCATATTTTTAGAGTTTATAAATGCCGATTTGCCATTAAAACCACCAGCCTGATATTATGTAGGTCCCCTTCGTGCCACAGCTCTGATCTGTCGAGATATGGGACAGGTGTCCATAGGACTGAAGGAGTGCTGTAATATCTGGCATGAACAGCAGATTGCTAAAAACATCAAAGGTGGCTATAACAGAAAGGTGTCAGAACACACCAGCATCCTATCTTGCTGTGTATGAGGCAGTGTACCCAAACCAGAGTCAGAGTGCCGGGATTCAAGCCCAAACCATCCGATAGCAGAGGCATTACCCTAACCACCAGGGCACCAGCTGCCCACGGAGGCCCCAATTCACAACTTGTATGACTAAAATAATGTTTTGGTGCCAGATACCATAGAACACCTTCGGAGATCTTGTGGAGTACATGTCTCGATAGGTCAGAGCTGTTTTGGTGGAATAAGTACCACCTACGGAATATTAAGCAGGTGGTTTAAATGTTATGGTTGATTGGTGTATATGGTTAAGTGTTTCTGATTGGTCAGTAAGTGTGAGTAGTTCTTGTGGTGTTTCTGTTACATGCAGCCCCTGTTAATATTACGTTTCTTCAGAAGTGTGAATTTGACATTTTTTGTCATATTACCAGACTCACCTGCAATTCCTCATCTGTGAGGTTTTCTCCAAGTTCCTTGGCGACTCGTTTGAGATTTTTGAATGAAATTTTGCCTGTTCCATCATCATCAAACAACCTGAATGCTTTCAAGATTTCTTCTTTTGAGTCTTTTTCACTCTGCATTGAAAAATCCCCAAAAATGTGCAACAAGTTTACACGGTGCATAGTATAGAATAGTACATGTTTATAGTCATATTTTTAAAATTGCAAGTGATATGAAGTGCTGATTTTACTACATTTTACTACTGCATGGAAAATTTCCCCATGCACTTTACAATTCCTCCTTTTTAGACAATTTACCATTTTTTGGGTCATCATGGAGAGAAAATCATTGAAGTCGATGGTGCCTGAGCCTTCTTTATCAATGTCAGCAATCATTTTCTTTATCTCTTCCTTCTTTGGTTCAAAACCAAGAGCTCGCATTGCAACCTCAATGAGAGAAAAAAGATCACTAAGTAACACATTTTTATAGCATGGATTAGATTTACATGTCTATACTACACACACGCATGATCATAAAACACAGACATGTGTGGGATTAACTGGAATTATACAGAGCAAGCTGACTGTGATTCTTTTCAATTAAGACTTCAAGGAAAGATAAACATTACACACATTATATCACATTACTTGGGTTCTCCAGATGACAAAATCAATGTAAATTCTCCAGTGTATCTTACTTTAAGCTCCTTGACATCAATGGTCCCTGAACCATCTGTGTCGAACAGATCAAATGCCTCCCGGATCTCCTGCTTCTGTTCCTCTGTCAGGTCAGGTTTGGGACCAGCTTTCTTCCGCTGGTTTGCTGCTGCACTGGGTTTTCTGTAACTAGATGCCTGTATGAAATGAACCAGGTCCACTATCTGTAATTTCTCTTTGTGTGGGTTATGAAATAAAGATATTAAAATATTAAGATAAAAAGGTTTTAAAACATTTAAATGAAAAACAAATATATATGCACATAAAACTCAAGACATGTGGATTTAACAGTCCTCTTCGAAAGCAAATAAATTAGTGCTGTAGAAATTGTGTCCTTTGGTTCCTTTCCCCACCACTGTAAGGAAATCTTGTGAGTTGGCAAGTTGGTTTTTTTTTTTTTTTACAATGCACCGTTCACATCAAACCATTGTTTATATCTCAACTACTGAATTCTGGAAGTTATGCAAACAGTTTGCAAAATTCTGTGGAACTCCCCTTTAAGTAAATTACATCAACTTAACAGATTTATAAGGGCCTTGAAGAAGAGTGTAAAGCTAGACAGTTCATACAGTGTTAGATTATCTACTGTCAAAATCTTCTCACTGAGCTGGCTCTTCACGGTATTGAATCTTATTGAACGTTAAGATCATTACCATATCATCAGCTGCTACTTTATTGCATTTATTTATATTGCATTAACATTAAGACACATAAGTCATTTTGGACTGCTGCTGGTATCGTACTCAATTTTTTTTTTTACACACAGTAATGTTACACTGTTACTTGTTTATGTCAGTGTTGTTTACTGTTATATTATCTTTTCCCTTTGGAACTAATAAAGTTCTTAGACTGTTCATCCAAGTAAAAACTAAAATGAGGTAACCTTTAATATAAATGTAACTCCACCGGTTCAGAAAGACTGTGCTAGTCAAACAACAGCTGTAGGTTTAAAAACAAATCTACTTTAACTTCAGGCCAGCCTGAGAATAATCAAAACTAATGGTTTCCATAACAGCCCGATGTTAGCCTTTCTGCTAGCTAACGAGCTAACAATAACATTTACCACTTGTGCGTCTTTTTGTTCCATAAACGTGAATTTATATATCTCTATATCTTCAGTACTCATCCCAGATTAAGTGCTTACCATGTTAAGCCTGGATATCCAAACAATTCTCTTTTTCACAAGAAACAAAACATTAAGCCGTTTAGCTTGAACAGTACTCCAGGGTGTCAAACAACTTTGAGTGGGCGTGATCTTCAGGAGAATGACAACGAAATGGCTCAATAGAAATCCGGTTTAAGAATTTTGACCAATCAGATGGGAGAAGGCAGGACATTTAGTGTTTGAGTGGCAGGTGTGCGTTCGTTTGGACTCCGTTGCTTAGCAACAAGCGAGGATTTGGTTTTGCGCTTGCGCAGATGGGCTAGTCTTTCAGAGTGGGTAAAGATTTTGCACATGGCTGGGGAAGAAGGTGTGTATGTTCTTTTGTTTTTAACTCACTGATATATTTTTCGCTTTCTTTCCTGGGAGATGTTCAAGGTTTAGCTGGTTCTCACACAGTTGCTTGCCAGGTTTGAGTGGATTCAGCTGGAGTCCGAGGTAGTTTGCTAAAAAAGGCTAGCTAAGATAGCTAAGACATTCTTGCACAGATGGACAGATCCAAGACAGCTTAGACATTTTTACAGTTACAGTACAACAGATTTGATGATTAAAGTGGTTCTGCTCGTAATCTATGTTGTCAAATGCGTATGCATAAGTAACCTACTTAGCATATATTCTGAGGTACTTTCTGAATACAAGAATAAACTGTAGAACATAATTTAAAATATATATTAATAACATACACAATTTGAAAGAATGTACTTATAGTTCTGTAACACCACGCAAGTTAACGCGTTTAACAACCTGTGATGCTATATGACTAAATCTATGACTATATATTTCTAGTTATATGTTTTACAGTTTATTCTTGTATTCAGAAATACAGGGATAGCTAGTGGCCTGTTGGTTAGGCTTTGAATCTGCCAGTGGCACCAGTGAGGTTCTCTTGAGCAAAGTCCCCACACATTGCTCTCTGGGCGCTCCTCTGTTGGTGGTAGCCCACTGCTTCACTTGGTGAATGGGTTAAATGCAGCAAAAGAATTTTGCAATGTATGCTGTGACTATAAGGGCCCACTTTACTTTAAATAACACCCTACAACATCTGACTCCACAAGTTTAAAATCAATCTAAAATGTAAGTACTTTGTACACAGTTTGTAGATCTTTTTTCCTAGAACTGAACTAATAATTGTTTGCAGAAACCCCCACAAATTCAGCTATATTTCCATATAAAATATATCTGTATACATTTTTAGTGCTGTTGAGGGGACACAAGCAACCATATATTAAAACACAAAGGTGAAATACCCCTTGCACCCTAGGTTTGAAAGTAGAGAACGTTATTCATTTCTCCTTGCAGTTGATTGCCTGCGTTTCCGATACATAACGTCCCACATGTAAAGTTTACCTTTACATGTTTTTTAAGGGTACTATATTAAGCTGAGTTTAAAATGAAATTAAGTATTTTGGGAACAGATTTAGACTATTAAAAACAAGCATTCATAGGCATTTTTTTTACCACATCACAAATGAATGGTTTTTCACAATTCGCGGGTGCTCTTGGAACGTAACCCCCGTGAATTTCGGGGGTCAACAGTATACCCATGTTTTTACTTTGCTAGTTCATGGCTTTCAGTTTAAATCGTGTCCTACAGCACCTAACTCTGCAGGTTTAGAGTCAGTCTAACATTGAAATATATACCTTTGTTTTAACTTTGCAAGTTCATGCTCTTTATGAACTACCTGCAATTGCAATGACAAATTTTATTCCATTCACAATAGAACATCACGCCAACTGCTATTGTTGTTTGTGGCATAATGATTGAGGACCTAACTGGACAAGATGGTAGTTTGTCATATGTCATGATTATTGCAGTCTTGTAATTACCTGCATCACTATAACCATGAATTCCCTTTTTTGTCTCTGTGCTACACAGATGTCATTTCTAGGAAGTGGAGCAATAAACCTTGGTCGCCATATTGGCCTCCAGCAGCTAGAAGCCATGGCTGCCACCTCACATGCTGTTTTGGGCCCCAACAAGCACTATAAATTCATCCAGGATGAGAAGAGTGGGGAAGCAGCAATGGTCTGCTCCTGTTACCGTCTGCTGGAGCAGCTAGAGCTCAGTGGCTCTGTGGGGCAGTTGCTGCACGAGACCACCCGAGCCCATCAGGAGGCGCTGCACTCAGGAACGAGCACCCTGGTTTTCCTAGCAGGGGTCTGGAGCAGGGTGGCACTAGAGTGTCTTCACAAAGGCATTCCCATTTCACATATCATAGCTGGCATGTCAAAGGGCCTGGAACTGTGTGTGGAGAGCTGCAGTCGTAATGCCGTAACTTTAGAGGAGATGGTCTGTAAGGGTGCTTTAGTGACGCAACAGAATGATGATGCACGTATAAATGCTGAGAATGGCCTACCTACAAAGTCAGGGATGAGGGAATCAACCCAGGACACTGCTAGAACTATAAACGGGGTACTGAACCCAGGTTCCTTCAAAGAGAAACATCCCCCAAAGCACAGAATAAAACTCAAGCACAGCAGACACTTTAATTCAGGTAGCACAGAAGCTGAGGAGACACAGCCAGCGGAAACAACATGCCAGAAGAACTCAGAAACGTTTGACATTGTTCAAGTAGCTGAAGCTCTCAGCCATGGATGTATGGCTTCCATGAATTTAGTGCTAGAGGCCAGCAGGATTCAGTGTAGACATGGGAACTGTGGAGGTCCTTGTCACAAGGTTCTAGATGTTGATAGGTTGGTGACGTGTCCATTGCCAGGGCTGTCTGAGGAGCACTCTGGTGTTCTCCATGGATATGTCGTAAAGGTGGGTGATGATCATGCATCACTAGTCAAGCATTTCAAAGAGCAGACATTAAAAATCTGCCTTGTAAATGGCGACCTGAGTGAGAAATACCGTCACATAGGTTTTAACAGGCCTAAAAATATCACGTACATCGCCGATTGCTCTAGCTTGACAGGAGGCAGCCTAGAGGCCGAATGGGTTGAAAGGACGTTGAGAATACTTCTGAACCTCAGCATAAAAGTTCTTCTTGTGAGTGGAGTGGTCACCGGACAGCTAAGAGACCACTGTCTCAGTCACGACATTCTGGTTATTGAGCGTGTCAGGGTGACTATTTTGAATGACTTTGCTGTAACTACAGGAGCGATTCCCATCTCGTATATCGCACAGCTAAGCGAAAAATGCGTGGGTGCTGGAGTCCATGTGAAGGTGTTGAGAGAGTACCGTGATGGAGGGAAGACTGGATCAACACTATTGAATATCGTTGCTGATGGAACTTCTCTAGTCACGGCAGTCATCACTAGCTCAGTCCATGCTAAGGTCCAGAGCCTTGAGGACCAGTTCTGGAGCTGTGCTTATCGGCTGCACCACGCACTCAAAGACAGAAAACTGCTGCCTGGTGGAGGTGCTGCTGAAATGCTGTGTGTTCACCAGCTCTACAAACACTTGGACATGTCACGGTTCAATGCTGCCAGACACTCAGATGCAGCAAGAACAACATCACCAGACAAACAGGAGATTCTGCAGCTGATGGCAGACAGCTGGATAGACTATATCTCCACTCTGATGGTGAATGCTGGTCAAGTCAAGGCCAAAGCTCAAGCATGGACGTGTGTTGTTCAGCACCTAAAGGAGTGCAGGAACCTTCAAAGAACTGAAAGGCCAGAATCTCCACTAAACTATTATTGCCTAAATTTAGAACAAGAAGATAAAGGAGACATGGTGGTGGGAAGAGAAAGAGAAAAGCCAACAGTGTATGATAATGTAACTGTGAAGTTTGAGGCCTGGAGAAGGGCACTGGACCTGGTGTTCTTGATCATTCAGACAGACACAGAGATTATTACAGGAATGAATGAGGAAAAAAGTCAATATAAAGATCTCATGTTTCTCTGACATCTCTGACATAATTTGCATCATCTATTCAAGCCTACATGTAAAGTTTTTTTTTTCCAAATACTCCAAATAAAGTTTCACTTATGTTTTGAGATGCTCTAAATTATTTTGGGCAAGTAGAACAATTTACTAGCATCACCATTAACATTTTAAGTAATATCCTTTGAAGAAGCATTAGTCAATTTTATTTATTTTTTTTATTGTATTTGTTTTAGACCATGGCATAAGCAGAAAAGAGAAACTAATTCCTTACACACTCAATACAAATAGCCTAAATGACCTGGCTTTACAGTGTCTGAAAAAGCAACACAGTTAATGAATGTGAATGTTTCGGTTTGAGTCAAATATACCAAGAGTAGTCAAGTTGTTCTCAACACATCATTGCACGAAGATATATTTGAATACAGTTTGTTTGGTAAACAAAACACTGGTGTACCATGAAGTAGGTTTCTAAGTTAATGGGCTTTCTTTGAATTTATTTATTGTCATGGTAATTCAGTATCTAGAAATAAAGTTAATACTATTTATTTCTAAGGCACATTTAAAACACTGCACACAGTGGGATGTTTTTAATGTGCTATAGAAATAATAAAAAGATTGTGAATCACGGGAACAAACTAAACAAAAAAAGCTACAGATAGTTCAGGCTCCAGGATTTTAAACAAGCTGTCGTGGTTTAATGAGGAGCGATTAACCCAAAGAAGCAGTGAGTTTGAGCACGAAAGTCAAGTTTGCTTTGTGTTTACCACTTGTTACCACTAAGAGGTGCTTTTTACCATGTAATCCTCCGGGTTTCTCTAAAGAATTGAGACTACAATAATATGCATGCAATATACAGAGCCTAAAAAGATTTTTAAAAATTCTTGAATTTATATATTGAATATATAATTCTTGAATATATATATTTTTTTCCTTCCTCAAGTGGCTGATAGCAGCAGACACCGAAAGAAAACAGTAATACTTGTCCAGAAAATTACATAGTGCACACATACCTGAAAATATTGCACGTTGCACTGGAAATGCCAAAGCATTCACTGGAAGCAAAGGTGCCACAAATGTGTCCCAATACTTTTGTCCAACATGGGCCCAAAGTCATTAAAGTTACTGTAATAGTCAGGCGTCCCAATACTTTTGACCATATAGTATATCGTCCGTGTATGGAGCTGCACTTTTATTCTGAAAGGGGTTGTTCCCTCATGCCGTCATGCTGGTAATGTAATCAGCAGCTCTTGTCCGTGGCCCATGAATGCAAACAGGAGGGACAGGCGAGCAGTGTGTCCCGTTTGGCATGGTTAGAGCTGCTGTTCTGGGGTAGAAGTGAAGACTGTGGGCCGAGATCATGTGGATCACTCCAGAGGAGGTTCTGCTGGCTAATGCTCTGTGGGTCAGCGAGAGGGCCAACCCCTTCTTCATTTTGCAGAGGAGGAAGGGACACGGCAAGGGAGGAGGCATCACTGGTGTGTTTTTGCACAACAAAGAAATGTATATAAAATATAAAACTCACATACACTAACACACACATACATATGTTCGTATGTAGCTAGTTGCCACAGTAACGTGATGCAATGTATCACTGGAGACTGGAGGTTACAGTGTTGCAGTTTAGCCTGCTTTGGTGTGACTTTTCTGCTTTTGTTTACATTCTGCACTGACACAGTACGAACATAACCCCCCTCCCTTCAGGGGCTTAATGATGGCTTTTTTTCCGAATTAGACACCTTGTGTTTGGATTAAGAACGTGTGTGTGTGTGTTCGTGGGTGTTTTGCCCCTGTAAGGATGATGTCAGTTGCACTGGATCATGAGAGAGGCGGTAGCTCGCTAGCTCTTCTCCTTTTTTGTTGTTTTACAAACTTATGGATACTTTCTTCTTAGTAGAAGACAGAATAAAATATTTAATGTTTGGCCAATTTCTGGACACTGAAAAGTATTAACAAGTACAGTGTCCTACACTGTGGACAGGAAAAAAACGTCGAGTATGTGGTTATTGGTCAGTTTCCTGCCTTAGACTGGATTTATAGCTTCTCGTCAGCATGTTTGTCTCCCCCACACAGTTTGTATGTCTTTTTGTAAGGTGGACTGAGCATGACTCCTCCCAGCGTTTGCTAAAGCAAACATACTCTGAAGGAACGCTTCATATGACACGACACAGAAGACCTTTGTTTTTATTAACCCCCCTTTTTACATGTTGCCTCTAAAACCTCCCTCCAAAGCGAAGTAGATATTACAACAGAAATGACCAAGCTCATCAAGCAAAGGTTGTGTGTAAATTGTATGATTACAGAGTGATTTGGCTGTTTTTTCCACTGTATTTGTAGTTGTTGCGCTAATTGAACTTTAATACTGTCTCAAAACAGTTCCCAAATATCTTTTAATGTATTTCAGGTGTTTTCGTCATGCTCAGGTCACATTGCTGCATATTAACTTTTGTGCAGCCCAAGGATCAGAGCACACAAACACATCCTCTAGTGAGAGGAACACACAGAGGAGCCCTGTTACAGTTGTGGTGTCTTAAGACTCCAGTGAGCAACACATAAATAGCCCATTCAAAAAGACGGCTGAGTCAGTTGAGTGAAATTGGTGAAAAACTTGCTGATCTAGGTTAGTTGGGTGAAATGTGTGGACCCCGGAAGGATAGATGGTCTTTGCAGTTAGCACAGTGTTATTGACGCTGGGAGTGAACTTTCTCCGCTGTCTGTGACATTTCTTGCTGTCTGTCTCTACACAATCTGTGAACCTGCCCTGTGAGATAACAGATGGGTGTTGCGTTAAAGATTGTAAAGTAATGGCTTGTCCTTACCTCTGTTCTTACAATCAGATTCTCTCTCTCTCTGTCTCCCTCCTTTTTCCTTTAGGCCTCCTGGTTGGTACACTGGACGTTGTGTTAGACTCCAGTGCTCGTGTAGCTCCCTATAGGATCCTGCACCAGACTGGAGATTCCCAGCTCTTTTGGAGCATTGCCTGTGGTCAGTACTCAAGCTGTTTACCCATTCATTAACATTTCAGCTCAACTTTAGCTCCTGGAAGAGTTCATGTTAATATCAGATTGTCAGATAATTTGGTTTAGATTGGTTTAAGATGGAACAGATTTAGCTTTGATAACAGTCTGCTAATTTATATATTTTATTCATGCAGTTCCTTATGTAATCACGTTAAAAAAACTGAATAGTTCAGATCTTAAAAACTATGTAAATCTCCATAAAAAATAACTTTTCACCCCAGCAGCTGTTTGGATCTGTGTTAACATTGGGTCCTTTTTGTGATGGAAGGAACTGGAATTAAAATAATAAAAAGACTAATCCTGCAAACTGTGTCATGTGACTTTCATTGACGGATTACTGATAACTTGTTTGTTTGCTGAGATTTATGGTGCGTTTGCTTTTGTTTACCAGGCTCATCTCGAAAGGAGATAACAGAGCACTGGGAATGGCTGGAGACCAACTTACTGCAGACTCTCTCTATCTTTGACAACGATGATGACATCACCACTTTTGTAAAGGGCAAGATTCAGGTGATCCCTCACCAAATATCTGCTAATAGTGTGTGTGCACTTTAGGTTTTCGCTTTCCCTTTACTTTTGGGAGGGGAGGGGACACACACATTACATTGCATTCATTTGGCAGATACACAGCGACTTACAATGTGAGGAACCAGAGGAGAGTTTAGGTACTAAAATCTTGATGCGAGAATTTTATGAGAGGTTTTTGAAGCAGGAGGTTTTTGAAGCTAGTGAGAGACTCCGCTAGTCTATTCAGCTTAGGCAGCTCATTCCACCAGCAGGGAACCACAAAAGAGAGTCTGGTCTGGGTTTGCTTTGTGCGTAGGGACACAAAACCAACCCGTCTTCGGTCTGTGTGTCTGTAGGGCATCATTGCTGAGGAGAACAAGAGTCGTCAGGCACAGGAGGATGAGGACTGTGGCAAGTTCCGGGAAGCTGAGCTGAAGATGCGGAAGCTGTTCGGGATGCCAGAGGAGGAGAAGCTGGTGAACTACTATTCCTGCAGCTACTGGAAGGGCAGAGTGCCACGGCAGGGCTGGCTTTACCTCTCTGTCAATCATCTCTGCTTCTACTCCTTTCTGCTTGGGAAAGAAGGTGAACAAGAGGGGTGGAATGGAAGAGGAGAGTAAGAAAGGAAGCATGGTTTGAAGGGATTTAATGCAATAAGGGTAGAATGAATGGAGTAAAGTTAAAAGGAAGCAGTGAAATGCTTTGCTGTTTCTCTCATCTGACGTCAGTGTTTTTGAGTTAATGTCACTTGATTTAATTTACTCTTAATGCCTTTCCTCAGGAAAAGTCTCTGCTTTGTCTGCAAGCTTGTTTTTAGTGTAAGAAGTCATTCTCTGTCTCTCTTTCTCTGTAGTGACTTTGGTGGTTCAATGGACTGATGTGACTCAGTTGGATAAGAACGCCACTCTGGTGTTTCCTGAGAGTGTGCGTGTGAGCACCCGTGACACTGAGCATTACTTCTCCATGTTTCTCAACATCAATGACACTTTTAAGCTGATGGAGCAGCTGGCTAACATTGCTATGAGGCAGCTGCTGGACAACGAGGGCTTCGCTGCTGACCGTTCACTCCCCAAACCCTGCAAGACCCTGAAAAACGTCTCTGCCCTCAAAAGGTTTGCAGCTAGTTTCCTTTGTGCTCCTCAGAAACAACAATTAATCAGGAACTCTAGAAAGGTCTTGAATATAAAGGTCTTGAATGACATTGCTGAGTTAGGTAATGGGCCCTTAGAAGTCTTTATTCAGAATTCATTATGCAAAATTCTTACATTTTCAGAAAAACTTTTTTTCTGAACAGTAAATGTAGTTTTGCGTATTAGCATTGTACACCATTATCTAAAGAAATGTCAAAACAGTACCCAAAGTTGTAATATCTTGGTTTCCTGGTGGTTTTCTGGCCTTCTCACAAGGTTGGTTCCTCTTTTCATTGATGGAGTCCAAACGTTGTATGAATTTGCTAATTTCTTCCCTCATGGAACTTAATTAAATACTGAGTAGCAAAGCAGGTTTGGGATTGTAAAAACAGATGCTGAGCTTCCTCAAGGAGAAGCTTGGAACTGATTAAGTGGCAGACACAAAGTTATCAGTACATTAAAACAACACATTTATCTAATGTTTCTGTGCAAGTAAATGCATGCTGCTCAGATACATTTTGAATATATACACGGAGCAGCCACTGCATTGCAGCTGGGAGGGCGAAGCAAATAACGTTTATCTCACTACAGTGGCACCTGTCAAGGGGTGAGATATGTTGGACCACAAGTGAACAGTCAGTTGTTGTCGTTGATGTGTTAAAAGCAGAAAAAGTGTGTGTGTGTGTGTATGATTGCTCCAGAATGGCTGGTCTTCTGGAGTGTTCCTGGTATGTAATGGTCAGCATCTACCACCAGTGGACAGTCGGTAAAACAGTGACAGGGTAACGAGTGCCTGAGGCCCACTGATGTGAGTGTGGACTGAGGCTAACTTCGGTCTAATCCCACAGAAGATCAGTTGTTACACAAATTCCTAAAAAAAATTTTGTGAGAGTCCCCAATGTTTACTCCTGTCCTCTGCTGAAAGTGCCTGGGCACATGTGTATCATGGAGTAATGGAGAAATGTGGCCTATTACGATAATTCACTTTTTTTTCTCATCATGTTGTGTGTGTGTGGGGGGGGGTGTATTTCTTATCTATATGGGAAGTTGGACACAGGCAGTGTGATGCTCTGGACAGTGCTCTGCTAGGTATTCTTGGCATTTACTGGCATTTACTTATCGACCTACCCGAAAATTGTTGCAGACCAAATCCCTTCATAGCAAAAGTATTCCCTAATAGCAGCGGCCTGTTTTAATGGCAGTGGCCTGCAAAAACTGGTCTGTTTTAAGGTTTTAAGGTACAAAAGGTGTTGACTTGGCCTCCAGATTCCACAGATCTCAATCCAACCATTTCATTGAGGCCCTTCCCCGCAATTACGGGACATTAAGGATCTGCTGCTAATGTCTTGATGCCAGACGCCACAGCATACCTTCTGAGGTCTTTTGGACCTCAACATCAACATGTCAGAGCTGTTTTGGCAGCACAGGCAGGACCTACCTGTGTTATGCAGGTGCTTTTAATGTTATGGCTGATTGGTGTGGGTTTTAGGAGTTGTCCCAGTTCCAAAAATGTGAAAGCCTTTTTTCTGCTAATTTCAACCGTACTATAAATTATGCTCAGTATCTCAGAAACAGGGTCAAGGATAGAGCATATAAATACATGGAGTAAAGCACTATTTGTTCATTGGGTCTTTTCAGAGACCTGGATGCTCGAGCGAAAAACGAGCGCTACCGGGCTCTGTTCCGTCTGACGCAGGACGAGCGGCTGGATGGACACACGGACTGCACCCTGTGGACACCCTTCGCAAAGATGCATGTTGTTGGCCAGATGTTCGTCTCCAACAACTACATCTGTTTTGCCAGCAGAGAGGAAGATCTGTGTCAACTCATTATACCTCTTAGAGAGGTCAGCTGTTTCTCTCTCTCTCTCTCTCTCTTACTTTCTCGCTTTCTCTCTATCTCTCTCGCGCTCTCTCTTGCTTTCTCTCTATCTCTCTCGCTTTCTCACCTCACTCACTCACTCACACACACACACACACACACACACACACACACACACACACACACACACACACACACACACAC
>JBBPDC010000129.1:4007852-4024404 GCA_037974485.1 Hemigrammopetersius urotaenia | reverse complement strand
CACACACACACACACACACACACACACACACACACACACACACACACACACACACACACACACACACACAGATTTGGAGAATCCCTTTACCTATATAATTCCACCAGTATATTTAAAACTGAAACTTGACATTACACACATACATGATGCTCCATTGTGTCTCTCTCACTTCCTCTCTCTTGCCTCTTCTCTTCCTAGGTGTCTATAGTGGAGAAAGCTGATAGCAGCAGTGTTTTGCCCAGTCCGCTTTCCATCAGCACTAAAAATAAGATGACCTTCCTGTTTGCCAACCTTAAAGACCGGGATTTCCTGGTTCAGCGCATATCAGACTTTCTGCAGCGCACTCCCGATCGGCTCTGTGGCCTCACTGGACAGTCTGTGAGTCACTCAAATGCTTAGGGGCGGTCATATAACACTTACAAAAACATCTCAGCATTTTAAGATTTACCATTAGACTGAACATCTGCTTGAAGTGATGCTTTCTATAAATATCTAAACAATAATAGAAAATCAAAACAATACATTTTGACGAATTTCTGGCTCCTTCTACTTTAGCCATTTGACATATTTGTCCTTGTTCATTGATAACAGTATGTCATATTTCCAGAAACGATATCATGATGTCTGTTCAAGATTGCTTTACAACAGTTTGTGGCATGCGTGTAATTCTTCAAACATGATGAATGCCTGCTACCTATTAAATTTTTTTTTCCTCTCCTAGGAAACTCCAAGTCCCAGTACCCCTACCTCTCTCCCACCAACCCCACCAGTGCTGGGACCAGGAGAGCTTCCTCTGATCCGACACTACAGCTCCAGCCTGCCCACCGCCAAACAGGGCCTGCTGAGCATTTACCAAAAGGACCTTCCTGAAGACCTGGGACCCAAAGCGGTGAGGCATTGCTGGGTCATGGTTGCATTCTACCTAAACCTCTTTCTTGAGGCAGTCTATTCTTTGACAGCAAAACAAACTGAACATTTTTTCTAAGAGTGATGATGCAGCAAAAAGGACTGATGTATGCAAAATGAGCATCAGTGCTAGTTTCAAAGAAAAAAAAAATCTGACCTCTAGCAAACAATTAAATTTTTAAGCACTTAATTTCTCTGCCCTATAAACTTGTTAAAGATCTAATAGGGCATGTGTAGTTATTTTTCTCATTCAGTGTTCTTTTCCATCATTTAGACGAAGGAAAAGATGAAGGAGGAGTCGTGGAATATCCATTTCTTTGAGTTTGGCCGAGGCGTGTGTATGTACCGTACATCTAAGACGAGAGACCTGGTGCTGAAAGGGATTCCTGAGAGTCTGAGAGGGGAGCTGTGGCTACTTTTTTCAGGTAATTTCTGTTTCCTAACAGCAGGGGGCGTTTTGCTTTGTTTTTTTCTGACACTATTTGAGAACTTCCTTATTGCTCACAAAATGTGTTGTTTGACTTTCTTTTTCCATTTGAAAGGTGAATTAACATTTTAATTGTGATGTTTTAGAAAAGATATTTGATATGAAAAAGGCAAGCAGGAGAGCAGTTGGAAAATACTGTGAACTCTGGTCTGAGAAGTCTCATCCTGAGCTCATAAATGCAGTTATGAATGCAAAATTAATATAAATGTATACATGGGCCACATGAATTTGAATGAAGAGGTTAAAACACATGAGCTTAGGATGAGACTTAATTACTGCATAAATGCAGTCGGTGTTCTGTTTTATGTGCTGTTGTCTGGGTGAGTTAACACGTAACCATGGTAACCACCACATTTGACCTGAACTTCTGCCCTCGTTCTGTGACTCATCCGAATCACATGACCTGCAGACTCAAACCATAAACGATCTCCTTCATTGGATGGTTGCATATGTACATGTCCATCTACATGGACAAATATATTCTCTAGGCATAGATTGTTCATTGCTTTAGCTCATTCTAATCATAAGACAGTATTAGTATTCCTCCCTAATGAAATTAGAAACAAATCTCCATTTCCTGTGTAAAATAAAGTGTCCATTTGTCATACGTGAACATGCCAAAGCACACAGTGGGAATGGTTGGGGGGGTGCTCTTTGGGTGTCTCAGAGGTGCCACTGGTAGTCCTGGGATTTGACCCCACAACCTTCCTATAGCAGCGGCAGCTCCCCTCCACACCCCTCTTGGGAGACTTGAATGAAGAAAACATATTTCGAACGTGATTCCTCTCATTCGCTCATTCTCCTCTCATTCCTTGGCAGCATCATCCTGATGGCATCATTATCTCCCCTTCATCCCCTCATTACATTACTTCATTAATGGTGATTAATGCAATTTCACTCTCTTTGTAGGTGGTCAGAATGAGATGGCCACTCATCCCAATTACTATGCCGAACTGGTTGAGCAGGCGATGGGTAGATGCACGTTAGCAACAGAGGAGATTGAGAGGGACCTGCATCGCTCGATGCCAGAGCACCATGCCTTCCAGAATGAGATGGGCATTGCTGCTCTCCGACGAGTGCTTACTGCATATGCCTACCGCAACCCAGGCATAGGCTACTGTCAGGTACACACACACACACTTGCGCGCACACACTCCTTAAACGTATGCGGTACCCACTGCAGTGACTTAATTAATGGCAAGCAGTTGCTGAGACACTTTATTATATTAGTTTTTCCCCATCCTGACTGAAGATTTGGAAGTCCGCTTTCAGTTACTATGGGTTCAAACTCTGGAATTCTCTACCTGAATCTTAGAACTTAGCAAAAGTAGCATAAAATACACATAATATAATTGTTTAAAAGAATCCGTCCCTTTTTGTCCTTTTTTACTTTTACATAATTGTCTGGTGCCTTATTTATGCCTTTAATGTATTGTGTACATCTGTCTGTGTCCTGTGTCATTATAGGCCATGAATATAGTGACCTCAGTTTTGTTACTGTACTGTACTGAAGAAGAAGCGTTCTGGCTGCTGGTGGCCTTATGTGAAAGAATGCTGCCCGACTACTATAACACCAGAGTCGTAGGTAAGTCATACACAGAAATACTGCACAGTTAGTGGTTGTATATTGGAGTATTCAGCCAGATGGTTGCAATGCCATCTCATACATACACATACACAGATAGTGATCATATACAGGCACATACAGGCACAAAAGGATCACAAACGTAAAGCACTTTGTGTCTGTTTTTGTGTGTGTACATCAGGAGCCCTTGTGGATCAAGGTGTGTTTGAGGAGCTGACGCGGGAGTGTTTGCCGCTGCTATACGAGCACATGCAGGATCTAGGTGTGATCTCGACCATCTCTCTATCCTGGTTCCTCACCCTCTTCCTGTCCGTCATGCCCTTCGACAGTGCTGTGCTACTTGTTGACTGTTTCTTCTATGAGGGCATTAAGGTCATCTTCCAGGTGAGGTTTCCAGCATGTCTAAAATGGGAGGGAGTGGGGAGGTGTCATTTGGGTTTTTCCCATTACTGGTTCTAAATCGATACTTGAAAATCAGATTCAGAATCAGAAAACCTTATTTCTCTCAGAGGAAATTGCTTTAATGGTTCAGTAAATATATGAATGTAAATAAAGGCAAAACATTCACATTTGTTATGAATAAAACTTAGATGTATAGGAGACCAGGTACACTAACACTTTTCAATTTTGTAGTCATCAACAGAAGTGACTACTTTCACATACTTTCCAACGTATGGGACACATACCTCTTATCTCTTCATCTGCTTTGCTAATTCAAGCACATGACTTGAATTTTTTTTCATTAATTTAACTCTGAATACAGTGAGTGTCTGGTGGTCAGGTAAGTTGTGACATGCCAGTTTGAAGGGGTAAAGTAACATTTATGGCCTCGGCCAAGCTTTAAATGAAATAAAAATAGTTTTTCTGTACGTTGTAATCTTTATCTGTTCATTTTAGGCATTCTGATAGCATTTAAGGTAGTCCCTAGCTAATATGCTAACTAGTAATGCTAACTAGCAATGCCGTGTAATGTGTGGAGATGCTGCTGTTTCCTGTAATGTCTGTTTTAGAGAATTAGAGGAAAAATGTTTAACTCAATAGCTCAGGCGTTTAAGTGGCACAGAAATAAAGCACTGTAGTCTGTGTTTCAATGCAGATACCGATCATATACCAACCCCTAATCGTGGTCTTAGAGCATTTTTAAATCTTGCTCCAGTCCTCATTGCGTATCGTAGGTTTGAGGTTGTTTTAATACATATAATACAGTTCTTTAGCCAGACTGTGAGGTACCTAAGAAGCAAATCAGTTACAGGCAATGCTCAGATGTGTCTAGTTTATTCCAGCCAGTGTGATTGCAAGGTGGATCTGTGGTCAGCCTTGATGATAGACATTTCTCTCCTGTTAAAGGTGTCATTGGCTGTGCTTCACGCTAACATGGAGCAGCTGCTATCTTGCACAGATGAGGGAGAGGCCATGACCATACTGGGCAGGTCAGTCTCACTTGATCATAGTACTTAAATGAATTTTATTGAAAAGCAAGGATTTTTTTTTTTTGCTTATCCTATTGAATTCTCATCCGAGAGTTTCCAACATGTTTACAGTTGTCAGCAGTGCTTTCATCGCATTTGGAAACAGGATGGAAACACTTGATTCATGCAAGTTGAAAATTTTTGATGAGTAAAATCCTTTCCGCCTCTTCCTCAGGTATCTGGATAATGTTGTGAACAAGCAGACAGCGTCTGCACCCATCCCCCACCTCCACGCTCTGCTGACCAGTGGGGACGAGCCACCTCCAGAGATTGATGTCTTTGAGCTCATTAAAACTTCCTATGAGGTGAGAGGACCAGACAGTAAATATGATTTGTGTATATTCATTTTCTCTCTCTCTTTCTCTCTCTCGTGGTGTCTCTCTCTCACATTGTTTCTCACATACCTGCTTACTTTCTCGTTTTTTATTGTTCTGTCTTTTTCTTTTCACTGCAGAAGTTTGGCAGCCTGCGTGCTGATGTCATTGAGCAGATGAGGTTCAAGCAAAGACTTAAGGTCATCCAGTCTTTAGAAGACACAGCGAAGAGGAGCGTGGTAAGTGTGTGTGTGTGCGCTTAAACACATTTCATGACTTCATATATCACTATGATTTTATGAGATGACTGTGGTGTGTGTGTGCAGGTGAGGGCCATCATGACAGAGTCGGCCTTCGCTATCGAAGAGCTGGAGGAGCTTTATGTTCTGTTCAAGGTAAGCGTTTACTGTCTGTTCCCTTCACTGTGAATGATTATTATTATTATTCCTGCTCCAGGCCAAGCACATAATTAGCTGTTACTGAGGGACGAGTAGCACTGCTGATTATTAACGCAGTAACAAAGTACCAAATGCAATTGTTACAAGGCCTTACCATATGCTTATGATTAAGTGCAGTGCTTTTTATTGTATACGTAACTAATCAAAGAGAATGGTTAAATAAGGGCAAAATAATAAGACAATCTGGTGGCAAAGAACGAAAGAATGATAAAAAGCTAATTGTGACCTAAGCAGTTCATATGGTCTAAACATTTCAGACCAGACTGTACATTAAAGGACTCATGGCACATTTTTGGCTAACAGCAGTCCCATTAGGAGACATAGCAGGCATCCTTCTTCCAATAGCAAAATCCGATAAATGGGCACTGGAGATTCAGGACATGTGGGAATACCAGGTGTGATCAGACCACTTGAGACCGATGTTGACTAGCACTATCGGAGCATACAATCCCAATACAGACTGTTGTATTAAGTTGAGATCATCTTTATGGCCACATTAAGACAATAGGTATACTTTCCAGTCCAGCGTGTTTGTGTGTATTAACCCATCTAGTCCATGTCTCTTTGCTCTTTCTCCTCCAGGCCAAGCACATAATGAGCTGTTACTGGGGAGCAAGTAGTACTGCTGCAGAGCGACATGACCCAAGCTTACCTTATCTGGAGCAGTACCGGATCGACTGTGGCCAGTTCGGGCAGCTCTTCACGGTGCTGTCGCCTTGGAGCTGTGGCTTACACACCGCCACCCTCTCCACCCGTCTGTTTCGTCTGCTCGACCTCAACAAAGATGCCCTCATCAACTTTAAAGAGTTCGTCACAGGCCTCAGTGAGTGCATGACTCGCTCCTAAAGTGCCTCTCAGTACAAACAGGGATGGCAAAAATGCTTGTATTTGTTGCTTGGCTAGTTATTGTTTACCTTGTTATTAAAAAAAAAAAAAAAAAAAAAATACAAGGGTTTTTACGCTATGAAGTTAAACAATAGGATCATAAGGAGAGACCACTGGTTTCAATTAAGCAGACTTTCAAAATGTCTGGTAGTAGAAAATGACCTTTTTAAAGGACTGGAGTGAATTCGCATCAAACCACAGGGGTAAGAAAACCATAAACCTGGGTCGTAGTGTGGTGCAATAGTGCCACCTACTAGCGTAACACTTAATATAAGCAAGAGTGTGTGTTTACTGGTCACTGCTGTTTATTTAAAATAAACGAAAACAAACCAAGCCTCATTCTTTAGAACTTTTTGTTGTTTAACTTTGCTGTATCGTGAACCGTACCGAACTGTGACCCCAAAACTGAGGTACGTACCGAACCGTGACATCTGTGTACCATTACACCCCTACTTATATCTTATTTTTTTTAAACTTTTTTATACTACATTTAATCTATTTAATACATTATCTTATTTAATAAAATGTTTACCTTTTTCCATAAACTTAAATGACCTAATGCATTTCGTCTGACACTACATGTGAGCTCAGTCTGATGATTCTATGATCAGTTGCAAATTTTGTCTTTTTGTTACCGTTCAATTGTTTGCCATGTGTCTGTTTCTCAGGTGGGATGTATCATGGTGACATGACTGAAAAACTGAAGCTGCTCTACAAATTGCACCTGCCTCCAGGTACACACACACAAATGCACTCACACTCACTCTCTCACACACTCTCTCCATTAAAACCCAGGATCACTGATCACTAGAGAGCACACAGAGGAACCTCTTGGCTACTATCTCATTAAATATTGTACCCAATTAAAATGTCTGTTATTAATGGGATGTTATCTGAGCACAGAATGTTCTTTACTCTTCAGCAGTCTGTGCACACGTTTCTGTTGCAGAGCAGAATAGTTATGTAAACTAAACATGCCTAACCTCAGGACAAACCTGTAGTCTTTTGTCTTTTGCGGATGTTGAGAGAGTGAGAGAGTGAGAGAGTGAGAGAGTGAGAGAGTGAGAGAGTGAGAGAGTGAGAGAGTGAGAGAGTGAGAGAAAGAAAGAAAGATGACTGTTGACTGTGTTCCTGTTCCTGCAGCGTTGTGCCCAGAAGAGGCAGAGTCAGCTCTTGAAGCCACTCAGTTCTTCACTGATGATGACACCCCACAGGGTAAAACACGCACATCTACTCCCAGACCAGCTTTAGTCAGTTTGGCGCACTATTTGTTACACTGTTGGAGAATTTCTGTTTAACAGACATGCTGCATCTGTGTCTTTTAGCTTTCACAAACAAACCAGAGAAATAATCCTAAAATATAGTCATGCTATGTAAAATGATTTGCCAGTAAAATATTCTCTGGAAAATTAGTTTTCTTAAAAATGGAGGCACTCAGAAGAATTTACCTGTGTCCTCCGTGTTCTGTGGTACATCAGGTGTCCGACTGTGAATGTTAAAACATAAAGTGACAGAAGGTCCTGATTGAATATTCTATAAATTGATACTGTCTTCATTGACTTTTCACTTTTTCCAGAGCAAATGTGTTTACATGAGTACATTTTTCTATTTCTCTCTTGCATGTGTCTCTGCATGAACCAGTCCAGTTCTACTAATCAGTAACAGAAAGAGATTTAATCTCAGGACAGCCTCATTTTCCCTGTGGTCTCATTAGTTCTGTCTGCCCTTCCTTTCTTTTTGCTTGCTTTCGTTTCCCCTTTACATCTGTCCCCCTTTCCTCTCTGCTGCCCTATTTCTTCTTCTCTCTCTTGCTGTGTAACTTTTCCAGATCATCCCTCCTTGTCTCATCTGGACTTCCTGGTCCAGGAAGTGACCTCAGGTTTGTGCCTGTGATGTAATAGCAAAAGAGCGTATTTAATGGTGTTTGTGTCAGTTTAGGAGAATATCAAAAGAATGGGCCAATTTTGCTAAGGCTTTTTACCAATACAAGTTATTGAATCTATTATTTCATCTTTATAATCACTATATTCTCTGTCTCTTTCACTCTCAGCATTGATTACATTTTGCAAATTACATCCTCCATGTACAGAGTTGTTACAGTACCGTAGTTTTGCTCCCGATACTGATACCAAACAAAATTAGTAGTATCATAAAATGTAGTACCAAAAATAATGTGGTAAAAAAACAACTTTGTTGTCATGGTTAAAGAACACCAAATATTAATTCAGGATATTATTATATGGCGCATATATATATATATATACTGTGTGTGTGTGTGAGTATATGTATGTATGTATGTGTATATATATATATATATATATATATATATATATATGTGTATATATATATATATGTATATATATATATGTGGCAGCCAGCATATCTCTTGTTCGGTCTATGTCAATATAAATCTCTTCAAATGGTAAATCATTTAATCATGGCCTCATTCAGCATGTTCTGTCCATTTTTATCAGCTCCACTTAACATATACTTGCACTTGGTAGTGTACAGGTGTGGCCTGTAGTCCATCTGATGATTTGCATTATTTGTGAGCATCCATCATGTAAGTCTAACCGACATAGAAGATGGATAGGCCTCATGTCAGTTATTTCTAGGAACCTAAGGTCACACGTTCCTGAATACAACTTTTCACATGGGTGCTATAGATGTGCTCCAACAAAAACAAACTTTGCAAATTTGGTACTAATTTGTTAGTAATCAGGATGCCTTCAATTTGAGCTTTCCTAGTATGTTCATTAATAATGTGAAACTGAATACATTCTTGAAACTGAAGACTGGTGAACTCTACATCTTTAGGTGGTTCAGTTACTTAAAGTTAAATTGCCTTTTTAATGGATATACAGTTTAAGTACATTATTTAACAGAATGAGATATGTATATGTTTCTCATAATTAGATGGTCCTTGCCATTCAGAAAATACTGAAGTTAGTTCCCTCTTTCCAGTCTTTATATTTAATTCCTAAAACTAATCTTACTTTTACATCTAACATAACACAATTCCTTGTGCCTATGACCATGCATGGAATGGTTGTATAGAGGTAAAAACGTTGAATAGTGTGTATGTTACTAATGTGTGCACTCCGCAGGTGAAGAGGTAAAGGAAGCAAAAGAAGCTGGTGATGCAGGAGGAGACTCGGAAGAGAAGAAAGGTACAGTGTATATTCTTTAATATGACCTGATTTTAATGTAAAAAAAAAAAAAAAGCCATGGCACATGGTTTTAGCCTCTTGTGAGAACTCATGACTCTGGTAGCCTGATTTCTTTTTGGAGTGTCACAGAATATAAAATATGAATCCGTTACCTGGAATTATCATATCAATAGGGTTAGCAAGGCACTATTGCATAACAGTACATCCATTTTGAAAATAAACATCAGAACTGTGTGCAACAGATAAAAACCTTAGTTAATACTGCTCTTGTTGCTATTGTTGTTTACAGAAGAAAAAGTGAAGGACTATAAGTATTACCTGAGAATGTGGGCTAAAGAGAAAGAACCCAAGAAAGAGACCATCAAAGACTTGCCCAGAATGAACCAGGTAAACCTATTTCTGTGTTAATATTAGTTTGGTTATTAACTCTCTTGGTGGGGAGTCGGTTTGCACCTTTGACCTAAAGACGGTTACAGATTAAGCGCTTTATGCTTTGAAGCTGTTGAATTTTGTGCTAAGGATGTGAGGACTTTTATTATGCACAGTCAAACGCTAACACTGAGCCTGTGTGAACAGCACTGCATTTAAAGAGACACTGCACTTATGTGAGTCTCTAAGAAGAGGAGTTGTAAAAGCAATATTTTAACTTAAGTAGCCAGTGATTTAGAATAGTAACACATTTCTCCATACTTATATCAAGTTCAAGTCTGCTTTTAATGTCCTCTATCCACACCACAGGATATAACTGAACTACATTACATGATTAAATTATGTTTCTTAAAGTCCCAGATGTACAACACATGCATACATAACTTGAAATGGGGAGGGAGGGAGAGAGAGAGGGAGAGAGAGAGGGAGAGAGAGAGGGAGAGAGAGAGACACAGAGAGAGAGAGAGAGAGGATGAGAGAGCAAAGATGAGAGTTTATATATGTATATATTTGTGTGTATGTATGTGTTATATTTGTAATATGTAGTGCATTGTAGTGTATAGGTATGTATGCTCTGTGTAAAATGAAAAATGCCATTCTGTCAACGTAAAGAGAAATCTGTATTTTTTCCTTTCCCTTTCAAAACAAGTAGCTCTGGCCAGTAGGGGGAGTTAAAGTGCAGTGCACCCCCTGCTAACCACACTTCCTTTGGTTGTACTCCAACCGCTATCTTCACTGCTCAAACCCTATGATGTCTTGAACAAGAATGCAGCTGAACCACAGAACTATGAGCTGTCGTCATTTCCCGTGTCGTGTTACATTTGACACGCGATTAGCTGCGAGGCTTGTTATGACATCTAAATGAGAAGGAACTCAGGGAAGAAAACTTCACGGAAGACTTTTTGATGAACATTTTTGAGTGTTGCTAAGAACCTCAAACAGACTATCAGTAAAGCTGTTTTATGTTAACAAAACCTTTGGAGATTTATTTTCTTACTTAATTGAAAAGTAGATGAAGGAATTCTAAAGAAGTAGATTGAGAGTAGATATGTCATCAAAGTTTTGAAGGCAGTCTTTACAGTATGTTCTGAAATGCCTAACAGATGTCACATTTGGTTTTGTATTCAGGAGCAGTTCATCGAGTTGTGCAAGACCCTCTACAATATGTTCAGTGAGGACCCCCAGGAGCAGGAGCTCTATCATGCCATCGCTACAGTGGCCAGCCTCCTACTGCGCATTGGAGAGGTGGGTAAGAAGTTCACCAACAATGGTGGCAAGAAACCTGATCTGCAGGCTCCTACAGTGGAAGGTGTCCCACAGCCAGAGAAGGAGGACTCTTCCGGGGAGGCGGGACAGTCCCTGGTGTCCAAGGCCCTGGCGGAAGCTCAGCTGGAGTCCCCGCCTCAACCAGGTAGCGGCTCAGATGAAGATGCAAAGGACGACACATCAATTTCATCGTATTCCGTCGTCAGCGCCGGCTCTCTGCAGTGCGAGGATATTGCAGATGACACAGTTCTGATTGGCTGTGGCAGTGGAGTAGGTGGAGCTGGAGGTGGGAGTGATGGTAGACGGGGTAGCGCGCCAGATGCCGATTGGTCGATCTCGTTTGAGCAGGTGCTGGCATCGCTACTAACAGAACCGGCTCTGGTTAACTACTTTGAAAAGAAACATGAAATAAAGAGCAAGATGGCTACCTGTAAGGCCCAGAGAGCTGTAGAAAGACAGATCAGTTCATCCAGCGACCATGAGCTAGCTCAGCTCTCCCTCTGAGAACACATACGTGTTGGCACAGATGCAGACCAAGCATGCGTGTTTTTGGAATGAGCGTGTACCCAAGAGAGAATTCATGATAATGTACAGAGATTTGTTTATTACAAGCGCTAGCCTGTTAGAGTTCACTCATTCCGGTCACCTTCACACTGTGTAGTGAGCCTCTTACTTCAGCACTTTTGCTCATTTGCTCTTTGTCCTCTCAGGCTCAATGGTAAGCATTATTTTCACCTGCTGTTCACTTGCATGTTCTGCTAGAATCTACTTTAGGATCTTAGTTCAGTTCTCAGCTACTGCACTTGGGTTTCACATTGCTTATATTGTTTGTTGTTTACTGCTGGTTAGGCCTGTGGCTGACCTGAGGTTAGTGTTTGTTCATAGAGCTCGCCATTGGACCCCTGGAACACAAATTGCTGCAAGCAGCTGTATACCCTGAATCTGTATATTTTATCTAGATATGCAGGTCAAACCAAACACTGTTGATTGTTTGATTTGACAGGTTAGCATCACTTTATTCCATGTCATTTTTCTGTCTAAAAAATGTAGAGATGGAGGTAATCTTACACTAAGTATATGTCATATTCAGGCAGAGGGTTTTTAAATAGGAAATGTGTTTTTTTCCAAGGTAGGATATATTAAACTCGTGGTCTTTGACTGAACTATCCCTCTACACTTTTAACTGTGCTTCAGGGCCATTGAGAGTGTGCGTATGTCAGTGTGTATGGGTGATTGAGTGTGTGTGTGTGTGAATGTGTTTGTTTTTGCAGCTTTCTCCTCCAAAGTACATCATTGCCTTACTGAAATGATCTGTTATGGATGTGGACAGTTAGCCAGCAACAGCTGTTCAGCTTTCACAATATTAGAAGAACAATTATGAGAATTCTCTGCTCCTGCTTTTATTTTATTTTAAAATGAGATGACTTCTTGAACCTTGGTCATTTTAGTTGCAGTATTTTCAAAACACTAGTGACATTAAGCAAGTACAATCGCAAAGTTATTTGTAAATTATGATTCTTTTGCTAGAACCATCTGCTGTTCTAGACTTTTAGCCACTTACTGTCGCATATTTTCGTCACTCTTAGTGACCTATTTGTGACGAGACCTTTAGACACTTTATCATGGCTATCGTTTTCTGCCTAATTTAAAGTATATGCAATGTCTGTTAGGCAATTCCTGATAGTTGTCTTGAGCTGTGGATTTCAGCTTATTTTCTTACAAATCCTGTTTTTATTCCTAAATGTGCATGTCACCATCCTTCCTCTTTCACGGTCACATTGCTTTTGTTTATTCCTTTCCTCATGCAGTAGTTTGGCCTTATGAATTTAGCTTTAAATATGTAACTTTAAACAGTAAATCATGTCCAAATATAATAAAGTCCAGCTACACTCACAGAGACGCTCCTTTTTCATTTAAAGCTTATATTGACATTCCGTTCAGCAGTCAGTGAGTGGGTTTCTAGCTTGGAAGTACCCATAGTTGTGGAAAAGATGTCTCAATTCCATCAATCCTACAGTCCCCAAAGACATCAGGACTCACATCAATTTGATGATATTGGAATTGAGTGGATTCCGACTGGTTGTAGTGAGCAAAGCCATTTCAGATATTTTCTTCTTCACAGACAGCAATATTATCTGACCTCTTGCGTGGCCCCAATACATGATCCCCTAGAACTGCAGATGTTATCTTCTAATTATAATTACACTACTGCCATCTGCTGTACCAATATTGTCAACGACTGCTATATGTGAACGTGCGCACAGTTAAAGGAACCAGTTTTTGTGTCCTGAGAGAAACTGGTCCTTGGATGCTCCAGACGGGTGTTTTGGTGAATCGGAGCATTCATGTGATCCAGCAGTGATGCAGATCTTTACTTACGTCTCATCAGGTTTTTAATATGTTGATCTTTTGTCCTCACTACATAACCCTAATCTCCACCCCTCTGGTGAGCTGTTGGTAGAAATGTTAGATAGGTGAAGTTGGCTCTATTGCGGTACAATGTAATTTGGAGAATGGAAGAGCTCTGTTGGTCCAGGCAGGTTGGGGCTAGAAACAATAAGCTAAGATATGCTAAGAAGGTACATGGTAATATGCTGTACATATCCAGGTAATCCTATAACTCACTACTAAGCATGTGTATATGTGCAGTTTGATCATTCTGTGCCTGTGAACTGTAATGTAAACAGCTTTCCACAAACCCCAAATGTGTAACTGCCTATTTGCCTACGCTGCACTGTGAAAGTAGCCACTGTCTTTCGCTGAATCTGCTTATTAATGTATAAAACCACGTTGTTTACTTCGTCATACTGAATTTCAAATGTTTAAGTTTGTCTCAGTGATATAAGAATATATCGTCATAATACACAGACAGTATTTAATCCAAATTACTGGTTATTTGCTCATTTAAAGTTTGTTTTTAAAATTTGTCATTATCAGTACTGTATTATACAGTTTAATAAACAATGTGCAAACAGTTATTTCTGTTTTTATGTCCTATGAATGAGCGGGTGGGTGTGTGTGTGTTTGTTGAATGAGTTCCATCAATAATATGAATGTGCAAAACTGCTGTACTCTGAGCTTTATATTATTGGAAAGTACTGAAACCGTTTAACTTTATTGCTGCAAAACCCTTTAAGAATAAAATCCAGAAACAATAATTTTGTAGCCCACAATGCAATCTAGGAAAAGAGGATTTGGCAGAAAGAAGCAAAGCACAAACAGCAATGTTAAACAGTAGAATGACTATTACTGGGGATACATTCTCTAAATCTCTAGTCTGCCTAAACAATGCAGTAGGCCTATAAAGCTCTGTAGATGCAGTGACATTGCAAAATGGAATATGTTTGTAAAAGAAACGGTTAAAAATCAAGAAATAACAGACATAAACACTGAGGTCAGGATGTTTTCCATCAGAGAGCTACGGAACCATCCACTGTGTAGGCTGTGCATTAAGTCATGTGTTACTTGCGATGCAAACGTCGTCACACATTTACAATGGCACAATGAATGTCAGGGTCTCGAGGCTAATATAGGATTAATGCTGTTAATAAGGCCTCCGCTATACACAGAAAAGCACTTAGATGGATATGTAACAGGACTAGAAACTCTTTTACTACAGGTGCTGTCCTGACATCATCAATTTGTGGCCTATATGCCTCTTCACTGAGCAGTTCATTTACAGTGGGTACAGAAAAGAATCACTGCCTTCAAAATACTCACTTTGTTGCTTTGCTGCTTGAATGGAAGATAAAAGTTTTTCCAGCTCTCTTTAAAAATGTTTTTTGTTTGTGTGTCTTCATTCCAGGCTCCAAAGCAACAAAATAACATTTTGAAGACAGTAAATCTTTTCCATAGGCTTTGTACACTCTGCCTGATCAGAGATTGTTGGCTTGGATGATTTGCTGCAGGATGCTGTCCACATCTCCTGAGTCATAGCTGATACCCTGCATGTCCAAATTAGGCAGGATGGAGGAGAGGAGAGACACGACGTTACGGCGGATCGCACGTAATCGCTCCAGTGCAAGGCTGCAGAGAAAAAGGAAGAAAGAGAACCTAACTTCAGTCAGTAAAGTGAGAAGAGAGCTCAATATGAGATGTGTTTCTATTAAGTTTCTTTGCAAATTGCAAACACAGCAAAGTACAGTAATCCCCCGAGGGGGTTCCAAGAGCACCAGGGTATAGTGGAAAAACGTGTTGTGTTTTGGTAATAAAATTTTTTTTAAAAAAGCCTATTTTTATACTGTAAAACATAAATACGGGTTTACCTTTACATTAAAATATGCTCCCGGAACACTTTAATTTGATTTCAAACTCAGTTTAATGCATTACCAATAAAGAAAATGTAAAGGTAAACCTGTATTCGCCTCTTTTAATGTATACTCCCCACCAAGATATGCAACTCAGAAGGTCGTGGGACAAAATTATCCACACCGCGGCGAGGTGAACGGATTTCGGCGAATAACCCCTGATCTACTCGGGCTACAAATACTGTATATATTTTCACACTTTTTGCTGCAACTCGAATTCATTTGGCTTACTCGACCTTCCCATAATATTAATAAGGACATTTTATACAGTGGGGGAAATAATTATTTGATCCCCTGCTGAATTTGTAAGATCGCTGGAAAAAAAGCAAGACAAATGCGGAGTATGACCCGAAGAACAGCATCCCCACAGCCAGGCATCTACATGGAAACATTATGCTTGATGTTTTTCTTCTAAGAGTACAGGATGACTTCACCGCATTGAGGGGCCAATTAATGGGGCATGTACTGTATCTTGAACGACAACCTCCTTCCCTCAGCCAGAACACTGAAGATGGGTTGTGGATGGTCTTCCAGCATGATAATGACCCAAAACATACCGCCAAGTTAGCAAAGGAGTGGCTAAAGAAGAAGCACATTAAGATCCTGCAGAGGCCTAGCCAGTCTCCAGACCTCAGTCCTATAGAAAATCTGTGGAGGAGCTGAAGCTTTGAGTTGGCAAACAGCAGCCAAGAAACCTAAGGGATTTAGAGAGTTTCTGTAAATAGGAGTGGGCCAAAATCCCTCCTGAGATGTGTGCAAACCTGGTGACACAATATAAGAAACGTCACTGCTGTGCTTTCCAATATGGGTTTCTCCAGCCAGTACAAAACAAGTAATGTTTTGCTTGGGTATCAAATACCTACTTCAAACAGTGAAATGCAAATCAACAGTTCATTTTTTTGTAAGTCAGCAATCTTACGAATTCAGCAGGGGATTGAATAATAATTTCCCCCCACTGTATATCATTATTATTACTGCTATTATCCAATATGAACAACAGATGAAGACACACATTTACTAAGTTTCGCTGTTTGATCACTTTTGCTTCAGGAAGGATGTAGCTCTACTGAAAGATGCTTGGGCAACCATTTTTATTTTGATCTTCATTAAAAATCCTTTGGAAGGAAACAAAGCAATTGTAGATATCTTCTCACATACAGTCAGGTCCATAAATATTGGGACATCGACACAATGCTAAAATTTTTGGCTCTATACACCACCACAATGGATATCAAATGAAACGAACAAGATGTGCTTTAACTGCAGACTGTCAGCT
>JBBPDC010000129.1:3992466-4007752 GCA_037974485.1 Hemigrammopetersius urotaenia | reverse complement strand
GTGTGTGTGTGTGTGTGTGTGTGTGTGTGTGTGTGTGTGTGTGTGTGTGTGTGTGTGTGTGTATGTGTGTGTCTGTCAACCACAGAAACATAATGCTGACTTTGGGTAGAAAACGACCCTGAATCCACATCTTCATATTTTATCACTGTTTTAATGCCCCAGAATGTCACAGGGGGCCTAGCACTAATAAAAATACACAGATGCATTCAGAAATACTTTGTCTGAGTCTGCAGTTTAGTAGTCCTGAATGTACTGAATTGAAACTGATAAAGGTCCATCATGGTTGCAGGTTTTTATGATTTGTTTAATCAGCTATTCCCAGTGTTCAGATTATTGATCAGCTGAGCTCCTGCTCGGTTGAAATGGAAACCTGCAGTCACACCGATATTTTGCACACAGGACAGAACACCCCAGATCTAAATGAACAATTCCTGAACAAACTTCTGAACTTTTATGAGAATCTGACCAGGCCAATATAAAAAAAAAACCCATTTAATTATTTATTTACTGTATTTATATCCACCTCTTTACTGACCACAGCATTTTGTGTATAGCATACTGTATTTAATACTAAAATGTACAGAACTTTATAATGACTTCATATTATATTCTATATTGTTCTTGTCTTTGTGTCTATGTGTGTCTGTGCTGTTGTAGAATAGGCAGGTTTCTGGGGGTTTAAAAGGTTTCTGGTTCTGATCATTTTGTGATCATAAATGGCCTAATTCATAAAGATATAGAACGTATTCTGTTATTATATACATTTCAAATAACGTCATGCCTAAACAGTCTATGCTCTAATGAAAATGCTAAAACATGGCATGTGAGACTGTCTTATGTGTTTGTAATTGGGATTCACCAAAATACAAAAACAAACAAACAAACAAACAAAAAATGCCCATGAAAATTAATCTAGACAGCTAAAGGTTAAACCAGTCTAACCAGCAGGTAAAGTAGCTTTAACTACTGTAATTCCCTAAGTTAAGGTAAACATAGTTTAGCAACAAACAAACAAACAAAAAGAGTTTTTGAGTAGAGGTACGAAAGTTTCACACACAGTGAAATACTGGGTAGCTTCAGTAGAACTTCACCTTTCCTCACGGTTACTTAAGTGACTCTTCTTTTCTTGGTGTAAAATAAATACTAAAGCTCCAAAATAAAAACATGTGACCAGTTACCATACAGGTGCTGTAGAAGTAAAACACAAAGAGAGGAACTGTTACCTAAATGTTAATGTATAAAAAGCGACTGTGTACAAAGTGTAACAAAATACAAACCCAACATTCTTTCATGTAACTGTGCTTGTAACTGTCCATCTCTATCAGATACAGAATCTGTTAAACATACGAGCTACTGAAATCAGCTCTTTCCAGCCCTGTTCTGCTATTTGGTAGAAAATAAAGCTTTCCACTGTGTCTCAGACTACACAGTTCTATACTTTACACACTTAGTATTGAATACACTGGTGATGCAGAACTGATGCTGTTCTAGTTTTTCCCCTACAATATAATGGTCTTCTCTTCATTCCACGCTGCCACCTGGTGGATGATTATGGCTTCTGCGTCCGCTTGTTCTATTACCAAACACAATGTACTTAAAATGTGCTTAACCCTACATTCATTTACAAATTTACCCCTGAAAATACTCCAACCCCCTTCATTTGAATGAAGAATCCGTTCATTCCTGAAATTGACCTTTTAATTTAACCTCTTAATTTTATATTTAATCTTTAATTCGAGAGGTTATATTATTTTATTAATAAATTACTTCCACAGCTGTTGTACACTTCCAAACAACTGAATGAGGAAAACCATAGCTTTTGCTTTGCCAGAGCTTGTGCAAACCATCAATAATGA
Organism: Hemigrammopetersius urotaenia; assembly: GCA_037974485.1. Taxonomy (NCBI): domain Eukaryota; kingdom Metazoa; phylum Chordata; class Actinopteri; order Characiformes; family Alestidae; genus Hemigrammopetersius; species Hemigrammopetersius urotaenia. The sequence goes on along the minus strand of JBBPDC010000129.1, from coordinate 4,005,896 downwards.
ATGAAAAATGTTGTGTGTTTTTGTGTTTTTGAGTAAAGTCTGTCGATGGGACGTTTATGAAGCACTTCTATTAGTGTCAAACATGTTATGTAACCAAGCATTAGTAGTACCTCACATTTCCAGCATTTTCTGATGGACAACAGCCTGTGTTAGAAGACTTTATACAGAGGACCCTGTACAATGGTGCGCATGTGTATGTTGTTTTAACCACTAGAGGTCAGGATTGTGTCTCCGCTGACCGCAGGGCTCTCGTCTACGTTGCAGTACTTCTCATTAACACTAGAGGGAGTCAGCGTAATAGGCCGTTAGTCAAAGTAGTAACCCTTTGATTGGGTAGCAGGTGTAGCGTAGTACTATGTGAGTTTGGATGCAATGGTTGGTACTACACTGTACCTGCTACCAAATCTGTGGGTTACAGCTATGACCAGTGACTACTTTGGCTTACAATTTAATGTAGCTGAATACAGCTATGGACTGAGCAGAGGTTTTTTGTTTTTATTGTTTTCTTTCTTCTCCAATTTTCTTGTAAATAAAACAGAGATCATTGTCCAAGTACTCATTTGGTTAGGACCACTCATTACAAAGTCATGATGCAAATGTTATTAACTTATTATGTTATTAGCAACAACACCAGTTAAAGGCACCGTAGAAGTGCGAGATTCATCATTTTAAAATTTCTTCAACCATACTGTTTTAGGGATTGTATGGTTGAAGATGCAAGCAAAAGTCATGCTGAGTGGTTTGATGTGAAATGCTCTGTTGTGTATACACACACACACACACACACACACACACACACACACACACACACACACACATACACACACATATATATTTATAGCCTAAATATGTATATTTTAAAAAGCACATTCAAGTACAGGCTCTGAAGAAGTTCCTTAAACACCTAGAATACTCACTGCTCTTTGTGTTGCTAAGTTACTCTACAATGAACCATTTCACACTAACCCTTTCAGAATCACTTTATATTCATCTTAAAAACTGTGCAGAAAATGTGAAAAATTATTATGACATTAGCAAGCCAAAACGTAATATATCACCAGCAAGGCCTTTCTTTGCTCACGCTAAAAGCTGTTTTTGTGGGAGAACCCTGGTCTGTCTGTGCAATTATTTACACCGATCAGTAACATTAAAACCACTGGCAAGTGAAGTGAATAACATTGATTATTTTACAGGGGCATCTGTCAAAGGGTTGATATATGAGGTAACAGTCAGTTCTTGAAGTTGATGTGTTGGCAGCAGCTCAGGTGTTTGGGACTCAATGTTTTTTCAGGGGTGGCTTCGTACTTGTTGACATCTGTAAACTGAAAAAACTGAAAAAGCTGCTTGAATAACAACATTTTTCTCTGTAAAAAGACAAAAGCACAGTGATCACATGAACATCAAAACTGGGCCATGAATCAGTGGATAAAGGTGGCCTGGTCTGATGAATCATGTTCTATTTTACATCATGTGGTCAGTCAGGTGGGTCGCTTACCTGGGCCAGGATGCACTATGGGAAGACGCTAAGCTGGTGGAGGCAGTGGGATACCTAGAGCAATGTTTTGCTGGGTTCTGGCATTCCTATAGTTGTTACTCTGACATGTACCACCTACCTAAACACTGTTACAGACTAAGTTTGCCCCTTCATGACAACAGCATTCATTAATGGCAGTGGCTGCTTTCTGCAGGATAATGCACCCTGCCAAAAATGTTCCCGAATGGTTTGAAGAACATGACAAAGAGCTCAAGATGTTGACTTGGTCAGCATTCCAGAGATTTCAGTTCAAAAATCGGTGGGATGTGCGGGACAGACAGTCTGGTCCAAAGAGTTCACACTTTGCAACTTACATGACTTTAAGGATCTTCTGCGAATGTCTTGGTGCAGATACCACAGCATATATAATTCACCACATTTGGCAGATCTACGTGGTCTAAATAAGCAGATTTAGCTGCAAAACTGTTCATTAAGAAATCACTGTTTTTGTGATGGCACAAAACAAATGCATTTACATTTATCAGGCTACTCAGCCTGCAGCAGTTTAGCCCAGCTCATCAACAATGGTGTTATTAGGAGTTTTTAAATCCTTGCTGCTTTTTGAATAAGGCACAAAACAGAGCAATATAGTGCATATTAAATACTATAATCAATTTTAGTATAAAATGAGGTCATATATTAGGAACCAAATTCACTGCTTAGATCTAAACTAATAAAGAATAATCACTCACATGCAAAAAAGAGATAGAGAGAGAGAGGGGGAGAGAGAGAGAGAGAGAGAGAGAGAGAGAGAGAGAGAGAGAGAGAGAGAGAGAGGTGTGTGATGTGTTTAAATGCTGTCACGTAATTATCAGTCTACCTGCAGGGGCCCTGAGAGTCTTTGATATTAAAATGATAATTCATCATAATTAATGCTTCAGCTGACACAAGGGGGTCACACGGCTCCCCTGTCTTACTGATCAACTGTTTCACAGCTAACACAATCTTGAGCTGTGTGTGTGTTTGTGTGAGTGTGTGTGTTTCAGTGTCTGACATTAATAAAATTATAAAAACAGGTTGAATATTGAAACTCTGTTAGACATCAGACTGGCACCTACTCAGCTGAGTCAGTCTGTCTGAAGAAACCTGTAGAATAACGGTTCCCATCTGTGCAGGGAACAGTGGGGATTCTACATAGTTCTTCAGACTCATGTAGGCCTGTGGGGGAGTATACCCCTTATACTTTTAGTGCTGGTTGATATAATTTATATGACTAAACCAATGGCGGCTGCTGGTCAATATTTTTGGTGAAACAAACCACCCTTTATCCTCGCTGTGCGCCGTGAAACAAACTCAGTACCTTGCCGTGGACCCTGGACAGCTTGAATTACTTGCCCTAAATACTTCAACTCCATGTTCTGCTTTTGCTGCCTCACGTTTTGATGTATCTTCTCTCTCCTGTTCTTCCCTCAATCTCCTCATAGTTAGTGTTAAATCACTACAAAATCACTTCTTTATCACCATGCAAATTAGTTCTACCCTCCTGGTCTTAATCACTCTGTCATACCAGCAGGGATTTTTTTCCAAGGATTTCAGCAGTGCCCAACTTGGCTGGATAGTGATGGGGATCGCTAGCAAGTGGTCAAGCTAATAAGCTAATGCCCTTCCTTCTGTGCACTCATAGACGAATAATAAAATATAAAATAAGAAGAAATATTATTAATAAATGCTAATAATACGTTACATGTTTTGTTATGTATGAAGCTTCAGTCTCACACTCAAGGTCAGTGCTCAGTACATAAAATAGAACAAAGTGAAAACTTATTTTAAAGGCGGTGATTGGCCACAGTGATATGTCAGTCAGTGGAGAACTACCCAATCACAGTAGGCAGTTACTTGTTTCATGGGTGGGACTCATTTACCATTAGAGTCCATTGAAACCTTGAAAATCCAGGAGCCATCAGGGAAGATTTAAATTGGAATGATTGGGGACTTTGTTTCACCGCAGTTGGGGATGGCACTGTTTCAGTCTTATACAAATGTAACGCTATTGAGGAGCTGAAATTAGGAGAGCAACCTTATTTTTGAGCATGAAGATTTTTTGCATTATTTTTCTTGGTGAAACATTGTTTCACCTGTAGTCTTATAGAGGCCATCCCTGGACTAAACATCAGTGGAGATTCACCTTTAAAAATCAGCTTAAGCTTTGTCTGGGTCTAGGAAACAGACCCGTTGTGTAGTCCAAGTGTTCTACAAGGTGAAACTCAAAGTATTTTTTGTCTTAAAGGAAATAAATACAGGAAAATAGGTTGAGGCTGCTGTTGATTTAGTTGTGCCAGATAGAGCTAAAAACACTGTATGATCCTAGGCAATAGATTAACCATAATAATTAGGATATTACAGTGGAGTCAATTAATCATGTTTTAATTTGATAAACGTTAGTCTGATGCTCATTTAAGTCCTAGATAACGAATACGACACTGCAACATATGCATGTGCTAATACTATACATAAACACTATATGGACAAAAATATTGGGATGCCTGACAATTTCACCAAGAGAGACTTTAATAATTGCGGCAATCAAAGGCATTGCCCCCCTAGCGAGTCGCCACGTCCCCACGTCCCCACTATACCCTCTAGTGTTACTCATATGAATATAGACCCCCATAGTCAGTTAGATGCCCTGGTGCAGGCCAGTCAAGTTCTTCCACCCCGAACTCATCCAACCATGTTTTTATAGACCTTTCTTTGTGCACTGGGGCACAGTCATGCTGGAGTATAAAATACATTGAGATTGCTCTTCTCTGGAAGTAAGTGGCACCCTAAATTCAATAATTAAAAGGTGGGACCCAATACTTTTGACCATATAGTGCTAGTGGAAATGAGCTTTAATGCAGTTTGCATATTTATGGCTCAAATTGCAAGCCTAGTCTAATAGTCACGATTAGGCACTGGATATACTCATATTTCCACTTTATATCTTGTATACACTAAGATATGAAATGTAGGATTAACTTGATCAGTACATTGTTACACTTAACCAGAATATCAGAGTTTTGTTTTTGTCTTTTTGTTTATTTGTAAATATATCATGTCTAATATAAAGAGACTAACCAGTTTATGAACCTCCCCATTCACCCACCCCCAACACACGCTTTCTAGCCTATAGCCTGCCCTAAGGGCACAGCAAGAATCCCTCTAAAACATTCATATGGCAGCTGTTAATATTTCATTTAGAATTAAATATGAACAAAAAGGACTAAGGCTGTCCAGCTCAAGTTAAATCTGTCATGCAGCCCATAAGTCAGTTTGCTAGATTACTCTACTGTCTGTCTGTAGGCTATGCCTTTACTTTCAATCATAACGCGCTCTCTGGTGTTTCTCCTCTTTTCGGCTCTTCATATTTTCTTATGATTGTCTACTGCTTCCCTCAAACTTATGTTTCTCCATTCTTCCATGTAATCTTTCTTCATCTCTCTCTCTCTCTCTCTCTCTCTCTCTCTCTCTCTCTCTCTCTCTCTCTCTCTGTCTTTTCACTATTTTAATGAGTGTTTATAATAAACTGTTATATTACTGACTTTCCCAATCACTGGTAGCTTTTTCCACCATTCCCTTTGCCATTGTCTGACAAACCAATGAGCAAATGTGTGCGTGTGTGTGTGTGTGTGTGTGTGTGTGTGTGTGTGTGTGTATGAGAGAGAGAGAGCTCTTTCTACTCAGCTATATTAATCAGACCTCATTTAAAATTCCCTCTCAATAGGCCTTGCCGAACTAAAAGAGAAATGTTTTTAAAGGGTTTTCTTCACTTCCATCATTTCGTGCTGTGTGTATTGCTCTGCATGGGTAGTACAAAGTGCAAAAATTTGAGGAGTGAAAATGAACTCCATGGGAACGGCTGTAATTAAGTGCTAAATTATTCTACAGTTTAAACTCCTACATAGCTGTAGTTTTTGAGATTGACTCATTTGAACTTCAGAGAACTTCCTACTCACACAAATTAGGAGTATTGCACTCAGTTTGTTTATAAAAATGTGAAAAATACTCAGATTTCACAAAGAAATGGTAGAATTTATTACAATAATCTATTATTGCATTTTATTAGCAATTCCAGGCAGAGCCAAGCGTTTAACTACTTTCTCAGCTTTGCTCATAAGAATTTACAAGAATTTGCATTTGCTAACAGCAGGGAGTGTTTTAGTCATGCCGTATTCATGAACAGCATAGGGTCATTATTAACAGATGAATTTAATGAATGTTTCAGAATGTTTATGCAATTGTACTGGACTGCCATTGTATTGTTCCTGAATTCACTATAAATAATTAATTTACAAGTGGTTTTTCTGAAAGGTTACTGAAAAGAGTCCACAAAAATGTCTCTCGTTTGAAACCTCACTATTTATTGTGATTTTAAAATATCAAATGTCATGATTAAACTTCACATGCATTTTTGTCTATGCAGTGCTCTGAGGAACATTCTATTACTCAAATGTTGATCTTTGTTGACTGAAGTATTCCTTAGGAGAAACTGAATTAAGGCAAAAGGAGACATAAGAGGCTTCTGGTCCAGATAAACATTATCTTTGTTGTGACAATAAACACAAAAGACTGACAGAACCATCCGGTGAACTTAAATTCTTATCTTCAGATTTTCAGAGGCAAGATAACAGGATTTAACGCCTCTAGCAGCGAATTTACTGTTGTGATGATGGTTTAAATGGTGTGTTATCTGATAGTGTTTCATGCTTGTACTTTTTTGGATGTTTTTCATGTATTTTGCCAAGCGTTTTGTCTGGAAGTTATAGATCTTGCAACCCAGAATAGGGAGTAAACCAGAGGGGCAGAGGATAAGCCAGTGGCCAGCCAGAGGGACAAAAATAATCCAAACAGCAAACAAGGAACGATGCGTGACAAAGGACAAGGATAAGTAAGGGGTATACAACTGAACAGAACCAGGAACAGCTGTGACAAAGAGAGAGGTGGGATAGGAACCAAACATGGGTAGAGTAGCATTGCATTGCACCAACAACTAGTGATCCACAAACCAGTCGGAACTGGGATACCATAGATACCTTTTTAATTGGGCTGGCAATGAGCCAGGTGAGGTCGATTTTCATTCAGTATGGTTTCTCAGTGATGTGTAGTAACAGTCCCCTGTTAATTTACACATATAGTGAGGAATCCAGATGATAAACTAAAGAAAAACAAAAGCTCTGGTGCCAGAACAGTTCTAACCAAAATCAGCATTCTGAGAGAAAAAGAGGAATTAGTGCCTCCATACTAAAAACCTTCCAGCAGGTGGTGGCCTGGTGGATAAAGTGCTGCCCCAGTGATCAGAAGGTCATGGGTTTGAATCACTGGACTGGCAGTGTCACCACTGAGGTACCCTTGTGCAAGAAATTGTCCCATACTGCTCCCCGGGTGCTGCATTCCTGGCTGCCCGTGCTTCACTTGGTGAATGGGTGAAATGCAGAGAAGAATGTTATGCTGTGGAGTGTTCACGTATGACAAATTGACACTTTTCACTAAAGTCATCCCTGCCACAGTGATATTCAGAAATGAAAATAAAATAAATTTAAATACACTAATACCATGTATCATAACTTCAAAGCAAGGAGAATAAATAGAGAACATAACAATTAATGAATCTTATCTGAAATAAGGAACTGGGGAAGAGTACACAGTAAACTGTCTATCTTGATTTAGCTGATTCAGTTATTGTCAGAAAGCTGAATAGTTTAATTCCACTAGCTTATAGATCTGTCATGCCATTCATTTTAAGCAGTTTGGTTTAATTGTTTGTTACAAATCTGACAACAGAGTGTACTGGGGCTGTGTCTCTCAATACGTGTGCACTTATTTCTATTTCACAAAATGAAAGCTTTCTAACCTGTAGTAATATATAGGACACCCAGTTCAACCAAAGATGACAAAATTCTCCATGTCTTGTCCAGGTTTATGACTTTTTGTAAAGTTCTGTCTTTCTCCAGGTTTCTTGTCTGCTGTTGTTTACATTCTCCATGTGCCTTTGTTTACCTGATCCATGTGAGTCTGTCTCAGCCTTGCCCTAGCCCCGCCCCTTGTTATCCTGTTCACCTGTGTCAAGTTCCGGTCTGTCCCCTGCCCAGGTGTCCTCATTTCCTTAATTAGTATAAATACTCCTGTATTCCAGTCTCTGTTTGAAAAACCTCTTGATAAAATATGCTCCTTGCAATTTCTAGTTTTCTTATGTGTTGTTAACACTTTATTTCCCCCTGTTTCTGCTGTGCTCCTGTTCCATTGCACCATCTCATCTTTTGTGTTTTTGTGAACCCCTTGTTTATGTTTTCATCACTTGCTTTTTTGGCATTAAACCAGCTGGCTCTCCTGATTACATCCTGTCTGCCTCATCACCAGCTTGTTACAAAAATATTCTCTACAACAGCTTTTGGCACAAATATATGCACAACATAATGTCATTAATGTCAATGTCATGGATTTATATATAAATGTAATGCATTAAGTGAATAAAGTGATTACATGCTTTTTTCATGCCCAATTGTATCACCAGTGCTCCATTAAATGGTCGCTTTAGTACTGAGAAGTAGCCCATGTGTGGTTTCAAATATTTTATGAAAAGTCTGAGGGCACGGAAGACATATAGGTCTAGAAGAGGGATTGATAATTTAGTGAATTTAGTGAATCCCTCGATTATCAATCAATCACTCAGTGAAACGTTTCAGATTAACACTTCAGATTAAACAGGTTTTTTTGCCTTTAATCATTCTCAGTCTCACCCACCAAGAATCACGGTGCCCTCAGACATTAATTTAGCTTAATCTTTCCCTGCTTTAGTGCCTTCTCATTCTCATACCTGGATTGCTGCCTCCCCCCCTGTCTTTTCACCTGTCTAACATCAATCTTTCCTCCTTTGCTGTTCTTCACTGGTCTCTCTCTCTCTCTCTCTCTTTCTCTGTACTGTAGCAGAATTGATTATCTGTTGAGGTAAATCAGAATGTGTAATGGCTTCTTTGGCCTTAATGACTTTATTATTGGCATGTGGAGCTGAATGCCGCAGAAGGGCGGGGGTCTGTTGTTTTAACTAAAATCATGCAGGGAATAGCAATAGGCTTAGAGCTCCCCCTGAGGCATCACAATAGCTTAATACCCTGCACAAGGAGAATAAACACCAGCAGGAGAGGTATTAGAGGTCTCACTCTTTCTCTCGAGCACTCTCTTCGTATTTGTACATTTTCAGAGCAAAATGCCTGCAGGACAAAAGTCTTGAAATCACCAGAAATTCAGGACCAACACAATGCTGTCTTTGCAAAGTGGTTCTTATGAAATCTCCATGTTTCATTGTTCAAAACTGAAAGAGCAGGAACCTTTTAGTTCAGAGCCACCTGGATGGTCCACATTTTTGCTTGGTTGGTATGCATTATCAGTTTTTAATTGTGAATTTGAAGACCACATATAATTAGAACAAAATCACTCATCTCCCAAAAAGCTGATCTTTAATGTAACAAGACCTTTCTCGAGTAATTCTGAGCCATTTCTATTGGTCCACTGGTCCAGTAGGTTTATTGTCATGTTAACTATACACACAGTACATGAATGTTCATCCAGGACCACAGTGCAACACAAAGAAAAAAAACAGAAACAGTGCAAGACTATATAAGATGAAGCATGTTCCCATTTATATTTCGTTTTATTTTAACGCTACATATAAAATAATGCCACTTGATTGCCAAATTCCCTTAGTCATAGACAATATACCGAACATGAAAAGAGACAAAAGAGTGTAACCATAAATCAGTCATAAATGGCTATAAAATAGCTATAAAATAGCTGCTTCTGTTAGTAATAGTTTAATTTATATATACGTGGAGTGAACGTGCTTGAAAGAGAATAAATATTTATTTCACTCCCAGACACAGAGATAAGGATTGTTAGGGAGGAAACACGATTGTAGATTTGCAGAAAATGGTACTTTACCAGAATAACCAAGTCCACAAACAAAACTTGTTCCAGCAAGCATTTTGAAAGACATGCCTGAGGAACCGTTTTGCCTCATCTGACCACAAATAAAACCTGGAGTTTACTATTGGAACTTCTACTGGAACTTGGTGTCAAGTGACCCTGGAAATGGTCTCAACAGGCCATAGAGAACAAACTCTCAAGGTGGGTTTAGGGTACAAACTGATGGTTATTGAGAAAAGAACTTCCTGACCTCTGTTGATTATGTGATATTTTAGAGCTATTTTCCTCAAGAGGCCTGATGTATGTTCTAATACATGGCATTATGGACTCGAAAACCACAATATTTAAGGTGGAATATCAGAACAATGTAACACAACCTATCGAAAACAGAAATGGGCATCTGGACGTAGGACCCTTAGGATCTTAGAGGATCTGGAGAAATTCTTTACTGAAGAGTGGTCTTGCTCTGTATTCTCCATCCTATTAAACATTATAGGATAAACCTCATTTATATAATACTGGCAAATAAAGGCAGCATGACATAAAAATTAAAGGATGCCAATAACTGCATGGCTTTGTTAAGAACAGTATTTTTTGATAGAGGTTTTGAACATCTTTATCTATAAAGACAGTTTTTCTGACACTCCAGAACAGAAGGAGCCATCTATTATCATAAATAAAATCTTCGGTTTTGCTGTCAATGAAAGAGGTGTTTTGTTGGTGGTTTGTGATTCATGCAGTCAAGCCTGCAGTTTTTCTATAAGGTGTCAAAGTGCTTTCAGGGCAGGTGACCTTGCATTATGGGAAAAAAAACTTCATATGATCTTAACTCACATTTTTGACATTGTTCAAGTTTGTACATTCTTTTTTGTTCTTCTATAAAGTCGTTTTTTTTTTAAGTATGTAGGTTAAAAGTACTTTGGGTTCAATTAAACTTTAATTACCCCTGCAGGGCATTTTTTATGCTGCCATAAAAAAATAAATGAAACTACATATACAAAAAAAAAAAGGACATCAAAGTAAACTCATCTACATGCATAATTTAAAAGACCCTATAGTCCATGTTCTAATGCCTAATTGGGTTCCTAGGTTGATGTGAGAGATAGATGCTGAATGTTTAAATGTAAACTTCAGGATGTAAAAATGGTCGCATGAGTACAAAAGTGTTCTCCTGCACCATTGGCAATAAAAGTAATAGCAGTAGCAGCAGCGACATTAGATGAATTATCAGGACATTAACTGAATCATCCAGAATGTTATTTGCAGGGCACAGTTGGAAGTAAATATCTTTGAGAAAACATTAAAAAAGTAACTCTACACTATACTGCTGTAAAGGTTTCTTATCTTTTACAATCAATGTCTGAAGTCTACAATCACAACAAGGAATTTCACACAATGTATCTCTTTCCACCCTTAAATGCTTCAGTTTCCATAAAAATATTCTCCTAGCTGATGCTTTCTAACAATGTTAGCTCGATCTGCCATCAAAAATAAGGCTTAGAAATTTGTAATGATGGACACTCACTCTCCATGAATATCTGTTCCATTACCTAAAGACTGCTGTCAGGAAAATCTACGATCATTTCTTTTGTTTTTGTAACCTTTAATTCTAGACCTGCAGTGTCACATCACTCAACAATCTCAGAAAGAACAGGTCTATGGCAATGAACACACGGAACAAAGAGAAAGGATCAAAATCACCAGCAAAGTTTACAAAATGACAGTTAGAATATGAAGTTGTTGGAATACAAAATACATGGCAATGAGGATTAAACACAGGACTGTGATGCCAATGTCTTTGAGTAAACAGTACTGAGAAATTACCATGAATAAGTGCTCTTTATCCAGGTGACTAACCGAGAGTTTTTTGGAATTTACAAAGCAGTTTACCAGCCAAAAACAATAGCTGCCAGATTTTTAAAGCCAAAGGTAAGTCAGCAAAAAGAGTCTTGACAAATGACCTTGCTCATTCCAAATGTTTACATATGATGGAAAAGAGAAATTCTTTGGCCTTGTCCACATTTCTGCCTGCCTGAACTGTACTCCATCTAATTTGTCAGAGACGGAACTGAAAAAATGTAATAATTCTCTCCTAGGGTTTCAGTGTAAGGTAATGTTAATGCAGTATATTATACAGAGTGCTGTATAAATGTATATATGTAAAATGGCCTTGCAAAAGTATTCAATTCTCTTTAAAGTCATCAGATTTGATTACAGATAACACCTTGATATTTTGTGCTGAGCCATGCATTCTTTTAAAAGACTGATCCACAAAATTACTTTATTTAAGGTGTGGTTTTATGGGACAGAAATGTTTGCATAAGTGTTCAACCCCGTGTTTTGGAAAATTTAAATCTACCCAAATGGACTAGGACACTTACAATCGGTCTCTACATGTAATTAATTAAAAAAAGATATTTTTCAAGTAATATTCAATTCAATTCAATTTTGTTCATAACCAAGTTGTCACAAAACAGCTTAACAGAATCCAGGTCCGAGCCTCTAGTGAACAAGCCACAGGCGACAGAGGCGAGGAAAAACTCCATATGCTGGAGGAAGACTAATAAGGAGAACTCATCCTCCTCAGGTCGACCCGGAGAGAAAGAAAAGTGAGATAACTAACAAATAAAAAACCTCCATAAACTTGTTGACAGATAGGCCATCTCTGGCTAATAGAGTTGGTACAGTTAGGAGTTAATAAAGGTGGATTTTGTTGGACGAGTAACTGTGACTCTGTTGTCCATAACAACAGGAATAACCACTGCTGGAGCTTTAACCAGTGCCCTTGGATGGGGGAAGAGCATGTGGAGTACCTAAAGCAAGAATGTGAATCTTATAGAAAGTTCTGATATTAAAGACAAAGATTCTAACATAGTGGTGAATATTAGAATTATGCACATATGCATAGCAAAAAATGCTACAAAATAATATGCAAGTGAAGACCAAAAGATTTTACCATTTAGGCACTGCCTAGACACAGCAACTAAATGGTCAATGACCAAGTCCAAGTCCAGATTTCAGTGTAATCGAGATTCCGTGGCATTCTTTGAAAACTGCTGTCCATGGACATCATCCTGCGAGGAAGAATTAGTGCAAATCTGACAAAATCTCACAGCAGACATTATTGCATCAAAAGATTGCACCACAAACTAAGATGTTGAAAGCAATATTTTTCAGACACATGCACACAGCTGATGGCAGACACTAGAGATAAAAGTGTTACTTTTGGTTCGTTTCATAAAGTGTTCATTAAAATGTTCATCAAGCGACAGGTCACAGATCTAATCCCCCTTATTAATGTACTGAGTGACTGTGTGTGTACAAGAAATATAATGATAATTTAGCTTTTCTGTGGTTTAAAAACAAGTTAAAATATAATATATACGCATATATAAAGGCTGTAAAAGATATGAATACTGTGATATATTTCAAGTTCAGTGTTTTCAAGAATAAACTAATTAAGATGGGATAAGTGTGGGAAACAACCAGGTGGTAAAATTTTTAAAAAAAAAGTAGGATTCAAACTCAATGACTGACACCCACTCAGCTCCATGTTTATGTGATTGGTGTGCAGGTGACAGTGCACACCCATGTATTGAAGAGGCACTTCAAGCTTTCCCCGGTAGAGGAAGATTAACATGAAAGCATCAGTGGAATGTTCTGTCTGAGTGGAATAACCTTGCCAGCCCCCGACACCAGCTATCGGGGAATAATGCCTGTTAGTCAGGGGCTTTTGTGGAGCTTGCGTGTTGCTTACAACTGCTCAATGAATGAAATGCACTTTTCTCATCCATATTGCATAGCAGGGCTAGATGCTCAGAGTGCTCAGAGTCAAAAAGATAAGAAAGAGGGGAAAGGGAGAGGAATGAGTGTAGAAACAGCTGAGGTTTTTGAAGCCTTGTCTGTTGAAGTGTGTGCTGTCATTTCTGCTTAAGCGTGATGAGCTACAAACACACACACACACACACACACACACACACACACACACACACACACA
>JBBPDC010000129.1:3971112-3988639 GCA_037974485.1 Hemigrammopetersius urotaenia | reverse complement strand
TGACTGACACTGATCATTATATCTATGCCACAGTGTGGCCTGTCTGACTTCACACTGAAAATATTGAAATAGTTCTTAATTGGTGCCTGTGGTTTAATAAAAGCAGCATGCAAGTCTATTGCAAATTTAATATTACTCATAATTCAAAAACTGAAAGCAGATCTGAAATCAGCATGAAAAACTGGTTTAGAAAAGTGTGGGTTTTTTTTGTTGACCTGTGTTATTGTTACAGACTTCAGAAGAAAGGCTGGACAGCACTGCCCTACAAAGCCAAAGCTGAAACTGAGAAAAATGGCTTTAAAGATTAAGCATCAGTATGGATTTATTAGTTACTGCAATTTGGACACCATCATTTCTCTGAAACGGGACACGTTTCTCGCAAAACAAAGGAGAGTCCTAAACCCCATTTATAGTCTAAAGTCAATTTTGACCAAATATGCAGTTACTGCACTTCGGCTTTGTAGGGCAGAGCAGGCGTACACAAACTTTTGGACAGTTAGTGTAAGTAGTGTGGAAGAAAGGAGGGGTTTCTACCCTGTGTGCTGTTTTCCTTAACACCGTTCTGCTGAGCGACGGGGGTCAAGCTCGCAGCCTGCAGCATTTTCTCCTTCACCTCCAGTGGGACAGTGGGGACTGGAGGCAGCTTCTCTCGCCAAGATGGTCCGTCCATGTCTGTAAGAGCCTTTGTCATTCTAAAAGAAGTGAAAATGGGAAAAAGTTCACGTGTCAGTAGTCTGACCTAAAAATCAACCAATCAAGTTTTAATTATCATTTAAGTAGATCCACAGTGCCCTCAAGAAATACGGACACCCTCGACTGAAAGACTGAATGAAAGATTCACTTCATCAGCTGTGTTTTATCATACTGGAAATGGAATACCAGAACCCAAACCCCTCAGTCATCCATCAACATGGGCAAGATCCATCAGCATTCTGCTCCATTGTGACAGAAATGTGTGGCGCAAATCAGGGAATGGATATGAGAAAATAGCCACTCGGCTTAAAACGTCCATATCAAGAGTTAGGGTAATCATGCATCATGAACCAGGGAAGTATGACAGAAAGAAGTCTTTCCTGCATTTTCATAAGCAAAAGTGCTTGAAGTTTGCCAGACACCACTAGTCTGGCATTGAGGTAAAGATGCCTTCTCAAATGTCGGCTGCCAAAAAGCTATAAACGTAGATCTTTTCACAAAAACTACGATCCAAACTGTTGAACTGACACAAAATCAATGTCATTGCCATTCCAGTCCCCTGATCTAAAACTAAATAATGGACTTTTTATGTATTTTCAACATTTGCTAAGTAAAGGCAACTTCGATAAACATTAATGGAAACGTATCAGTTATTGTTCCCGGACATTAAATAAGGGTGCAAATCATTCTGGAGGGCCCTGTATGTACTTTACACTTATTTCATTGTATTCCTACTGTTTTTATTTGTTGAGGAGACAAAGGTTTAATGAGTAATAGTGCATCAGACACATACAGACTCAGATTTACTTTACATAATCATTACATTCCTCTTTAAAAATGAACACATTTGTAATTCATCCATGCTAAAAAAAAGAGGTCCCTACCTGTTGGTGCTGTCATGAGCTGCAGCTATGTTGCAGTCTATCTGTAGTACTGTTTTATAGTCAACATAGGCTTGTCTGTATCTCTCCACAGCCTCATAAGCTGCAGCTCGGCGCAGCAAGGATTTAATCCCAAAGGGGACCAGCTCCAGGGATCTGTGGGAACAAATACATTTGAGAGCAGGTTCACGATGCTCAGGTGAGCAACAAGACTGAACAGAGTTTTAGCGTTTCAGCTAGTCCACAATACCACCTCACGAGCATCCAGGTCAGTTCACCCTCCCCCCCCACACACACACACACACACACACCATGGACTGAAAAGAGGAAGGTTCTCTTATTTGCAATATTTTAGATAAAATAAAACTTTGGGGGTGAAATATTGCTGTTTTTGTCAATGCCTGCTGCTACCAATGCCTGCTGCTACCAATGCCTGCTGCTACACACCAATGTGTATCTGTGTATGTGTGAGTGTGTACAATATATAGATAGATAGTACACACACACAGATACTATAGTGTGTGTGTATATATAATGTATGATATAGCGTTTATATATTTGCATACACACAAATGTTATTTGTACAGTGTACTTTTTATACTATACTGTTGTGTTGCATAGCTTTTATTGTATTGTTTTGCTGCTCTTACATTTGTTCTGTCCCCTTTCTGCCAGAACAATGCAAAGGTTTATCTCGTCTTAATTATTGTTTGTTGCGAGGCAAACTAGCCTGTATGTCCAAAAGTATAATGAGTGAGTTTGTCTGCTTTAAGGTGCCCCTATTGCTGGAACAGGTGTTCAGATATCAAACACACAGCTGCATAATGATCAACAGAATGAAACTGGAGCAGCAGGACATGAGCCTAAAGTCACCACGCTCTGTAAAGCCCCAGAGCACTGGGCTGTGCAGCAAGAGAACTGGTTTTTCTGGATTGATGGATCTTCATCCAGTACCATTTTGATGATGTGTGATTCAGAACTAATCATCCAGCATCAGTACCAAACCTCACTAATGCAATCAGATACTAATCCGAGGGACAATCAAAAAAAACGTTTTTTTTGCCTTTTATTAATGTTACGGTTGCCACGCCTTCCCCTCCCAGACACCGTCCTGTCTGTCTGTCCCTGCCTGTGTCCCTTTCCTTTCCTCGTTCCCTTCCTCTTGGTCCCTTTTTCCCCCGAGTGTGTCTTACTCTCTGTTCGTGCCACGGCCCTCCTTCCCTGCCTCACCTGCGTCTCGTTGTCCCTGATTCCCCACACACCTGTCGCCCCTCCCTGGTCCTTATTTAAACCCAGTCCGTTCCCGAGTCTAGTCATGCCTGTATTTTGTTCTCCCTGTGTGCGTGTGTGTATGCCATTGCCGTTTGCCCTGTCTAATGTGTTTTGACCACTTTGTCTCTGTTCTCTTTCATTTGCAGACCCGTTCCCTATCTGCCTGCGAGCAGCCTCTACCTGATTTATCCCGAGTGCCTACGTGCAGCCTTCTTTGTTTACCTTGTCCGGAGCACGGGTCTTGCCCAGTTTGTTTGTTTTCTGTTCCTTTGTTTACGTTCACATTAAATCCTTGGTTCTCCCTCATAACGTGTGTCCTCTCCCCTTTTCCCCTCACACCTCACGCTTGACAGCATTAAAATAAAAATAAAAATATTTAAAGTCAAAAGAAACAGAAGATGAGTTATGATTCCCTAATTTGGCGTCTGCATGCACGTGTGTGTGTGTGTGAGACGGAGAGAGAGAGCTCTGTTATATGAATGACGGTCGTTTGTCATGTTCGGTCTTCTATCTGTGTGTAATTGTGAAAGCCCTCCAGCCTGCTCTCTTCTCACAACTCAATTTGACCATCACCCAAAACCATTAACACACACACATATTTTGCTGGCTCCCTCGTTTCTCACTGTTGATCTCTGTCCCTCGCCCTGTGTGTTTTACTTAATTGACAATATTTGACATATTCATATTTTTACTCTCTCTCTCTCTCTCTCTCTCTCTCTCTCTCTCTCTCTCTGCGCTGATTATGGGGGTGGAAAGGGGCAGCTGCTCTCACAGTGTTTCTATCTGTGTATGAGAGCGTGCACTTTCAAGGTTCTGGTCCCCAGACGGAGGTGACCCATGCTTGCCCCTCCTGCTGAAGACCCACCTGTCACACACCCCTTTCCACACACCCACGCATGCACATACACAAATGCAGACAGACATACACGCACACACACACATACACTCTTGTACACTCATACACAGATACGACAGATAAGTCATTTACATATCCTGTGCTTACAGTGCAGTGTGCAGTGCCATATACAGTCTGAGCAGTATCACTGTACTACACACTGTCATCTTCTAAAAGGAGCTGTGAAGAGTAATGAGCTTGTTTAAATAAATTAAGAAATGAGATTGAAGAAGTATCAGTGCCCTGAAAAGGGGTGAAAATCCAAATGAGTTCCTTGGTGACCTGTAAAATGCTATATAATAATTAATAGTAATTACAAAATCATTCACTTCTAAATTATTGAACACTTTGAAGGCATCAGTTACCAAAAACATGATAAAATCTTATTGAGCTAATTATTGTTCTCTTGTAGCTTATTGTAATAACAGGAAAGTTGACAAAACATAACATGAAGAGCCAGACTAGATCTTCTTGTTTTTCTATTTATATGGTCTTGAAGAATAGGTTTCTAACATTCCTTTCTGAAGGACTTTCAGGCTATTTTCAGTCCAATCCTGGTATCTGACTAATTTCTGAGAAATGTTTTTGTTTGTTAATCATTCAAGCAGAACAAAGCACATCTAACTTAAGGCCAGGAGGAGTGAAGAAAAAGGTGCAGATGATTCCAGATGATCAGGCAGTGATCAGTATACTGGTAGTGCAGAATGCTGAGTGTTTGGAAAACCTTTATCTAGGTGCCTTTTATCTTTAGTCAATATGTATTTAGTCAATATGTATCCATGTCAATAAGTAAAATATGTATTCATGTTTCTTTAACTGTATCTATGCAGTATGCCAAAGATAAGGCATAAAATAGCATTTTTACACCAACACAATGATTCAAAGCAAAATATAAAGAAATGGGGGGTTTCTTAAAACTTTTGCACCATACTGTATGTATGCATATATTATTGTATAGAAAAAATATTTTATTTTTTTAAATTGAAACAACAAAAGCTTTGAATACAGAATGTATATGAATACAGAATTGAAAGTAAACATAGTGACTGCCAGACCCCCTTTTTAAGATTTATTCAGCAAATAAAAAATGAGGAAAAAATGAGATCACAATATAAATTTTAATCTGAAAAGAATGTGACTTAAGTATTGGCACCCCCTTATTTAGTTGTGGGTTTCTCTTGCATACTCTCTTCTTAAAATCAACTCACAGGTTTTCTGATGGATTTAAGTTTAAGGGACTGACATCTCTTTGTAGCCATCTTTACTTATCTTTACTTACCTAGATATCTATGTTTGAAGTCATTGAGCAGAATTTTTGTTTAAACAGCATAATTTGACCACTACAACCTGCTCTGTTTGTGCTTGTAGCGAAAAGATAGGAAGGGCTTGACATACCTTTCAAACAGCTTGTTTGCATGGAGGTGATATCTTATGGATTTGGAGACATAGTGACCCCAAAATGCTACCAAGTTCTCTAATATTGAAACTGTGTCTTTTTTCTCTAAACATCCTCATTTGGAATTTCTTTTTAATGATTCGTAACTGTTGACAAGAGCAGAGATTTTCTTGCGTTCACTCCCTGATACGTCAACACTCATTTGTTTGTTGTAATGGAATGCTCTTATGTCTTTCCCAATTCATAACTGAAGGATTTGAGACCCGTGTCACCTTATTTTAACACTCTAATGAAACAGGAAATCATTGGCGACTGCTTCAGTCTTTCTAAACACTTATGCCAAGATACATTTGTTAAATCTGTATTGCTTCTGTGGAAGTGTTCTACAAATTACGTGTCTGGCTCAGCCAGTAACACCCAGGAACAGAATGGGCTGACAACCAAGAATAGATTGGTGACAACTGGAGAGACAGTTGGCAGCTCAGGAAGATGCCACGGGTCAGGTTGGGCCAGCACCCCTACCTGGGTCTTCTGTGAGGAAGACGCTCACCAAAGCTACAGGCAAGCCTACAAGGAAAAACCCCCAGGGGATTCCGAGAGAAAAGTGGAGGATGAGATTCCCAAAAGGATGGATTCAAAGTTAAAGACACAGGGTAATGAACAACCGACAATGATGAACACCATTAGATGTACCTGTGGCAAGCTCCGTAAGAACGAGCATGGCCTAAAAATCCACATGGTCAGGATGAAGTGCACACAGATGGAGAATAAAGGGCAGTGCACAGGCACCAGCCCTGGTGAGATGCAGGAGCCCAGCTGGGAATTACCACTCAGAGCCCAGAACCTCCAGGCCCTTTAGCTCCCAACAGTCAGCACATTACCCCATAAAAGTAAGATTAGATGCGCCCCAGCAAACAAAAAGAGTGGTGACAGTTACACGGGGATGTCTGCAGTCCCTTACAGATTACATTTAAAGGTGACACACTGACGGCCTCCATTATCATCAGCTATGCTGCACTGTATATTGGCTATGATGAAAAGGGGAAACCTGGAGCCTCCTATGCAAAGAACTGAGAGCCACAAAGATTCAGCAACTGCAGCAAGAGCTTTGTTCACTGAAAAGGCACTACAAGAGAGCCAGGAAGGATCAAAAGGAACCTCTTATCAAACTATGGAGGATTTTGTGAAAAAAGTTAAGGACTCAACAGAGAGTAGCGGGATGCATGAGAAGAAGAAAAGAGACAGCTAGGAAACAACTAGCCTTCCTTTCCAACCCCTATTGTCAAGAGGCTATTAGGGGACAAAGTCAGCGACCACTTTTATCAAGAGAAGGTTGAACGGTTCCTCAAAAAGACCTGGGGTGATCCACAGAAATCCACAGGCACTGAGTCTCCAGGAGACACTCACTTGAATTCAATCTGGGCAAACCCAGCCTAAAGAGCTCCAAGAGGTGGTGAAAAAAGCAAGTTCACCCTCAGCTCCAGGACTAAGCTCTGTGCCATATATCATGTAGAAGAGATGTCCAGACTCCCCAGCCACCTGTGGAAAATCTTGAGAGTGATCTGGCAAAGAGGAAGAGTCGCTAAACAGTGGAGGTGTGCAGAAGGAGTATGGATTCCTAAGGAGGAACTCTCAAAGAACATTTAGCAGTTACGCATCATCCTGCAGCTTATCCTGGAAAGCAAAATCTTCTTTAGTTTTTTGTCTGACATAGTTTATCCTCCAGAACAATTATATCGATACACCAGTGCAGAAGGGTGTATGATGTTTTAACTGAATCGCCCAATGACCCCAGGATACATCACAGATGATGCACTCCAGCGCTTCCATGGAAGTATTCTACAAGTTCATGGAATCATACTACATTTACTTTTAGTTACATTTTCATTTCCTCATTTTTATTTTTTGTTCACATTTTTTCTTGAGGTGGTCATAATAGTGAAAAGGCATTTTGTTTTGAACATTTTTTCAAATTTATTTTCAGAATATATATATATATATATTTGAAATAAAGATTTAAAAAATGTATTTCAGTATTATACCAAGATATTATAAGAGCTGATTTTTATATCTGGTCAATGTAAGTTTTTGCTTATCTTATAATTACTTAGATAATTTCACATGAATGGTGTAGAAAAATTAGAGGTAATGTTAAAGGTTAAGGCTACATTTCATCCCAGAAAGTGTAAAAACCTCATTGCAGTTTTTCAAATCAGGCTAATGGAAACTCTGTGACAAAACATGTTAAGCCCATTAGGTGCTCACTGTGTGTATGTTTGTGTTAAGGTGTGATTGTTATTCTATTAGACAATGTGTCATATGTTTTTGGGGGTGTTTCCCACCCCCTCCCTCTGGTGATAATTGATTCACACTGCTCTGCGCTGATTGGTGTGAGCCCCCCTATGGGCTGGGAGGACTCAACAGCTGCCCCCTCTCCATTGCTCCCTCCCCTCCCTCTCCATTTTTATCTCTCATTCAAACATCCTTTTTAATTAATTTACTAATGCACAAATACATGCACACTCACACTGGAAGCATTATAGATCAGGGGGTTTGTTTCATTTTCCTGATTAACACATTTTGTCATCAGTTCAAACACACACAGAGAGACACACTCACACACTAGTTATGAAGTATACTGGACTTTTCAATGTAATGAATGTCGCCAAACAGCATAAGCACAAAACAGAAAAATATGCACACACACACACAGGCACACTGACACTCATGCAGAGAGGCGGAAGTTGGCAGGGACACACATACTTGAGCAGATTGTCCTTCACAGAGGCATGCAGAGAGTGTGAGGGTTAGAGGATGTGTTTGTTACTGATAACTGTGTGTGAGAGTGTCTGTGTGTTAAGGATTGCAGAATCTAATGGTGTTTATAGGATTTTTGTTTGTCCAGACAAAACAAGCTGAATCTGAATACGTGCTTAGCTGTATGTTTATGCATGAGACAAAACATCTAGTTTGACATGCCTTTGCTACATCATGGAAATATTCAAGCATAATTACATAATAATACACGTATTTATTCTGAACTAGAATAGGTCTGAGTCTTCCCTGCCAATATTTTTCCATTTGTTCTGAAATCAACAAAAATCTGTGATGCCGTTAAAAGAATGCTTGAGAATAGCAAATCATGAGAACATTTCTCATTTTCTATTCACAGAAAACACATGTTTTTGTTTTAGAATCTATTTCTTTATATCATTTTTTTCCCTCCTTCAGTGATCCACAGAAGTGTAAAAGTATGATTTATATGCCAATGGAGCCTTGGGCAAGTAGAAAAATAATGTTAAGTGCATTGGTTTACAACCTGTGGCCCAAGGCCCCCCAGTGGACAATGACAGTACTGCTAGATGTCCACTGGTGGTCATTTATAGAAATTCAACTTTCATATAAAAAACAAATAGACATTTAAATAAAATAGGGGTGGCACAAATCATTTGAAAACCAGTGTTTTGTCACATTTGGTTCTCCCTCTGTAATGAGCTGAGGTCAAAAGTGATGTCATCCACACATACTGGCACTATTAGGGTCTATTCATTGTTATCCATGTCCAGGTCAGATGTTCACTTTAAGATAGTGATTTAATCTCATATATCTGGGTTTGTGCTCAGGAGTGAATGTGCTGAGATTACTCTGAACTAATTGCGCTTAATCACAAATTTATTGCCATCAGCTTTAATGTGATGCTCATTAACTGTCCTAATTAACATAACACCGATTACTGCTGTTGTGAGGTGCTGTGCTTCCATTTTCTGAAGGGACTTCTTATGACAATGTGTGTCTACAGCAGTGGAACCATGCCCGAAGTTCTGTTTCGGTGTGTGTGTGTGTGTGGTGTGCAGGATAGAGACAAAAAGAGAGAGGTAGTTGACTCTCTTGCTGAACTCTAACAGCAGTAATTGAAGTTTTAAGTGACCACACAATGCTCCCCGTACACACTGGATAAAACCACAAGCACCGATCTATCATTTTTAATTGCTGAGAAATGCATTAAAATAACAAAGCGCATTGCGAGCGGCCAGAGTGATGAATAGGCCCGGCTGCCTCTATCGCATTACCTGCACTACCAGAGATATTGCGACCACCATGTGCCCAGACACATGTGGCTGTTATTCAATAACAAAAGTTGCATATTAAATTTCATCACAATGCACAAAGAAAGGGGAGCATGTGGGGAGATAGATGAGAGATGGGAGAAAGAGAGGGTAGAGAAAGAGAATGGTCATTGTAGGTGGACTCAGTTTTGCACCTGTAAAAACACTGCTCTTTGGTCATTTTGGATTGTATTAGAAATGTTCATTTTAATAGTGACTTCTATTCCAGTAAGTATGTATTTGTGGACTCCTATTTGTTAATTCCTTGCAGATCTCTTTCTAAATATTTTTGTTATTCCTTTTAGATTTAGAGGTTGCTTTACGAAAATGTGACTTTACCCCAATGGCTTGGAACATCTCTAACCTCCCAAAATTGTTCTCACACTTCTTGAAATAATGAACAATTGAATAGGCATTAATTGCTAATTATCATGCTAATGATTTCAACGATTAGCACTAAAGAGCACAGCAGCATGTAATCATGTCATTATTTTGTACTTCCTATGAAACAAACATTTTCTACTAATTTGCTTAATCAGTGTTAATAGGCTGATCACTGCATGGGTTAACCGCACCAAACTGATCGCCCTTGGTTAGGCCTAATTGGTTTTGCTGTTTGTGCTCCATGGAAAATTTTTTGGATTATGTCAGTTGACCTCTCTTCATAGAAAGAATTTTTAAAAATGTATTTTTTAATACATTTTCATAGGAAATTATGAAATAATTTCTTATTATTTTTAGATTTTGCATTGCATTATTATGTTATTTCCATAACTTTATTTAGATGTTCACTATATTTTGTAGATGTTCACATTGTTTTTAACTATTATAAAGATGTTTCTAGCAGTTTGAACATTCTCCACAAGGGAGGCTATTAGCATGCATTTGCTCCTGGTCATTAGGGAGTTGCCCCTGCGATTACATGGCCGTGGCTTTGAATCCCAGGACTGCTAGTGGCACCACTGAGGTACCCTGGAGCAAGGTACCATCCCCACACGCTGCTACCTTGGCACTGCCGTTGGTGGCAGCCCATTGCTTTGCTTGTTGAATGTGTTAAATGCAGAGAAAGAATTTCACATTGTTCCTGCAGTGTGCTGTGGTGTAGTGTGTTCATGCATGACTATAAGGGGCCCAGTTACTTTACTACACTTCAAAGAGAGGACACCCACACCAGCAGGATCTCAGAAATGCAAATATGTTTATGGTGACTGTTTGAACAATAAAGACACATCAGTCACGTGTAGTAACAAATAGTGCTGTTTTTATGTTTTGGTACTCTGCCATCCAAGAAATAACATTCAGTAGAAAGTCTGCATCTTACACTAATATATTCCTTTCCACACATTCATCCCTGCATGTATGCCTACTTATTCCTGTGGGACCCACTCATATTCCTCTTTTCTTCCTCAATTGTTCCTTTTTTCCTAATTTCCTCTCCCTCTCTCTCTCTTGTCCATTATCATCCTCCTTACCCTCTTCCTCATTTACCTCTTTATCGCCTCAGGGCAGGATTCTGGAGCCACAGCATCTGTGTGTGCATGTTCATGTGCACATGGGAGCATGTCTGTGTGTGTGGGACTGAGTGTGCCTCCACATTCATTTCTTGATATTTTGATGGCGAAAGCTGATGATGGATAGCTTTTGTACAGACCATGAAATGTCTGTTATTGAAGAATGTGTGTGTGTGTACATGTGTGCATGTGAGTTTGCTAGTCTTTGATAAATTGATGGTTAAGAGGCAGTGATGAATGGTTTTAATGTACTGTGGGTCATCAGAGGTAGAGAGAGACGGAGAGAGATAGAATGAGCGAGAGAGAGAGAAAAAGAGGGGCAGAGAGAGAGTGTGTAAGAGAGAGGGAGGAAAAGAGTGGTGAACAGAGAAAGGAAGGGAGGGAGAGAGAGAGAGAGAGAAGTGGGGGAGAGAGAGAGGCGGGGGAGAAAGAGGGCAAGAGAGAGAAAAAGATGAGGGGAGAAAGGGAGTGGGGGAAAATTGCAGGGAATGAAAGTGAGAGAGAGAGAAAGAGAGAGAGAGAGAGAGGCAACCTCAATAGAGAAAATGGAATGGGATGGAGACATTAAACAGCAAGTTAGAGGAGATAAAAAGCAAAAACAAAAATTGCCTTTTTTAATGAGATTTAATTCACTGTGTGCAGGTACCGACACATTTCGATTCTTATGGTCAAATACCATAAATTGAAGAAAATACACATTTATTTCTAGTAGGGATGTCATGAACCAACTCGTTTTGGCCTCTCTAAACTGAAAACCTAAATAATGAGTATCAACCAATTCAGTCCAGTCTGTTTATTTTTATAGGTAATGCAACAACACTTTGTGTCGCTACAAACTAGAAGTCTAATAACTAATACTGTAGTAAAAGAGTTTCAGTTCCATTATGCAACAGTATAACTTTCCAGACTATCATGTTAGCTGTTTGGTCCACAGTTTGTATTTAAACACAATCGATGATGTGTCTGATGTTGTCTTATTATCTAATTTGATTGATGCTTTGTTTAGCAGAAACTTTGAAAAGCTGCAGAAGTATAATTTTTTGATTGTGCAAAATGGAATGGGATTTTTAAAATAGTTTTTTTTATTTGGAATGCTAATGTGATTTTAACATTCCACATCCTTGTGTTTTTAAAAACAGTTATTGTCTGAAATGTGTCTTGTTCCTGCCGGTCACGATTTAATATTTGTTCACTTCACAAGTGGTGCAGATAAAGTGAACACAAAGAAACAAACATGGTTCATACACAATACATGAAACTAATTGGCCCAGGTGAACTGATCAGATTTGCACAGCCTTAATTCCTGCAATGTCAGAAAGCCTGTTTAGCACTAAAATGCTCTAGAGAATTAAAATTTTAGCAGTTAAAACAAATCAGCCAGTGTTCTTACTCAGTGCCTCTGTAACATGATTCCAATTTTGTAATACAGTACATGCTTGTACTGTGGAGTCTGTGTTCACATTTTGAACTCTTCGCCTTTAGAGGGCAGCAATGAACAACAAACGGCTCAAAAGAATATAGCATTTGTGCTTGATTCTTAGTCAGCGTAGCTTACAAAAACGTGTCCAAATGTAGCCTTTCATTTGTCATCCAGTTATCTTTTTTCCTTCAGATTGTCTTTAGGGGCCAGTACCCTTTGTCATTTTCCCACTTGACGCTGATTGGTCAGAGTGGTCACTGGCTCAGTGGACAAATTGCCTCCATACACAGTGACTGTTTTTGAAACCCCTGTAAAAGATAATGCAGAAAGAATTCATTCATTCAAATGCCCCTTTGCACATAGAATGGGTTTAGTTATTATTCTTAATCATTTTATTCAGACATTACCTACTATAGTTACCTGTATCTCTTACTCATTCTGGCTGGGGGGATCAGTGTTAGGAGATGAGATCAGTCCCAGGTCAGGTGTTCTTTCTAAGAAGAGAGACAGTGTATCCAGTTCTCTTCAAGATATCATAAACTGAGACAGTGAGAAGGAAAGAGTTATCTAAGATTTCTCCAGACATTATGCTTATATAATCTGCCAATATCATTTCATTTCATTAAAAAAAATCTTGCAGCAATCATGAAATGAGATATATTACACATAACGAGTTGCTGTAAAGGGGAATTGCATTTTTGCATTATTCAATGCTTTAGATGTAAACAAGGTCATTCAGCAGTGAAACAGTTGTAGGGATACTTAATTACTTGGATTTACAGGTGTGGTAACAAGAATCAGGAATTTTTACTATCTAAGACATCTTTATCTCAAAACTACCTTAAAACAAAGATTCATTTAAACATTCATTTAATGTAAGAACTGCCTGTCTTCATTTCACATAACAAGATTTCCCATTTTACTCATTTCACGGGACCGGCATCTTGAAATCAGGTTGAGGTGGGAAAATTCTTAAGTCAGACAGAGGAGGATGAAAGCAGAGTCACTTGGAAAATAAATATTTCAATTTTAATACAATGCTATAAATATTATGAATGTGTGTGGATACTCGAGTATTAGGTTATTTATTTTAGGGGCTTGTATTTTAATTCTGAAATCACTATTTTCATTCATCATGGGAACACAGAGAAAAATATACAGGCCAACAGTTTAGTAAAACCTAGATTTTCTGTTTTAACAAACCTTAACATGTGTTTTTAAACTTCAATGTAAGTATTTAAAATTATACTTCACTGCTATGAGTGCTGCTGTAGACGAGATGTTAAAAAACTGAATTGTTAACTAAACTAAATTTACTTCTGCAGCTAGTTTGAGAAACAGTATAAATATACACCTTGGAATTCTCTACTTACGTTCCTCATCCAGTTTGAATAATAAAAAAATATTAAAATATATTGGCTCTGCTATCACTGTCCTCCATCTATACAATCTTATTCCTGGATTATTCCAACATAAACGCTCTTTAAATGTCAAGACGATGGCCCTGTTAAATGAGTGATCGGACCTCAGGATGTGTTGCCATTTTGTAGTTAGCCATTAGCATTCAGATGAACCCCAACAATGTCAATATCTTGACTACATCACATGTAATTTAGTGATACAAAGGACAAGCTAAGTAGCTAGGATTTGGAAAATGTTGTTCACCACATCGTGCAACAGTGGCAACATTCTTCCTATAGGTAAAACCAGCTTAGTCCTGGATTTCTTTATTTGACCATATTGCTGACTACAAAATGACGCACAGCCTCAGAGATCTACAGTTTTGTGGCTCCAGTACCTGTTGTGGCCATTGGACAGGACAGTAACCATGGTGACAGCTGTCCCATTGGTACCCTCTCTCCTCCCTGTGTTCATGTCCTGCAGCAACACACAGCCCTCAGACATAAGATTCACCCTGCTGATGGCAGTGGTGTGTCCATCCATCAGTCCCACCTCCACTGCCGCGGGGGGCGTGCCTGTGGGTGTTTTTACCCCCCTTCCACCGCACAGCAGCCTGCCATAAGCAGATCTGAAGTCTCTGTTGAGGGCTGCGTAG
This sequence comes from Hemigrammopetersius urotaenia, assembly GCA_037974485.1. NCBI lineage: Eukaryota > Metazoa > Chordata > Actinopteri > Characiformes > Alestidae > Hemigrammopetersius > Hemigrammopetersius urotaenia. The sequence continues at coordinate 3,974,409 of JBBPDC010000129.1, read as the reverse complement.
AGGAGGGGATTCAGAGCAGAGTTGGCATAGCCTAACCACAATACCACTGAGTAAGCCGTCCTTGGGACATTCTTCTCCGCTTGTATTCCCATAACGGTGAAAAATGTAAAATATGGAAACCAGCAAACAACAAAAGCACCCAGCACTGCTGCTAATGTCACTGTAGCTTTGTGCTCACGCAGCGTTAATGCTGTCACTCCTGGTAATGAGGCACTGAAGGCAGAGTTGGGCCCCCGGTGCGTGGCAACGATGCGCTTGGCCTGCGCACGAGCAATGCGGAACACTCTGTGGTACATCCAGCACATGGCCACCAGGGGGAGGTAAAAAGTGGCAAAAGCATCAATTACCACGTAGGTGGTGTTCAGCTCAAAGCGGCAGTCACGAGCTGGGTCGCCCTCACCATGGTTCTGAACTGTGTGGTCCACAGTGTTCCAGCCCAAGTGAATGGGCACAAAGGACACTCCCACTGACACCAGCCAAATTGCTGCCAGGGAGGCGCCCACACGCCACGGCAGCAACAGGTTTGGGTAGCGCAGGGGTGCCGTTACTGCAAAGTAGCGATCCACACTAATGGCCAACAGGTTGAGGATGGAGGCCGTGCTCAGCATGACGTCCAGTGAGATGTAGATGTTGCAGAAATGAGCCCCCAGTGGCCAGTCGCCCGTGACTTCCAGCAGGGTGGAGAAAGGAAGGACGAGGATGCCCAGCAGGAGGTCGGTTACGGCCAGAGACACGATAAAGCAGTTGGTGACGCTGCGCAAGCGCCGCGTGGCGAAGACAGCCAGACACACCAGCACGTTCCCACACACCGTTAGCAAGATGAGGAGAGATAGAGTCATGCCTAATGCTATCTGAGACAACATTCTCACACCCTGTGCGTGTATGTGTAAGAGGGAGTGTGCTGTAAAGTGTTCAGGCGAGTGGCATAGCAGCTGGTTTACCATGCATGTAGCACACCCTTATCTCCACACCGTAGCACTGAAAACTGATCATGCCTGAAGATCAGTTAATGTTCTGCAGATGAGCAGAGGAATTTCTTGAGGTGTGTCTCACTGTGTGAGGGTTTTTAAATGTTAGAAGTTAGGCTGCTACATCATTATCAATGGTCTGCCAAATGCCATAAATATAAATGTGAATGTCACAAGCCATGATGGTGTGAGGTTTTGACAATATATGCATTTGCAGTGTGTTTGAACGTTAAAAACAAATCAAAAAGTTTTGTAATGCTGGTAATTGTGAATTCGTATCCACTCTTTGTGTCTCCATTAATCTGTCCATCCTCTCATCCACCTGTACCATCGGCAGGTTCCATTTTCTTCAGATCTGGTGCCCTCTGCTGGTGACCGCAGGTCAGTGCATCATGCTTTTCAGCTCCCTCCTGCTGATAAAAGAAAGGAAATGCATTTTAGTTTAGAGAACCATATCAAATTCATTCTCCTGTGTGGGGAAGGTTTCAGAGAACAGTAAACGCTTTCTAACGGCCTCACATGTGCTCAGGTAGAAGTTAACTTCCTTTTGATTACAGCCGTAGTGCTTGTAGACAAAAGGTAAAGACCAAGCGTGGAAATAATGTAAGACTGATAACATGATAAACGTGAGTGTGTGTGTTTGTGAGGGGAAAGAGGGCGAGTGGCTGTGTGATAAAGTGTCTGAGGGGTTGCGTCAATGTGGTTTGTTTGCTTTCACTGTCTCTGATTTAATGGACGTTTGGCCACAGGACTGGTGTGTTAAAGACTGATAATTCTTGCCTAATCACTCAGCTACACTCAGACACCCACTACAAAGTCAGATAGAGGGAGAGAGAGGAACTGTGTGACAGAGAAAGAGAGAATGATATAATTTCATGAATCCCCTCAGTCACATGGAGGACATCAGGATCAAAGCCCAGGAACAGAGAATATCTCATATCTAGCACATTATTTTCACTTTGTTCACTGTTCAAAGCACACATACAATCTCTCTCTCTCTATAACAAACACACACAACATTTACTCGTTCCCACATTCTTGGAAAGTCATTAATATTCTTTGTGGAATCAGAAAATATCTCTCTCTGTCTCTGTGTCTCTCTCTCGCTCTCTCTCTCTTTCACACACACACACACATACACACACACACACACACACACACACACACACACACACACACACACACACACACACACACACACAGACTCTTGGCTGTGGTGTGTACCCAGTAAACCTTAACCATATCTGGCCACCCAGCTCTCCCCTATATGGAGGCTTTCCCACAGCTGTACGCATCAAGGAATAGAAGAGAGAGAGAGAGAGAGCAAGAGTGAGTGAGAGAGTGTATGGGTGAAAGCGAGGCAGAGAGTAATTCTGAATGAATAATGCAACAAACATGTTTATGTGGTTTCAGTTTAATGGCATCTATAAAACTGGACAAAAGTAAAGACGTTTGGACCTCAACACACTGGGGATTCTGAGCCGTATTGATCAAAGTTTTAACATTCTAAAATGATTCATCATAAAACCAGTGAGAAAGGATAATTACACATCATTTAAAGGGAAGTCTCACCTCTACATAATATGAAAACATCAATGGACACAAATCAACACAGGGCTGAGAATGTACGACTGATGTTGAAGATATAAAAAAATAAATATAATCATTTTGTAGTGATAAATAGGGTTTGAAAATCATAAAGACATACACATGCTGCATGTGTGCGACATTGCGCTTTTCATATCACCTGATCTCCGTCTCTCTGTCTGTTATAAAAACGAACCACCTTGAACCACATCTGAGGTGTAAATTTAGTCTTTCACTAAAAGGAGCATAAATATAGTTATGCTTTTAGAACTGCATTGTGTCTTAATGTGCATCACTCCACACAAGCTGCGCTGCGCTGCTAAAGCTGCGGGTGCTGTGTGATCTGTGGATCTGGTTTATCATTTATTTACAATATGACTTCCGCATATAAACTTCAGCGCCTTCCCTCCAAATCTTCACACAAACAGTCATGGTCATTAATATGATTCACAGAAGAGAAAAAGATTCTTTGATTCTCTTGCACCATGGCCGAAATGGAAACTTTATTCATTCATTTTTATAATTTATTTCGCATTTGTTTTTCCCCTAACCAAATTCCCTGGTAAAAAAAACTTTTTATCTGCAATAAAGAACAATTTTACGTTAAAATTTTAACTGTTAAAATTCACTTTTTTATTTTTATTCTCAAAAATTATAAAAAAGCGTTGAAAATTTATTCATACTTTATCAGAGAAAAACAAAATAGAAAAACAACACACCCAAACTAATTTTAAAACCGTCA
>JBBPDC010000129.1:3956665-3968177 GCA_037974485.1 Hemigrammopetersius urotaenia | reverse complement strand
CACACACACACACACACACACACACACACACACACACACACACACACACACACACACACACACACACACACCATTATTTGTTCTTCTTTTAGAAACTGTCTTTTCCAGACAGGTAGTTTTTTGTTTTGGTGTTACATGACCATAAAAACACATATTCACAGTTGAGCTCCTCCCATCTTTCTCCTTGCAGTCTTTGCTGAATGTTCGTCTGATATCACTGATCTTTATCATTGTCAAACACATGCTCATACTCCGGGGTCACTTTGAATGTGCTAATGGGAACGTGTGTGTTTGTGCTAAAAAATGTCAGTACACTGAAAAAAAAAAAGGAAGATTCATGTATTTTATTCGTGGTCAGTCCCACATCAATACAGTGTATTATATCAGCACAATTATCCAGAGCAGATAAGTGAACCAGGTTAGAAAAAACAAAATTATGTTGATGTCATATGTTTTTTTTCATGTAGAACGGGTGCATCATTCTTTTCAGTGTACTAAAAGTGCAGTGGTAGCAGAAGTCTATCTGTAAACGCTTTGGGAAGTTTATAAGTCATTTGGTAAGACAGTAGTCAGGGGTTGTGAGGGTGGATGTTCTAGTCCACCGCGTCAGGCTAACCGCAGTCACAGACAAGTGGATTCATGCGCTCACTCTGCAAAGAGCCAAGCAAAGTTCACTTGCTCAAACAAAACAGCAGCACATGTTCTATACTCTTGCACTTCTAGCAGCCTCTAGTGGTATTTTTGTGTGTGGGTGTGTGTTTCTCAGAGTGTGAACGTCTCCACAAAGCCATCAGCATTTTGAACATTCTCACTTCCTGATAAAAACAAGATATTTACTACAACATATTTATATTATTCACAATGGAAATACTTGGCATAGTAAATTGCATGAAAACCAAAATAATATCTTCACTCTAATGGTTTTAGCAGCTAATTTCTGGTAGATTTGTTACTTTTATACTTGAGAAACAGCTGTGCACCCAGGTTAAATCCAATTCATAAATAAAAATGTTTGAGCTTTGTTAAGTCCCAGGGGAGCGTTTTCTTATGTATGTCTGAACAGTTTGGAGTTTCTGTAAGGAAGCTGACCTCTTTTTTGCTTGCCAGAGGAAGTAGATATGCTCTGTGTGATGTGTTCAGTTTGATTATTCATCAATGCTTATCATGTAGTGAAAATTTTTTTCCTCTCACTTCTTCATTTAACTAAAATAACTACATTGAGGTTGTATACCGTCTACAGGCAAATGAAATTGTAACTCATCTCAGATGGGCAGAAACAACCTAAATAGCACTTAAATACACATTTACATAATGTGTATGCATTTGGCAGATGCTCTAATCCAGAAAAAATGTACAATGCAGGTGATTCATTTTGTTCAGTAACATTTCTGACCTTATGCTACCAGAAACCATTACAGCATGAGGTACAACTCATTAGTACAAAGATATTATACAGCGGTATGATGATTCTAAATGACCTCTTTCCTTGCATTCATGGCACAAGCACTACTTTCTATATACAGCATTTCTCATTGCAGAACATCTAGTTTAGATGATAATGAGTCAAATCTGTGAGAGTGAAGTCGAGGCATTGGAGGGACTGAAATGTGGGATTTTTTTACTTATTTTTGACCCTGTTGCCTATTCGGCCAACTTATTAGAAGTCTAGGGTTGGGTTTGCTTGGGTTCATCTAACTGATGAAATGATACTAATTTCAGATAAAGAGTCTATATTGACAGAGCAAAATTTTAGTGTGACAGCAAAAGTCTAATGTGTCCCTTGGAGCTCTTGAACACACTCATGCACAGTTATGGTAAAATATTCCTTCTTCTTGTAATTGCTACCAAGCGATCTGTGATAAATTGTTTTTTTTCCATTTACTAGAGATATATGGAATACAATTATAGACATGGTCATAATTTTTACATTTTGAAATCCTTGGTATCCCTTAATACTGCTCTTCCACCTAACCCTGCTCTGTACTCCTGATGCCTAAAGTTTTCCACTTGCAGACTCAATGTGAATCATTATTTTGTTGGAAGACCTAAAAAAAGTTTTTTGTCATGTCTTGTTTACACAATTTTTTAAAATAACTAATTTCATTACATTCACTTTACTCACATATTATTGTTACCAGAATATAACCACATGTGTCACATTTTGTATAGATGTTTTTAGTTAGATGATACTTAAAAATGGAAAGGTGTAGCAAACTGCCTCAAAGTGCAAGAAAGACCTCGGTTAAGAAGGCCGTAGAATATAGCCTGTAGAATGTAGAACATTGAAGGCTTTGCTGTTACATGGCTACTACCTTTTTGTTCAATGCGTTTTCTAAAACAAGCTGAAATTATTAGTCAAAAAGTGACTGCCCTTATTCATAGCATACTGTTGATGAAGGTAGGCATGAGCATGGATGCCTTACCATTCCAAGGAGCTATTCCAAACCCTGTATGTTTGACTGTATGTTTGAATGATCAACATTTGGTTTTACCCTTTTCTTTTAGCCAAAACTTTTTATTTGAGGTCTCAACTAATTAATCATGAACAAGACTGTGTTAATGACCTCAACATCAGTAAGGAATTGTGTTACAAGTCAACAGGATGAAATCCAGCAGGAACAACAATGTTAAAACGTAGCTTTCTGTGCTAGCGAACTGCGTCTTGAGCCAACAGATCCTTTTTCTAGAGACAGGTAGTTAGACCTAGGTTCCTGGAGTAACCTGTTTTAAAATGCTCTTTAATGATACTAGTCACCCAAATTATGAATAGTGACATCATCTTTTGGATGCCTCTGTAGAATCAGAGACTTTGTGATAAAAAGTGTCTGAGTACAAATGAGTAGAACTAAAAAGAGGAAGGAAGAGAGAGAGGGAGGGGCACCTCGTTCTCATTCTCGTTCTCTCACACACTCAACAGAAGACGAGACAGGGCCGAGCAACAGTGAGCTAGGAAGAACTCAAGGCACTCTGAGGCAGCCTGAGACAAATCATTGTCTTGCTCCACCATGGCTCCGTGGACCAGGACCACCAATGAGAGATATGGAGTTGGTATGTGTTTGTGTGTGTATGTTAAAACCTTGCAGGTGGATAGTTTGAGCATATGCTTGCATCAGTAACAGCCCTTGGAGAAGGGTCTGCGGACGCTCATTTTGCTTCCTGCTTAACAGGATGTGGGCAGGTGCTGTTGTTAAGACTGGTCCAAAAACCATTGCATTTAAAAAAAGAAAAAATATTAGACTGCATCTATGTTATGTGCTATTTTACCCTCTGCAGTACTGGTTTAACATGCATATTTTCTGCATGTTTTCTGTGGGTGTAGCTGGTCTCTGTTGTCTACATTTTTGATGTTTTGTACTTTATTTGTATAATTTGGAAACTCCAGTTGCCATTGTGTGAAGGTTTTATGAGCAGTGAAACAGTATAAATAGATGGCAGTTACAGAATAAAATATTTCAGATGAGCTTTCAGAGTTTTTGTCTAATCTTGTAAAGCTACATTTTTGTAGATGCAAGGTTTTCTTCTGAGAGTAAAGAAGTGCTGAGAAAAGCACTTGCAGTATGAAAAAAGTGAAAGAGTTTTGATTAGTGAGACTTTGTAGCATGGCTATAATAGGTGCATGTCACCCAGGAAATATTTCTGCCCTGAAAATAAAAAAGTCAAAATACGGATAAGGTGCTTTGGAATAAGGCCATTTTTAGGAACAATAAAATGGTGGCTCAGGCAAGTTTGAGCATTGCCGTTTCAGGTTTGGTGTAAGAAAGATTAGGCTGTTGTGCCTGCTAGGCTGCTAGGCTGTTGTGCCTGCTAGGGAGCAAATTAGCTTATAAAAACTGCTATGAACCTCTATGTGTTTTAAATGAACCTTAATGCTTTCACTTAATCATATTTGTCATGTGATCTGATAGATGTTTGTATCTGTATTTATGTGGTCTCACAAAGGAAGTTAACAAGAGGAAGTAGGCCAACGAACTAAGAAGTGTAAAACAGCACTGTGCGTCTGTGTGCATGCGTTGCGGATGCTCTAAGCACGCTGTCAGGGTTTTTACCTTTTTATTTTTACTTTATTTACACATTTACATCAATTATAATGCTGACAGTACCTTACAAAGACACACTAAATGATGATTGGTGCTTTGATTTGTGTTGCCTGTTTAGTTCAATTTAAAACTAAGTCATGCCACATAATGAAGCATGAACATATTTATATATAGGCTAATGCATTCACTTTACCCACTTTAGCCTTTTGCTTTATTGTTTATGTTTCCTTTTTTTTCTGGTTCCCATAGAGCCAGTTTCTCTCTCTCTCTCTTTCTCTCTCTCTCTCCCTCTCTCTCTCTCACCCAGTCTGTAATGCACTGGGTCATGGCAACGCACAAGCACATAGCTGACTTAAAACAGGGCTTGATGTTAAATATCTTTTCCATTTCAAACCTATTTATATAGCATTCGTCACACTGTTTGTAAAACCGGGCACACTGTTTGGATATTAGATTTAATTGAAGATTAGATTAGATGTTTGGTATTATAAACTTTTACACAGCAAAATTGTATATATTGTATATATGCTTTTCCAGGTGAGATGCAGTAGTGATTTGGGTCTTAACAGGCCAGAAGAGATATGCAGAATTCATACAAGGTTTCTTAAAGTAGTCTATGAAGACTCATCTGTTCAAAGAGCATCTCCTCTGCTAATGCTCTCCTATCCTACCTATCTTCTTGCACTACTCCTACATAAAGATTTTAGCACTTAGTACTCTACTCTGTTTGTCACACTACTGAAACTTGAAGTGTTTCCTCAAATCAAAAAGTCATTTTAAATAAAAATGTCTGTCAAATCAATGTATTGTAATGTGATGTAATGTAATGATGAGACCAAATAACCTTGTTCTTATGTTGAGATAGTGAGAAATGGTGTGTGTAATGTTACTTCTCTTTAAACAGCTCTAGCCCCAAGTTGCATAGGTAGTTGCATCATTTTAGGAAAATGAGTCATTTTCTTCCACAAAGGCTTTAATGTGTCCTGAGGATTAGAAGGGCATGTCCCCATTTTTGTGACCTTTCTCATTTTGTCTGCTTCACACTTTGAGTACCTGTGCTAGCTGTGGATAATTACTGCAAACTGCTACACTAGAACTTTAAAACTTCTGATACACTTCTAAACATTTCTGGTTGCGGTTTAATACATTGCAGAAGAGATTGCTGGGCTTTTTATTTTATTTTAAGGTGAATTCATGTCGAATCAGCACTAAATCCAGCATCAATAGCTAGTTACTGCTGTTGTAGTCTGGATACACACATTTCAAATTCAAAATTCAACTAAAACTCTTATCTTATGACTAGCAGCGGTGGACAAACTTGAGTGAAATTACAGATGCCTTCTGTAAAATATGACTTTTACACAAAAGTATTTGCATTTAAACATACTTCAGTATAAAATTACATTTTACAAAAGTTACTTATTAAGTTATTTCACACATTATAGTCCAATGGTGTTGATTCATATTATTTTATGAGACCTGTCTTATAATCTGTACTATGTTAGCTTTTTAAAATTTCAGAATATCTCAGTATTGTCTTTATTTTAAGCATGTTGCTGAAAACATAAGCAACACAACATTCTGATATTGGCATAAAGATATTGTGTTGGTTAGCTTTATGGTGCTTTTGCAACAAGCCTGTTAAAATTCAGACAGGAGTAGAGAGAAGGTACAGAGCCAATATTTATTTTAATTCTTCAGGCAGCTTAACTGTAGCAGTGTTTCTGTCCTGAAAATAAGTTAAATGTGAGATTATATACAGTATATATATCGGTCTCTCCCCCGGACAGAGTGAGCCGTATCAACACTACGCAAGCTATGATTAATTTCACCTTGATATTTCAGTAACTTGTCTTGGTCTCTCTGGGGGGGGGGGGTTTGACGCCGTTAATGAGATTAACGGCGTTAAAAAAATTAATCTATGCCCACCACTACTTCTACGCTATGATTGGAGTATTGAGTTGGAATTTGAGTCTCCCTCAATTTGAGAGTACTACATCATATTTAGAAAAGCAAAGCTGTATCCAGAATGGGTCTCTTAATAATCACTATTCATTACACAGCATTTCCTTTATAGTGAACTGACTGGAGAATGACTGACTGACTGGAGAACACGTGGTTGTAAGACGTGTTGTGGAGAGTTTGAACAGCACCTGAGACTCTGAAACGTTCCTTTTCAAATACATAGACAGTCTTCTCCTGCTTCAAAGTAACACCATATTCACCTAGAAAGTAGTGGAGTGAAAAATGCTTCAAAGACTGAAAATAATTTATCTAAGTGCATATACTTGAAGAAAAATACTTAAAATACTGTAATTAAGTACATGTACATTCTGCCAGAATGGTTAGTTCATCAGAAGGAAATTATCATTACAGAATGACAATGAAATTTGCTAACTTTCATTCTTAATGTGTCCCTTAAGGCCTAACACTAACTCTTAATATGTTTTCTCATATTATGTAACATTAGTTACATAATAGTAATAGGGCATTAACAGAAAAGCCAACTAGTCGACGTCAGAGGTACAAGTGGAGGACCTCTGAGAAAAGTGGACAAGTCCTGTGTTGTTTACCTCTCTGTGTTCGTCCTTGTGAACGCAGTGCAATCTCTGCCTCTGATTGGCTTACGCTGACACGCGTTCCTTGGTTTAACCAATTATTATATTCCATTCATAAACGGGACGGTACCGTTGGCGCGTGGCGAATTTAAAGACAAGACCACAACAAGAGAGACCTGGCAGCAGAGAAGACAGACACACACATCACATGTGTGGAGATACTTTACTCTAGACCACACAAATAGCACGGTGACCTGCACAATCTGCAACTCGGTGTTAAAGTACAATAACAGTACCGACGTTCTGCACGGCCAACTGAACCGGCATCCGCTAGCTAACATGGCTAACTCTAGCACTGCAGAGAGTCGTCCAGTCCAGAGGACGCTGAGTGGCTGGCGCGGCTTCAGCTGTTCCCACTTTCCGTTGTGCACTTAAATTGACCAGAAAATTCAAGGTATTAGCCTATGTTTTGTTTAGTTTAATTCTCATGTTGACTGTTAATGTTACAGTGAACTTTAATAAAAGTTGATCAGTGTTGGACACCTGTGTTCCTCCGCTGCGTGTGTGATGACAACTAGTCGGTTCGTCTTCGACTTTGTTGATGGATAAGTTGATATGAAAAAGTCGTTAATGCACTATTCTGTATCGCAGCATTGCATTCGTAGCCTCAATTATGTAACAAAACTGACAGTTTTGAACAAATTTTGAAATTTCCTCCATCACTATACTGTACAACAACTTTATTCTAATGTGAGCTTTTGACTCTTTATGGTGGAACAGGTTAGACACTTAAAGTGTTCCACCATAAAGAAAACCACACTCGAATTGACACTCCCCAATGAACAAACACACTGTAAAATGCTTTAATTTATAATTTGGTGTAAATTTTAATTCACATTACTACTATTTTGAATGATAATTTATCAATGTTAATCCTGCCTCATACCTTTTTGCATTTATGCCTCTGAAAATTACGCTGAAATACAGCATATGTCATACAACTGTATTCAGTCAAGCTAGTACCGTTATGGCTTTTGGTAGTTGCACTGGAGACTGTCTTGTCCTGTGTTGTTGTACTGTTTGAATGAATACATTAGAACATGGAAATGCTTTATTGTTAATTCAACTTTTGTTTAATATTTGAGAGGCCAAAAAGGTAGGACTGTTTTATATTGTGCAACTAAAGTTTAAATATTTATGGACTATAGCCTAATTAGTAAGAAAGAGAGCCTGAAAAATGAGCCTGACTGGCACTTTTAAATGCGTTTTGTGTCATGTAGTATTTTCATATATTTTAATGAGCTTAGTTTGTCTTGTGCCAGCATTAAAGTTAGAAAAAAGTGAGTTCAGTTAATTCCTTTTATATTGTTTGGTACTAGTTACTCATCAAACCATTTGAATAATTTGTTTGTTCATCAACCTATTAAAACAATCTGTTTTTCACCTTTCTCATTTCTTTGTAGTAAAATGGAATTATAAAGCCAAAGATGAGAAGCAGCTTTCTCTAGCTGTTGGTGAAACTGTGCACATAGAGGAGACATGTGAAGGTAGGACTGGGCTATTGTAGGAGGTGGGGTCACTATAAACGTTGCTATATGCAGCAATGACTACTGTTTGGTAGTGTCATACAGCATAATAATGATTACGTTGGGATTTTGTTTTGTAAAAATGTGCAACTCCTACACTGACTGTATTATTCAAGGAATGCTCACCAGAAGTGCCTATTTTAAATACTGCCTGGTTATTAATGTTTTCTGTCTTAAATCCTGCCGTTTAGAGCCCAGAGGCCTTCTGCTCTGACCCCAAAAAAGAGGCTAAGCATCATTTAGCTTTGCCAGCTCGTCCTGCTGAGCCACTTTCCTCTAGACATTTTAAGGTTTTTATACTAAATGAGCAGCTTCTGTGAACCCATTTCCGAACAAAGTGGCAGCCACAGTGTGTCCTGAAAAGGAAAGGAAGGGGATGATAAATTTGTTCATCTTAAAATTCATAGAAAAGACTTTGAATAACCATACAGCAGCCAAAAGTGTCATTACGAGTTCAGGATATTAAATTATTAATTCTTTTGGTCTTAATGATGCATTGGTACAAGCATACTCCTTTAAAGAGAACGCCGTTGTTGTAATTGCAGGCTGGTTTAAGGGCTACTTGACCCGGAACAAGGATCAGAAAGTAAGTGAAAGTGTTTGAATTATTCTGTAGCTTTCTTTAATTCTCTCTCTCTGTTCATATCCTGTGCATGTTCCTCTTGTCACATTGGAATTAAAACTCCTGTCATGTGGTTTCTGTCCTACAGGGGGCCTTTCCTGCCAACTTTATTGAGCTGAAGGAGGTTATTGTTGAAAAAAGGGGGTATGTGATTTCCTACATTCATCAAACCTTTTAAGTTTCTCAGTTTGGATCGTCCAGGTCAGAGTTGTTGCACTTATTTCTCCTGTTTTTTCTTTCTGTCTGTAGGAATGAAGAGGTTGTGACCTCCTCAGATATGCCCCTGGTGAAGGAGGTTACCACCACATTGAGAGAATGGGGCAGTATCTGGAAACAATTGTTTGTGGTATGATGTGTGTTTTTGAATGTGAATTCAAAAAGGATGGAAAATTAGTCAATGCTTTATAATGCGCTAAAATAAACGGATGAATGGCTCCCGAATTTCATGTCAAACCGGGTTCCTTTCAGACCGGTTCCAGTACCAAATACGGTCAGTGGAAGCCTAGCTACTTGAATTAAATCAAGCTTTAGTTTTTTGCTGTTGCATTTATATGTAAAACAGGTTTGTATTAGCTTAATTTACTGTTATTTATACAAGTATTTAAAGCATGCAAAGTTAAACTAAGTTAGTCTGTGATCAGTAGGCAGTTGCTTTTGTAGTTGTTGAAGTATTTAGCAAATATTACATGTCCACACAGCAAGAAGGGTGGTCCTGAAACACAGCAGTCTTAACACTTTGCCACTGCATCAGCCCTAAATTACTATGTGTGTTGTCTGCCTTGCTCTTAATGTAGCATAATTTGTGTAGCACCCTGTAATAACTATCACTCTCTGTGTGTTACACAGTTGCTTACTCTTAAGATAATGTAGGACAATTTGTTTCTCTGTCATGTATTTTCTTTCTGACCAGTGGGTGAATATGTTTCTGACTCTGCAGGGTAATAAGAAGGACCGCTTTAAACAGGTGCAAGGTTTGATGTGGGACCTGATGGAGTGGCGCTCTCAGCTGCTCTCCGGCACGTTGCCTGGTGATGAGTTTAAGGAGCTCAAACAGAAAGTCACATCTAAAATTGACTATGGAAACAAGTAAGGCACCACATGCATTTGTTTGTGTCTGTTTCAAATGAAGCTGATTTACTCTGTATATGGACTGTTTGTATCAGTCATCATAGATAGTAATTCAAATATAGTAATAATATGTATAAACCTGACAATTAACATCTGCAAGTTATGTACTGCCTGTTGGGTGTATTCGTATGTTTACATTATTTCTGTACATTTTCATAAAAAATGATCAGCTTGACTTACCATATAGTTAAATACATTCTGTAGTTTGTTTTTTAATCATTTGTTAGCCCCCATTAATCAATGGCCTGGACGCCCACAAGACCCCAAGTAAACTGGTATTATTTAGGTGGTGGATAGTTTTCAGCCCAACAGTGACAGTGACATAGTATGACAAAGGTGTGTGTGTGTGTGTGTGTGTGTGAGAGAGAGAGAGAGAGAGAGAGAGAGAGAGAGAGAGAGAGAGAGAACCAAGTGGATCTGTTGGAGTTGTCACTGCTGAATGACAATAACAATAGATATGATATTGGTGTATATAAAGGCATAATGGAGCATAATGAATGGTGAAGTTGTCAGTGGGTGAGTTTAGAGATGGTTTAGAAGTTGGAAGGGTTATCCACATAAAATCACAAAGTATTGTTTGTTTGTTTACTTGTTTTTTTCACAATCAGAGTTGGGTAATGTGTTTTTAAAGCTTACTGCCCAGATGAATAGCTTCACAAATCAAGACTTTTGCACAGTACTGTCTTATCAGTTAGAGTAAAAATAAAATCTCTCATAGACCAGTTGTCTTTTTCTTTGTTAAAGTAGTCAACATAGTACACTGTATTTCACACTTCAGAATGATCTGATATGGGGCTTTCTGTGTAGGTCACTCACGTCTGAGATTTACCCACTGAAATACACTGTCAGTGAAAAGTTTGGGAAAGGTTTTTTTTTTTTAATCTAAGACCGCTCAGTTATGTAAAAGATAAGATAAAACTGTCTCCCTGTCTGTTCCTCTCTCTATCTCTGCCTTTCACTGTGTGCAGGATTCTGGAGTTGGATCTGGTAGTGAGAGATGTTAACGGTAATATTTTGGACCCCGATAATGCCAGCGTCATTAGCCTGTTTAGAGCTCATGAGGACGCCACGGCAACTGTCACCGAACGCATCAAAGAAGAGCAGGTCAGAAAGGGCAGAAAGTTTTCTACCAGTCTGGTTGCTTAATACTGAAAATGTCCTATTAAAAGATATATGTTGGAGAAAATATAAATTATATACGGCTACCCTTAATAATATTAACAAAGGCAGTTAAATTATAGACTAAAATCAATGAGCATCAGTGTAGGCCATCAGATTTAGCAGTTAAAATATGGAAAATGAGAAAAATACATCAGTTATAGCTGGTTTAGTTGAATTCATCATCATGCCAGGCATCCATGTCACCTCACCTCAGAGCGCGATAAACTGTACCATTTCTCAGGTGACCATTGAAGCTAAAAGATAAGAGATGCTTCAGAAATCACATGAGCAGGACCACTTTAAATTAATGGATTACAAAACAAAGTAGTGGTGGGCATAGATTCATTTTTTAATCTAGATTAATCTCACTGTAATCTTGGAATTAATCTAGATTAAAATGGCTCATTTGAATTCTGCCAA
>JBBPDC010000129.1:3936263-3956565 GCA_037974485.1 Hemigrammopetersius urotaenia | reverse complement strand
TCAAGGTGAAAGTCATCATAGCTTGCGTAGTATAGACCCAGCTCCCAACCCAACTTTGTGAATAGATTAACGGCGATCACCCGATAAGAGTCTCATGTTAATGCAGATAACGGTCCAGCACGAAAAAAAAAAGGTTTGGTGCAAAATGTGCACAAGATGAATCATGTCAGTGGTGATCAATATATGGGTGCTACAATAAGTCTCCTCTTATGTCGTCATAAGATCTCACCCGTTAACGTGACTTTAGTTCACTGTTGTTATGTTGCTGGTTATGCTAACATGTTCCTTGAAGGTGACCAGTGGAAGGGCTCTTTTAGCTGTTTCTAACTATATACCACTGAGAAACATTTATGCTGGGTAATTCAAGAATTTTGTTATGTCCCAGCAGCGGCTGCTAAAAGCCATCCTTTGTTTTGTTTGAGTTTTGTGTTTTTGGGATTTTTATTGTGAATGCCTGAGCACACGGCCTTTTTTGTTTACATTATGTGTTTCAGCTGACTGTGTTCTCAGCCATGAGTGTACACTGGAGTGAACTCTGGTTGTTGGTGTGATTTTGATAGTGATGGCTGCATCTCACACACTAATCACTGTTTTTCCCCTTTATAGTCAAATGTCCAAATGGATCATTCTGGAGTCTCAGCAAGAATCCAGTCCTCACCCACGCACAGCCTCTATGTGTTTGTACGGAATTTCGTCTGTCGCATCGGAGAGGAATCTGAACTTTTCATGTCTCTGTATGACCCCATCAAACAAATGATCATCAGGTGTGTTCTAGAGTAATCTTTCAACAGCAGGTCTACAGAACTCCAATAAATTGGTCAAAAATTAAACAAAATGTCATAACCCACTGACATCCAGTAATACAAAACTACTGCTACGCTCTTGTTGCTGTTGTTGGTTACAGGTTATCCATAATTGCTCAGAGTATTTTATAATGAATGTCAACAACAGTGGTTTGATATTTGTTGTTTTGCTATTAGTTTTTTTGTTCTTTCTTTGTTTTGCAGTGAGAACTATCTGATAAGATGGGGGGATAAAGGTTTCCCTAAAGACGTCGAAATGCTCAACAACCTGAAGGTGGTCTTTACTGTAAGTTGACACTAGAGGGGCCCATTACCACACTCATTGTGTCAGAAAGTTTGTGTGCAATGTCTTTTGTACTGAACAACAGTGAAAATGTCATTTGAGGACAAGAAGGCAAGATGTTCATAGAGTGTAATTTTTACTTGCTCTAGGATTTAGGCAACAAGGACTTGAACAGAGAGAAGATTTACCTAATCTGTCAGATTGTGCGCGTTGGGAGAATGGACTTGAAAGACACCAGCACTAAGAAGTTTACGAAAGAACTGCGCAGGCCTTTTGGGGTCGCAGGTAGAGTGGTCTAATAGGAAGAGCAGAATTCATAAAAATGTATAAAGGTTTGGAAGTAGGGAAATAGGGACAGCATATTACAATGGTAATAGCACTGTTGAAAGTGTAATAACACTTAAGACTCAATAACAGTTTACACAGTTATTAGTAATGTATTGTAGTTGTTTTTTTTGTTCTAATTAGATGTATTTAGATTTAGATGTAATTCATAACATGAATTTTACTTTCTTAGTTCATAACATGAATTGTACTTACTTAGATAGCAGGGTGTAAGCTTTTAGCATCATTTTTAAAAATCCTTTTTAACTGGGAAAGGTTAACTGCGTTAGGTGAATAAGAAGCTATCACTGTTGTTTCTTTGCTAGTGATGGACATCAGTGACATCATTAAAGGAAAGATGGAGTGTGATGAAGAAAAGCAGTTTTTCATCCCTGTTCATCCGTAAGTCTTCTCTTCTCTTCTCTTCTCTTCTCTTCACATGTCTTCTCTTTTCTTTTCTCCTCTCCTCTTCTCTCCTTTCCTGTCTTTTTTTCACTCCTCTTATCTCCTTTCTTCTCTCCACTCCTCTCCACTATCTTTTCTTCTTTCACCTCCACTCCTATCTTCTGTCCTCTCTTATATTTTCTCCTCTCCTCCTTCTCTTCTCTTCTTCTCTTGTCTTCATTCCTCTCTTCTTTTTTCTCCTCTCTTCTCTTCTCTCTTCTACTCTCCTCCTTCTTTTCTTTTTTCTCATCTTCAGTCCTCTCTTCTCTCCTCTCCTCCTTCTCTTCTCTTCTCTTCTCTTCTCTTCTCTTCACATGTCTACTCTTTTCTTTTCTCCTCTCCTATCTTCTCTCCTTTCTTCTCCTCTCATCTCCTGTCTTCTTTTCACTCCTCTTATCTCCTTTCTTCTCTCCACTCCTCTCCACTATCTTTTCTTCTTCTGTCATCTCCACTCCTATCTTCTGTCCTCTTTTATATTTTCTCCTCTCCTCTCTTCTCTTCTCTTCTCTTCTTCTCTTGTCTTCACTCCTCTCTTCTTTTCTCCCCTCTCTTCTCTTCTCCTCTCTTCCCTTCTCTCTTGTACTCTCCTCCTTCTTTTCTTTTTTCTCATCTTCAGTCCTCTCTTCTCTCCTCTCCTGTTGTCTTCTCTTGTCTTTACTTCTCTTCTCTTCTCTTCTCTTCTCTTCTCTTACACTACCACTAAACCTCTTTTATCTTTCTCCTGATTAGTGCTTGACACGCCTTTAATTTGGTATAGTTGGAATCAACTGATCTCATTGGCTTTTCCTTTCTCCTCTGTATGTATTGCAGAATATTGTGTGAGAATGACTTTCTCCACACACTCCTGAACAAGGTGACGGCCTCTAGAGGAGACAGTGGAGGCCAGGGTACGATGAAGTGCTGCTGTTATTTCTCCCTTACTGTGCAGTACAGCAGTGTTATTTCTCTCTGCTTAAAGTTTATTACACCACAGCTTCCAATAAGCCTTCCTGCAGACAGCGAGGGAGCAAGGGTCTAGATTCTAATGATCTACCTTAGAGAGACAGGAGCTAAGGTTTATAGTTTTCATTAACACCAGCAAGTGGAGGGGAAAGAGAGGGAGAAAAAGAAAGGGAGAGCTAATGAATGTTTGCAACAAAACTGGTTGATCCCATTTTCTCCATTATACATTTATGAGGAGGAGTTCACTTGGCCTTTACATGCATTTAAGGTTCTTGCTAGGGATCAGAAATGATAGACTGAACATGTTTCCAAAAAAAAGACAGTAAAACAGTCATGTAATTAAAAATCATTTAAAATATACATTACAGGCCAGAAGCGTTTCCCCATCCTCAGATTTATGCAAAAAAAACACCAAACAAACAAAAAAATGATATACTGTTCATTCAAAATGTTATTACAAGAAAACACACACACATATGTATACACTGGAGTTGTAATTCAATATATACCAAGTTTCATAAAAAATCACCACCATTGCCTTTATGACTGCAGCATACTTTCGCTGCATCCTTTCCAGCTGTTTTTAAAAATAACTTTACTAATGTACATGCAATTAAATGTAAAACTATTGTTCATTAAAAATCCACATCCCGATAACATAGTGTTCCAAATCCAAAATTATGTAACATAATAAGAAATGTATTTAATCTAGTGCAGCATCACTTCTTAGCTTATTACTCATGGACTGACTGGAGAGATTATAAGATAGGTGCACGAGAGATAACTGAATCAACACAATGATTTGCCATTTTATTTGGGTTTTAGCAGTGTTTATTAAGAAGCCATTTATTGAGTTTCTCTTTAGATTCCATTTGCTGAGTACTTGTGTTTACCTGTTTTACATGTATTAGCATATACAGTACTTTGATATACTTCATGTACTTACTTTTATGATCTTGCCTTCAGCCCCTCTTCTCCAAATTGTTGTAAGTCTCACCTTTACCTTGCAGGGTTGTGGGTGACAATGAAGGCGCTGGTGGGTGATATTGTCCAGATCCGTAAGGAATACCCTCATCTAGTGGATCGGAGCACAGTGGTGGCACGCAAACTGGGCTTTCCTGAGATAATCATGCCAGGAGACATCCGCAATGACATCTACCTCACACTGCACTCTGGAGATTTTGACAAGTACAATAAAACTACACAGAAGAACGTGGAGGTCATCATGCTTGTGTGCGATGAGGAGGGAAAAGTTGTTCCGGTTAGTATGGGTGACCACTAACCTTAAAATGACTTAAAATGGAGCTAGCTACAGATCTCATGTAGCTGCAGGGCTCATGTATCTAAATGGGGCAGCTGGTGTCCTTGTGATTAGGGAATTGCCCCTGCAACTGGGAGGTCATGGGTTTGAATCCCAGCACTGCTAATGGCACCACTGAGGTACTTTTGAGCAAGGTACCGTGTCCACACACTGCTCCCAGGGTGCTGCGTTGGTAACACGGCCCTGCTTCACTTGGTTGCTGGATACAATGCAGAGAGGAATTTCACACTGTTTGCTGTGCTGCATGGTGTTCATATGGGTCAAAAGGCCACTTTCCTTTAATCAGCATTAACTTTACACAAATCATATACTCTCTTCAAGCTGTTTTAACTTGTCTCAAATACACTTGTTTCTGATACTATGGTACTATGACCAGTTGTCAATAGCATGCACTGAAATGAGAATTATTTGCCGATCTCTAGTATTTTTCATTTCCATATCGGCAGATGCTGAATCTGCCTGGATTAAAAGTATGGTGAATTAGAAACTTATTTCTATAAAGATACAAATGCAATAAAATAAGTAATACACAAATGGTTTAGTCCTTTAGCCCAATTCCTCCTAAATGTTTTGTTCTTCTAGAAGAACCACAGGCCTCAGGTTGTTTGCTACTGGTATTTTTAGATAAATGATATACCCTTGTCCATGTTTCTAGACAGTGGTATGACGTAAAGTGTCAGGCACCGTTTTGAGAAGAGTGTGTGATGATTTAAGTGTGTAGTATACATAATGTTATGTGGTGTACTTAAACATCTATTATTTATTAGCAAAATTGGCTTTATAGCAGCAGTGCAAAAACTAAGGAAGTCAAATCTGTTATAACCAGTGGGACGAGTTCACTGCATATGGATTGGAAAAATGTGCACATTTGATTTCTTGCAAACTATGCTTTTAATGCACAAGCAGTTGGGGAATTGAGCTCAAGATTGCAGAGTGATTGCAGAGATACTTTGAAATGAAAATAAAAGGGCAAAAGTAGCTTTTTTCAGCCAGACACCTGAGCTGTAATATAAACTGAACATTCTGGTGAAATGCATTTTAGATCTCCTGTTGCTCAGAGTACAGAGCTCTGTGGAGGAGAATTGATCTTCTTAGATTTCTAGATAGAAGTCAGTGATCGCTTCTATAATCTCTGCCGTCATCTTTCAAATATAAATAGCTTTTAGCTATGTTTGTATCTGGGTGAAGATACACACATCTAAAAGAGAGGCCAGCATCAGTCGGTGTGAGATTGAATACATGTCCTACTGAATGCATGCACACATGGACACACTGCACATTCGATCTTCACATATGAGAAATTCGTTGTAATTATTTAAGCCTGCCTTCTGCCAGTAGAAAGGACTGAAGGGTATTTACAGAGTTTTGAAAACTGATTGCACCTTCTTGATCTTCCCCTCCAGAATGCTATCTGTTTAGGAGCTGGGGATCAACCGGCAAATGAATACAGATCTGTCATCTACTACCAGATTAAACAACCTCGCTGGATGGAAACTTTCAAGGTTAGGTTGTTTGTTTTTATTTTCAAAGAAATATCCGTTTATTACAGAAATAAAAAAGTCAGATTAAATAGGAATCCTTCAAGCACAACCTATAGCTGGTTGACAGGTGCATGACAGTATGACATTTCCACAACATACAGGCATAGAAGGCTTAGACAAACAGAAAATCCTGCAACCTACTTAATGGCTGACTTATGGTTTTTGCATTAATTTATAACAGATGCTTAAAGTGACATTAGTATGTCAGCTTGACTAGTAAATCTTAGTTAAGTAAACAGTATAGAATCTGTACTTTCACTTTAGTTCCCTAATCTGTTCCACAATACCACCAGGTCTCTAAGGCCCCCAGTTGTGGTACTTCTTGGGTTTGATTTCCGTGTGTTGGGGAGAATGCTTAGTTAGTCGAACCACAGGAAAGCTCCAAAAAAGTTGCCCCCAAATAGCTTTTTTTTGTCTACTGACCAAATAATTAAAAACTGCTGGGTTTATTTCCTAATTTGACCTGATCCAACACAACGAGGCTCCATGCCAGTGAAATAAAAAAGTAAAAGCTTATACATAAAACTAATACTAAAGAGCTGTGTCTTGCATTCTGTCTATGTAAACCAGGCCTATTCAGCTAGCGACCCATGGGCCAGATCCAGCCCTTTTGAATTTTTTTATGACCCGCCAGTAAATCAGTGTGTGATTCGTGTGATATAATAAAATTACGGGTTTTGAATCATGATTGGCAGCTACTTTCGCCAAGATTGGTTATCTGCTGTGTTGTACAAAATTAGATCATCTGAGCATAGAAGTTGCCATATTATTAGCCAATCGCTGTCTGTTAAAGAGAGCGTAAAAGCCTGGCAGTAATGAAAGATGTGTCACACACAGCGAGGGGGAAATCTTTGTAGTTTTAGCTCAGTCATGTATCTACTCTAACAACTTTAACAGTTCTCGTTTAGGACCGGACGATGCAGAATCTGCCCCCTCCTCAACAGGACAATGATCCTAAACATACCTCAAAATCCACCATGGACTACTACTAAGAGATTTTTTTGGAATCACCTAGTTAAACATCATTGAACCTTTGTAGGTCGATCTTAAAAGAGCTGTTCATGCGAGACGACAAAATATTAAAGAACTAGAAGGCTTTTGCAAGTAGGAATGGAAGAAAATGTCAAGTCCAATAACTGAAAGCTGTCTATTAAAAGCGTTTGCAAGCTGTGATATCTGCCAGAGAAGGTGTTACTGATTGTAGGGTGCCCAAACTTTTGTGCCACAATAATATTTGCTCAATTTATGACATAAAAAGTAACTATGCATAAATCATTGCTGAAAATATTGTGCATTTTTCCCATTTCCTAGAGAGACTGTGTTTACATCTTTTCAATTAAAAATGACCAAAATATGTTATTTATCGAGGGGTGGCCAAACGTTTGCATAAGACTGTAGATGCAGGGCCATATAATGCTTAATAAACAAACAAAGCCACATTAAATTGGCTTCAGTAATGAACTAGGTGTCAGTGGTGCGATGCTAAGTAATGCGTCTTCTTTGTGCTAGTTAATAATCAGTGTGCAGTATTTTGAACGTGCTTAATTGTAAACAAGCAAGAGACATTTTATTGACCCTAAGACACAGTGCATTACCGTAATCCAGTTGGGATGTAACAAAGGCAAGGATGACATTTAGAAAAGCTATTTTAAATTCATCCCAAGTTACGACTACAGGGTCTGATTAATGATGCAAGTATTTTTTATACATTTCTAACACATGGAGACAACAAACAGGGCAAAGAACGCCAAAAGATATAAGAAGTGTGATCAAATAAACCATGTGTTACCAAATATATATAAATAACTGCCTATGCGACTGTAGGTGGCGATCCCCCTGGAGGAGATGCAGAAGATTCATCTGCGCTTCATGTTCCGTCATCGCTCTTCTCAAGAGTGTGAGTTGTTCCAGGCCTATTAATACTGATTTAAATATACACTAATCACTTCCTTCTGGGGGAATCTCAAGTGTCATCTTGAGTGCTGTTCCATTACTGCGTTAACTGAAGTCAACTTTAATAGATGACCCTTTGGAAAGACAAGAGATTCAAGTGGCAAAACCTGTCTAGAAATCATTTAAATCTGGCACAGTTTCCAACCATCTACGAAACTGGTGATAAGCCTCAGCAATTCAGTTTAAAGTGCTTCATAATTTAGCTGGTGGCCTAGTGATTGCGGAGTTGCCCCTACCATTGGAAGATTGTGGGTTAGAATCCCAGGACTGATAGTGGCTCCACTGAGGTCCCCACACACTGCTGCTAGAGTGCTGTGTTACTGCCTGCCCGATGCAGGGTTAAATGCAGAGAAGTGCTGTGGTGTGTTTGTGTACGACAAATGAACACTTTAAAATTACCTTACATTTGTCAAAGCCATAGTATTTGATTTAGAGTAAAGCCAGGCTACTCTACAAGTTTGCTATTTTTAACAAAACTAATGGGCACACAGCTAGCAACAAAAACGAATGTCAGCCTGGCAGGCAGATTCCCAATGAAAAATCCTACTCCCCTTGGTCTGAGAGCGGCCACTGGTGTAACGTGGGGCCTGCACAATTTAGGTTTTGAGGTAAAGACACTGTATGGCACATTTACAGTAGTATTGAAGTGCAGAGTGGCTCCGTGGGTTCTGCTTTAGTGCTGCAGACTAGATCCTCTCTCCTTTCTTCTTCCTCATTTCCTCATGACCTGCAACATGACCCGCGAAGTGTTCCTCAATTATTCATTTGAATTGAATCAATTAAAATAAAATCATTTACTTTCCGGCATCTTCTTGCTACCTGCACTTCCTTTCATTGCCTCAGCATGAAAACATCCTCAACATTCCCACAACCCTGAAAACATCCTTCACGTGTTGAGCTTGCACGAACATGGCAGCTGCTTGATATGAAAGACGCATGAGTTCTGCTCTAAAGTCAGAGAATGTTGTCTTCCTGGAGTCAGACTCAGTCAAGCTCAGAAGATCAGAGCAAACGAAGCAGAAAGAGCTTCTCTCTCTTCTCTCTCTTCTCTCTCCCTCTCTTACTCTCTTTCTCTCTCTGTTAGCTGTCATTCTCTTCAGTTCTGTATAAACAACTTCATTCTTTGCCTTTGAAGTTCATTTAATGACAACCGGTTATTGTCAAGAATCTCACTTTGTTGAAAAGGGTATGTGTGTGTGAATAAATCTGTCACTAAGAGACATTCATGTTTACTATCGCTGTAGCAAAGGACAAGAGTGAGAAAAATTTTGCCATGGCATTTGTGAGACTCATGAAGGAGGATGGGACAGTGCTTAAAGATGGAATACACGATCTGGTGGTGTTCAAGGTAAGGTACTGCGCACACACACACACGCGCGCGCATGTACTAACGCACGCACACACAAATACGCACGCATGCACACGCATGCACATACGGACGCACGCATACATACAAACACGAATAAACTTCAATATTTTATGCCCCCACAAGTGCCATCTTGTCATTGCAGATGTACAACTTGTAAACAGGGTTCAAGCCAATCTAGAAAAGCCACTGCCATTAAATATTCCTATAGAAAATAACTGTCACAGATATTACTTTTATTATTTACTATTTGTTTTTAAATTATATATATCTTATTCAGTTATCAAGTGAAGAGTCTTTTTAAAAACCAAAACCAAAAAGATGTTTAAATATTTCTCTGCAATCAGGAAGCAGAAGAGCACAGTTTAGGTTTAAAACAGCCTGTTATTGAGTCAAGACCTACAGACTCTGACTCATGTTAACTCCATTATTACTCATACACATAGATCTTTTTGAAAGTTATAATACATGGTAATAATGTGCATTAATCTCTACTATGCTACTTGTTTAACCCAGTATAGACCCTTTCACAGGCACTGTTCTGTCTCATCACTTTATTGACTTTCACTTTCATTTTTTAAAAAATACTAACTGTATGCCAGGTACATATGTCATCACTCACCTTTGGTATTTCAGTTTGAAGAACTTCAGCCACTGTTTCCCAAACACACACAGAGTTAGTTATACTCACATCTGTGTTCATTTGAATGATACACTGACCATCTTTATTCTTCTGTTGTAAGAAAAGCAATATTAACATGGATGCTTACAACAAATGTGTGATATTGCAGAGACTACTTAAAATAGCATCGAAATCTGACTATTTTCCTGTTAAACTGTTTCTGCTTCATGTACAAATCATATTCATAATTGAAATATTTCAAACCTTCCTTTATCCCTTAGATTTACATGGGCTGTTTTTGCGATTTTGCCACTAAGATTAATGCGAGCTAATGATCTCTAGTTCTGGTTGGTTGGTGGTTCTGGAAGGGAAAAATGAATTATGGAACAAATGTTCTGGCTTTAATCCTCAGGGATGTCAGAAAAGATGAACTTCAGCCACTCCTTCCTGCAGTGATATATTTATGTCCCCAGCAGCCAGAGACATGGTTAATTTTTTTCTCCACATCTTCCTCTCCAGTAACTCTGGAGTGACTCATCACTTCAGCTTGAACAGATAAGCTAAACTACAAAAAGCTGACCTGGTGGTCATATGTGTTAATGTCTCTGACATCATTAACAAGATGAATTTGAAACTGTCGGTTTCTTTTTCATATATGGTTTGGGGAGTGAACAGTCCATTTTCATACTTAAGTAGTGTTTACATACCTCGTTAAACTGCTTTCTTTCAGAAATGGGATTTTCCATGAAGGCTGCATTGGATAAGTGTGGTGTGGTTGTTTACACACATGCATCTTCTCTCTTCAGGGTGATAGTAAGCGTATGGAGGACGTGAGTTCCTACCTGTCTTTGCCATCTGAGCGCAGTCACACTGATGTCCACAAGGGGTCCACGCTGATGAGGAACAACAGTACTGTGGGGGGCCTGTCAGTCAGTTCACGGGACAGCTTCACCATATCCACCCTCGTCTGCTCCACCAAACTCACCCAAAATGGTACACATGTTTTCATGTCAAATGTGTGTGTGTGTTTGTTGGTATGTGTGTGAGAGAAAGAGAGCGAGAGAGAGAGAGAGCAAGAGATGGAGAACAGAGGGAGAGAAAAGGGAGAGAGGGGTGCTGTATTCATGCTTCTTGCTGCGAAATGAACATTTCATCTATAATTTCTCTAGAGTCAGCTCTCTCTCTCTCTCTTCCTGTCTCACACAGACACACACACACTCAGGTGTGCTGTAACAGCTGTTCTTGAGAAAGCCAGTTAATCACATTAATGAATCTTCTAAAAACATCAATCATGCCACGCTGCTTTCTGCTGGACCCATATGGATGGACACACACGCACACACGCACACACACACACACGCACACACACACACACACACACACACACACACACACACACGCACACAAACATGCCTGCATTTGTAATAATGTCATGTTCTATAATTAATCTTTAATTCTTGCTTGATCAGTGTTGCCTGAAAATGGACAAAAGTACAAACTTTATATAGTACCTCTGTACTGCAGCTGCTGTTTTTAACCATGTGGAACCAAACCACTGTTTTTTCAGTGTTTGTAGTGACCTGGTGCATTAAAACCAAACTCAAGAGTTTTTATTGCACCAGATTAGAGATGAGGCCACATCAGCCAACCAGATTTTAGGACCAGAGCTGTCTGTTTCTTAAGAGGTCATTAATATATTAGTTGTGCAGGGATAGGCAAGTTTATTTATGTAGCACATTTTCATACACAAAGGTCATTCAGTGTGCTTAACAGAGATAATATCATAAAAACGCTTAAAAAGAAAATTAAGCAATAACAAGACAAAACATCACTGAAAAATAAAAGTAGCATTGAAAAGGTAAAAGAATCATAAAGTGTCAATGTTTATATTTTAGAATGAGTAGTACCCCACTACGTTACATGTTACCATCAGTGTATAGGCTCCAGTGCAAAACTATAGAACTAATGTGTGTGTGTGTGTGTGTGTGTATGTGTGTGTGTGTGTGTCTTTGTTTTATAGTGGGTTTACTGGGGCTGCTTAAATGGAGAACTCGTCCTGAACTGCTGAAAGGAAACCTACAGGACCTCAAACTCATTGATGGAGAGGAGGTCGTCAAGGTGTGTGTTTTTTGTGTGTTAATTGGAGTGTGCATTTTGTGTTTATGTGCGCTGTGAGAGTATCTGCTCACGTTTGTGTATATATATGTGTGTGTGTGTGAATGCAGTTTCTGCAGGACACTCTAGATGCTCTGTTTAATATTATGATGGAACACTCTCAGACTGATGACTATGACATACTGGTGTTCGACGCCCTGGTGAGAAACACTCACTCTCACTCACAGACACACACACTACCTTAATTAAATGTTTCTATTGTTCTTCCCATATATAATATCTCTTTGACATTTCTCCTGTCTACACCTGTCATCTCTCTTGCGCTCTCTCTCTCTAACACACATACACACACTATCTCTCCCCCTCTCTCTTTCCCCTCTCCCTATCTCTCAGATTTATATTATAGGATTGATTGCAGACCGAAAGTTTCAGCATTTTAACACTGTGTTGGAGGCTTACATTAAACAGCACTTCAGTGCTACACTAGCCTACAAGTAAGTAAAGATAAGAGTATACACAAACACACATACAAAGAAAGGAATATTTCTGATAGATATACAATCAAAATTATGTTGTAATTATGCCCTTCACCTCTAGAACACAGCCTGTAATGTTTTTTCTATGTTTCTGGTGCTTTTATAATGCCTGTAATACTTTTGCGGGGCTTATAAATCATTTTGTGATTAATGAGACTGACCTACTCTGCTAGATTGATGCAATCATGTCTGTGTCACTGTGTGTTTATTTGGTGCCGTGTTGTATGTAGGGCTGTCACGATTAATTGATTAAGGTTCATTATTTAATTAAAAAAAGTGTGCATTCTGAATGAACTGACAGCATTTAGTTGGCTGTTTCCATGATGATAATGCATACATAAATTCACTCTCTGCCCTCTCTTACAGAAAGACACACTCATTTATATTCTCCCCCTCCATATAGTATGTTTATATTTAAATGAACCATTTAAAGGCTTTCTTTCTTTCGGCACTACTGAATAGTATGGTTCTATGTGCACGGACTGGTATTGTTCAGTTTCACTATTAACAGAAATAGCAATGTTTTTGTGTGTGTGTGTGTGTGTGTGTGTGTGTGTGTGTGTGTGTGTGTGTGTGTGTGTGTGAGTGAAATGTGTGCGTGTGTGTGTGAGAGAGAGTGTGTGTATGGGTGTGTGGGACTGTGTGTGCATGTTTAGTAGATTGTTCCTGGTCTAACACATTTGACAGATGTCATCGTCAGTACCCTCTGTTTTTGCTCTTGTTCCTATTTGTTTTTCCTCATTCTCACTATTTTCAGAAAGAGCGAAAGCCTGAGAGAGGCAAAGAGAAAGAGAGGGAGAGGGTAAAAGACTGATAGACAGATAGATGGATAGATATATAGACAGATAGATAAATGAAGAGAGAGAGAGAAAGATGGATGGACGATGATAGATAGAGAGCGAGAGAGAGAGAGAATAAATCATGACCTTGAGTAAAATCTCTTTAACAGAGCTAAAGACATCATTACAAAATTCAGAAAAGTCTGCTCCACATAAATAAAATCCACCTAAGAATCCCCCATTAAAGGAAATAGGTTAACAACATCTAAATAATGCAAGTTATGTCAGAATGCAGAGTGTGTTACTTCTTTCTCTATTCATCCAGTGGTGTGTGTTTGTGTGTGTGTCTGTGTGGTAGTAGACTTCTATGGTACTTTATTGTTATTATTTAATTCAGTTAGAGCGACTACTGTATTGAGGGCATCTCTCAGGGCAAGAAGAATTGCCCTTCTGATGAATACCATTTTTACATTCATACTCAGTCTTGGATATCAAATATACACAGTTGAAAAATTCAAACATATTTTACATTAAAATGGTCTAATAATCTATTACATTTGTCTAAATATTTTATTCTGTTTTGTTTCTTTTTTCTCTTGTTCTTTGTGGATTGCTTTTGGCAATAATGTACTTTTATGAACAAGCTTTGAACTGAACTCTGTGTTTCTCTCTCCTGTAGAAAGTTAATGTCAGTGCTGAAGAAGTATCTTGATGTGTCTAGCCGTGGTGAGGCGTGTGAGCCCATTCTGCGCACTCTAAAGGCCCTCGAATACATCTTCAAGTTCATCGTCCGCTCCCGGATGCTCTACTCCCAGTGAGTGTGTGAAGTGTGTGTGTTGTACATGTACTGGATGTGCTGTTTTGTGTTTACCAGTTCCCATAGTTGTGGGACATCATTAAAAGTCAGGCTGTTGCTTGGATATTTAGCAACAAAATATTTTAGCAAATCCTGTGTTAGTCGTGCTCTGAAGTGGCAGTTACCTTCAGAGGCCTGAGGAGCAAAATTAAGCATTGTGGGAATTTCACAAGGGTTAATAAATTACAAATTAACATTAATTAATTTGAGGCCCCTTTAAAGTGCTACGGTGTGTCATAACATTACAACTTAATGTTGTTTATCATAACGGTTGCATAGACTAGATAACCAATATATGTACTAGTCACTGCTGTTTTCTGTATTTCAGTAGTTAGTGATCATCTGGATTAAATTATGGATGCAAATCTTAAATTAAGTAATTAAGTTTGCATTATAGGTTTCAGTTTCAACAAAGAAACCATCTACTTTTACAATAACAGTGCATTTGACTGACAGGCAAATCAACTAATCACAGACCACTGTTTTCAAGTGATATGTGGGGGCAACAAAAACAGACCCATTTATTGATTACTTGCTAAAAATGCTTTAAACAAAACTAGGAATACCATAAACACTTCTCATGCTATGCAGATATGATACTGTGCAGATATGATACAACATTTGTGTTCCTGATTAATCAGACTGATTAAAAGTTTCAGTCAAGTGGTAACTATGAAAGACAATAGCGGTATTCATCTTTACATTCGGTATACATCAGGCATCCTGTGAGCAGCAGTCCAGTAAAAATGTGTCTATATTCAGGTGGTTGTCTAGCTGAGCTTGTCAGGCGCTTCATTAGTGGGAAAGTGTGAAACATTTACCATGTGTTTTCTTTTGCTTCTTGAGGTTAAGTTTAAGGTTGTGATGTACAGCTGCATTTATCTTCAGTTATACAGAAGACAATGGAAACACTTCTGTGTGTGTATGTGCGAATACGTGTGTGTTGCAATCTTCTATCTGACTAGTTCTCTGTGGCTTTGGTAAAAGCTGACTGCAGTGCTAATGCCTAATAAGCATTGATGCCTCAACAGCAGCTAAATGAACAGTGATGAAGAAAGGTGTGTGCGTGTGTGCTTTTCTGATTATGTGTGTCTGTTTCTGGTCGTGTGAGCAATGCTAAACGAGCATTAATGATGAAGTGAGTGTCTGAATTAACGTTTGTGATAGACTGAACAGACAAATGACAGAAAAAAGATGGATTCATTGTCTGGCTCAGCGCACACAGCAGCATATGATAACTAGAAAGACTTTTAATTAGAGAGTGTGATGTGATGGAGATAGATTACCAGGCAAGAATCCATGGGCACTGCAGAGGTTTGCTTTCTTCTTCTTTCTCTCTTTCTCTCTCTCTCTCCCTCCCTCTCATTGTCTTTCTACCCTCCCTTCCACTCCCTGCTTCTCTTTTCTCCTCTGTCTGGATTCTAGAAGCATGTTTTACTGGCAAGACAAATAATAGTGTACGTGTACAAGCAATGAAGAGTTTAAAATACTTTTGAGAAAAATAATTTACATATAAATGAGATGAAAATCTCCCTAACAGTTTTCCCATTTAACAGTGGTCAGGGCCTCCACAGCAACTACCGTCACTAGTGGGCAGGTATTATTGGGGTGGTTAATCATTCTTAGCACAGCAGAGACACGTGTTACAGTCACTGTGTGTGTGTGTGTGTGTGTGTGTGTGTGTGTGTGTGTGTGTGTGTGTGTGTGTGTGTTTGTGCATCAGCTCGATGCCCCTATTCTCAAAGGAGGAGTGCTGCTGTGTTCAATGGTGTTGGTATTCGCTCGTGGGACCAAGTGATCTGACCTTCTGTATTTAATGAACAAGCCTTTGTTTTATATCCCACCCATATATTAATGAACAAGACTTTCCTGAGTCAAAGTGCACGTGCTGCAAAAGAAAAAACAAAAACAAAAAATGCACTCCAGCACCAAAAGTAGGAACCTTTAGCATAAGCTAACCACAGCTGTTCTTTTCCTTCTTTTTATTTTGTTGTGTGCCATAGCAAATCTAAAGGCCCTTTAAATAGGCTAGATATTAAGTTGAAAGCGGAGTTCATTTTGCTTGTACTTGAAAGTGCTGGAATTGCAGAGTTTACCAGCTACGGCAGAGTGGGCTCTGTGATGGATTACAAAGCTGACCCAGAAGCATTTGCCTTTTCTTCCGGCCATTTTCTCCAATTATATTCTTGGTGTTAGTCAGGACCAGTTCCCAGTCATTGTTTGAATCGCTCCGCCTGTGCAGCACCAAAATGGAGTGAAGGCAAGCAGGATTGCATGATTAGCTATGGATGAGTTGGAGTGGTGTTTATGATTCTGAAGTAATCATCCAACCCCTGTACCTGACCTCACTAATGCTCTTTTGGCTGAATCTAGTGTAAAGCCCTCTCAGAAGATTAGAGGCGGTTACTGAGGAAAAAAAGGGGGGCATAATCCCTATGAATACCTCTGATTTCAGAAAAAAATGTGCAAAATTATTTTTCTGGAGGTATTTGGAAAAGGAAGGTAAAATCTGTCCACAAAGATAAGATACATACTTGCACACAAATGTTAAAACGTGTTTATTTATGGCTTTTTATCATTAAATGTGTTCCCTGAATATTGAACCCATGACCTTGATGTTGTTAGCACCATAATCTTCCAGTTCAAAACACAGCTGGCCAAAGTGATCCTACCTTGGCTGTGGCATTGGTGGAATGCAAACTTAACTTCTGTAAATAAAATGACAGAGATCCAAATTGCTTTTGTTTCTGCACTGCATCAAGCATAAGTGCAAATGTATTGAGGGTTAGTAACCAGAATCATAGTTTCTCTGCCTTTCCTCCACAGTTGCTGTTCTCTAATGCTTTCCATTGTAAGCATAAACATGGGGCAAGCATTGTGGAGTGGTAATAACATTCTTCTTACTTAAGCTGCAGGTAACCAAACAAGCTCACACAAAGCAGTCTAGAACACTGTTACACAAACACTTGCCCCCCTCAGCAGTACAAAGCCTACAAAGCCTGTGAAGGATTACAAAGCCTACCTAAAAGCATCTGCCTTTACTTTTGGCCCAATTATCTCTTGTTGTTAGTCATGAGCAGTTCCTAGTCACTATTTGAAATGTCCTACTTGTGCAGAACCAACCATGTCTGCTTTAGGCAAGTCAGAACTCATAATTAGTTAACATGATGTAACAATTTGGTTTTTGTTTTAATCAGTAAGAGGACATAAAGAGCTGCACTTTTTTCCTCTGAGAAGAAAACTACTTGTAGAAACCAATGAGTCATTACCCACTCCTGCACCAGTAGAGTAGTATGTTAGCATTACCTCCTCTGCTCATTAGAAGGAGCTGCCTCCTTTATCCAACCCTTTACAAACATGAAAAACCTTCTAGCTGAATCTGCCGTGCCTAAAGAATTCCCATTGGCTGTTTTTGAATACTTAAACATATTTTCAAATGAACACCTCAGTGGTGTTCTAGCACCAGTGCACCAGTTTATTCTGTTTGTGCAACTGGAGTAAGAGCTGTTTTTCTTCCATGTGGTTAATCACATATCCATCTCTACTAGGGCTGTAACAGTACATGTATTCGTACCGAACTGTCACGGTACATGGGTCACGGTTCGGTACATGATGTCTTCTGGAGAATACACGATATGACGGAGAAGACATGAGTGAAGTAATACGGAATCACAGAGGGACCAAATGTGCAAGTAAATCATAAACCTGGGTCGTAGTGTGGTGCAATAGTGCCACCTACTGGCGTAACACTTCTGCTGTCTTACACATACATGAAAATATAAGCAAGAGTTTGTTTACTGGTTAATACACTGCTGTTTATTTAAAATAAACGAAAACAAACCAAGCCTCATTCTTCACTCTTTGTTGCTTAACTTATCGTGAACCATACCGAACCGTGACCACCAAAACCGAGGTACGTGACATCTGTGTACCATTACACCCCTAATCTCTACATTGTAAAGAGTTTCAGCATACTATCCATTCCTTGAGTCCATAAAATACAAATATGTAAACTAAACTGCTGTACTGAAAATGATTATGGGAGAACACAATGAGAAAAGGTGTGCTGGTCCTTCTTATTGGAAAATAAATCACTGTTGTTTTCTTAATGATCCAGACACCTGACATCTGACAGAAACAGCATCGTTCCTGACACTTTCAGTCGGAACCTGACAATTTGTTCTATAATTGTGGCTGCTGGACCCCAAGTGGACTGTGTTGGCACTGCAAGGGTATCATTAGATTTATGCTTTTTAATTTCAAAACTTTAATAAAATATACACCAAACAGCCACAGCACTAAAACCACCGACAGGTGAAGTGAATAACATTATTTAATTACAGTGTCACCTGTCAAAAAATGGGATGTATTAGGTGGCAGGTTGATTCTCAGTTCTTGAAATTGATGAAGCAGGAAAAATGAGCAATAATATGGATCTTGAGGAACTTTGACAAGGGCCAAATTGTGATGGCTGATGACTGGGTTAGAGCATTTCCAAAGCGGAGTCTGCTGGGTTGTTCCTGGACTGCAGTGGTTACTATAGGACTGTGGGATCTGCTTCTGATGTCTTGGTGTTAAATACCAATGGACCAGTGTTGTTTGGGCAGCACAATCGGGGGCTACACAAATATTAGGCTGTATTGGCTAATTGGTGTTTAGACATTTAACCAAACCTTTAATTCTGAAAACTATTGTTGTTGTTTATTTGCATATTTAGGTCAAGCTTGTTGGTTAGTGACAAAGCTACTTATGTTGATCTTTCACTGCAAGTCCGTGCACTTTTTGATCATTTGGAATTAATTTGATAATATATGGAAATATAAATATCTTTTCAGGAATTGTGTTTTTTTTATATGTTTTTTTGTATTTATTATGTGATTCAATAATCACAAAAATGCAATTGCATTACATTTGTTTGAGTTTAGGCGGTTATTTTTTGTATAACTGTTTCTGCGATATAAAATCACACAGTGGTCTTCAGAGGAAAAGTAATAATGTACATTGGCTATGTTTTATACTCATCAGGCATTAACTTTAACTTTTACATTAATAATTATAATGGGTTAGTGATTTGCCCCTGTGATCAGAAGGTTGTGGGATCAAATCTTGGGGCTGCTAGTGGCATGACTTCAGTACCCTTGAGCAGGGTACCATCCACACACACTACACCCTGAATGCTACGTTGCTGGTTGCTTGCTGCTTCTCTTGGGTTAATGGGTTAAAAGCATAGGACACACTTCAGAGTGCTTTTACATTAAGAGTGATATTTTAGGATCGCAGTCATTTTAAGCGTGCGTACATTCTTCACAATGATGCAAAAGGTAGAACATATATCATACTGTGAGGTTAGTCGACTCTCTGACAGTCTCATACTCTGTGACTTAACTGAGATTCTTGAGGAAAGTCAATGCAACTGCTGCACCGTTACAGAACATTTCATCTGCTAAATGTGAACACTCAGTGGAGGAATTACACTGCCAAATGTGCACTGATGCCTGCCTCTACACTGTGATTCTGCAGATCTGCCTGTGGTATTTTCATACTTCAGGCAACATAAATATTTCAGACAGCC
Source organism: Hemigrammopetersius urotaenia (assembly GCA_037974485.1). Lineage (NCBI taxonomy): Eukaryota > Metazoa > Chordata > Actinopteri > Characiformes > Alestidae > Hemigrammopetersius > Hemigrammopetersius urotaenia. The sequence continues at coordinate 3,937,108 of JBBPDC010000129.1, read as the reverse complement.
TCTGTTGAGTGTCTGCATCTTTGTGTGGGTCCTGGGTCTGAAATCAGTGTGCATATGTAGCAGAGTGAGCTTGAATGTGTGAGGTGTGACATAAAGAAGTGTTAAACAGTGTCAAATGTGACAATATATCACTAATCTCACCTAATCTGTAACATAAGGAATGATCAAAACAGTGTGTTTAAAACATTCCCTTAGGGTTTCTAGATGTCATGACTGACAATGTAGTGAATTCAAGTGGCACAACCTGAGAAGTTCAGTATTATCCGAATTGCAAGTTGCAGTATTTCACTAGCCAGTATATTCCCTTTTTTCATGTGAGCGCAGAACCCATAGCTGGACTTTGAAGTGAATTATTGCATTGTCTGAGGTGAATCCATACCATTAAATCCTTCTGCCTAATATCATGTAGGTTTCCTTTTTGCAGCAAAATAGCTCTGACCTGTTGAGACATGGACTCCACAAGACCTCTGAGGTGGTACATGTCAAAGTGGTTGTACTGTCAAAGTGACTTTTAAATGAAGGCCAGCATCCAATGTTTCCCAGCAGAACATTGTTCAAAAGGTCACACTACCTCTGTTTAATTTCCTTCTGCTTATACAGGGTGTCCACGGGGTTTTAAAAAGTATTAAAAAGTGATCAATCAAAATGGCCAAATTTAAGGCCATTAAAAGTGTTAAATTTGGTTTTAGCTGAATTATTTTAAAAAAATAGGTATTATTTTTTCAGACTCTGAGGTTTCCTATTTTGAGTGAAATTCTATCTGTTTGTGTTAGTTCGTTTAAACGTAGGCTTTAGCGTGTCCGTGCACATAATCAAATATCCTCGTCTCAATCCTGAAGTCTCAT
>JBBPDC010000129.1:3923955-3936163 GCA_037974485.1 Hemigrammopetersius urotaenia | reverse complement strand
ACACACACACACACACACACACACACACACACACACACACACACACACACACACACACACACACACACAGAGTAAAACTTTATAGAAGTATCCTGATATCACTTGTTCTGCATACACTTACTTTAATTAGGCAATGTTATTTTCATTAGTGGAGTTCTAGCCTAATTAAAGGTGTGTTAACCCAGCAATATGTCAGATTCCAGGATGGGGCCTGCCTGCTAATGTGCTGGCATTTTGGTAGCTGCCATTGCTCCATTTTTTTTAACAAGCCAGCCTCTGTCTCAGACTCTACAGGAGCTGGATTTCAGCAGATGGCCGTCGTCCTGTGGTAGAACTCACACACAAGCCTTCCTCCACACAGGAGTTCAACAATGTCAGATTTCAATTCTGTCAATTAAACAGTTCAGTGCTTTCCATTATTGTAGACACTTTTGATTACGGGGAAAACGGAGGTTATCAAGAATCTACTTGTTCTTTATCGGTTCGATCTTAAGCTCTATATTTATACTGGTGCAGCGCAGTGTCAGGCGTGAACACAGCATCCCTTTTCAGCTGGCTGCATTTAGGTGTCTAGGGTGTTCCATGTGAAATCCAACTGAAAATTAATCTTGCCAAGTCAACATCATGTAAATAATGCACTCTTTTTGAATAGCCAACTAAAGTCTGACATTGTGTATCCTGAAGTATTACTAGAGTTTAGCTGTGGATTTGCAGGTTTCATGTTTAGTGAAAGATTAATGTTCAGCTCCACCTTTTTTGCACGCATCCTCCTAACAGAGAGCTTGATAGAGAAGAGAATTGCCACTTCATAACGGCACACTTGAGAAGGTCCTAAATGAATGGGTTAATATGTGATATTAAGGATTTCAGTGCCAGTGAGCTGCTTACCTTACCTTCCAGTCAACACTCGGTAGGCAGAATGCTACTGTCCCACGGCCCAAAACAAACACACGTTTTAGTTATATATTACTATTAATAATAAAACACGTACATTTACTTACAGTATGAACCCAAGATATTTCACCAGTTGACCATGCAATGATGCAATGAAATAAAAGTCCAAGTAAATCTAGGAATTTTTTCATTTTTTTTGTGCATTTTACATACTTTCACAACCTCTTCTTGTATATCAAAGGGAACATATATTCTGAACATATATGTTCAGTTAGTTTGAGCATGTTCAGGACTTATCACTGAACTAAACTTCAGCTGATGAAGGTTATTCAGACGTGTTCTTTTATGCTGAGCCCATGGAGAGACAGTACAAAAGTCTGGCACCAGCCACTAATCAATATGTTGCACTCTACAGAACACAGCTCACAGTATTTGTTTAGTTTTTGTACAGACAATGTTTTACAAAGCAGAGAGATTAAACTGGGTCAGAGTACAGGTTTGGTGTATGTGAGCAGCAAGCAGAGCTATAATTTGATGAAAATGTAAATCTAATAGTGTTCATCAAAAGCCTTTTAATTCATTGAGGTGATATACTGAGAAAATGCACTGACAGACCTAAACACGTCCACATCCTCCTTTATTGTTATTTATTTTTTATTAAAAGGGATCTGCTACTTTATGATTCATCACATTTTCAGTCCTTCTTTAAGCATTTTTTTTCTTGCTGTAATGTTATGAGTGAAGTAATTCCAAAGCATTCAACCACTTATGTTGCTAATCTAGTTTCCATAACCAGATAAAAAAATAATATAATAATAATGTTACATTTATATAGCACCTTTCACAGTCCCAGGGAATGCTTTTCGGGTTGGGTGGTAGGAAAATAAAAAAGAAAACGAGCATTTTGAAAAAATGAACTGGGCACCAGTGACAAACCCAGAAGAGAGTTTATCAATATGGCAACTGGAATATTGACTATAGATGAACATGCCTTTAGTAGAGGGGTGAAGTAAGGTTCAGCTGACAGGAGGAAGAATTAGATTTGATGATGAGTTCAGAGATAGAAAGGGTATCAAGTTGTTACTGGAGTTGGAAAATTAATGGGGAAGAATTACATTGAACACAATTACACTGAATTGGGGCATGCTAGTACAAGAGGTTGGAGGAGTTTGTTAACAGTTCTGAAAAGTGTTCTTGGCCTATACTAAGCACCATTGATGCTAGAGGAAGAGTATTTGGAGCAGGCAGCATTAAGGGCATTCCTATTCTTGTACGTATACTTGCTCTTCAGTGTATAGAACCAAAGCCAGTTTTCTTGAAAAGGCACTCAAGTGGGCTTCATTACTCTGAGTTAGTGGGGACCAAGGGCATGAGTGGGAGGCTGGGACAAGACTATCCTTCAAAAGGGCTATACAATTGAACAAACCTGCAACTGTGTTTTTATAAAGACAACCAAGATAAAACTGGTACCACTGATGTAACAAAATGTAACACACTGTATATCAAGCCTACTTTGTAGTAGTATATTTATATTGTATATTATTTTGCTTCACTTTGGAACCATGGGGCTAATATAAGCAGGGGTTTACATATTTTTTTTGCTCTAGTACTCTAATGAGTACCTATATGAATCAACAAGTACGCACTAAAATGACAAATTTTCTCTCTGTCCCGGTCGTGGTCCGAGACGGTGGGGTGGGGGTGGGTTGTCCATGCCGGGGTGCCGGGTTCTATGACTCTGCACGGTTACGGGGGATGGACGGTGTCCGTGCCAGGGTCTATGTCTCATGTGATCCAGGGGGGATGCATGTAAGCTTTTATTTTACCAGTGAGCAATGTGCACCCTAAATCACACACTCTAATGTAAGTAACAGTTGATTTGGGGTTTTTGTCAGTAAAAAAACAAAAATTCATATTTTAGTGGTGAGCACTAGCCAGCATTTTTTTCTGTATTAATTTTCTGTATAATTTTATGAATTGGCATGACTTTCTTGTTAATGTTGGTGCATACTTGTATAAACAAGCTAAACACATAGCTATAGACTAACTGGTCATTACTGGATGCACTAAAGTGGCATACATGGACCCAGCTAGACAAAAGGCATGCTTGCATCTAGAAAGCATACTAGACATAGATGAATCTACTAGTTCTAATCACATTTCCATGAACTCAATGTCAAGTTCTCATAACACATAAATTTGACCATATTGCACTTATGACTGCTGGGACCCCATCTCCTCAAGCTCCTTTGATTTGCAGCACTCAGACTGTTAAGAATTGAACTGCTTTGCTAAGTTGTGACCACCATCCTCTTTCTCTCTCTTTAGTAAGTTGCTGTTCGATTTCTACACCTGTATTCCACCGGATAAACTGCAGAAGCAGAAAGTGGCATCCATGACTGAAATAGTCAGCAGCCGTCTCTTCCAGAAAAAGGGTGAGTGTCCACACGCATCCATCCATCTAATCAACATTCATCAGCACCTTCTCTGCTCTGACTCCTCCTCATTTTCTCCTCTACCTTTTCTTGCACCCTCATCTTGTCTGACCCCATTATCCCTCCCTTTTCCCCAGAACCTTTCTTTCCATCTTCCCTTTCCTCATTATCTTGCTTCCCCTGTGTCATCATGCTCTGTTCAATTTTCCTTTTTTTTCTTGCCATCTTTCTTTCATCATCTTTTCATTGTGTTCATTGCACATGCTATCCTCACTGGCGCTGCACCATTATGCCTCAGTAAACAATGTCCTTCAGCCGGGTCCTGTCCAATAGCCTGTTAAGTAGATGCTAATAGCTGATGAATGGAGTGTGTTTGTGGGTTTCAATAAAGAGTGTGATGACTTGGTTAGGTATTCATTCATAATGGTCTCAGTAGGCTCATATTCAAGGGCTATGTTTCTCTGTGTGTGTCTCTGTGCATATTTGCTTCTTACGCCACAACTGACACAAACTGGAGGTCCAAGGAGAGAAAATAACTGATCTGGAGCTTCTTGCTTAGCAGAAAAATTTATAGGCCCTGATACTCTAAGAAGCTCTTTAATGATGCTAAGCAGATTAAAGAGACATCTACCAGCCAGGCGAGATCAAGAGTTTCAGGCACGAATCGTGACTAAACATGTACAGTACTGTGCAAATGTTTAGACACTTCTGTGCTTCTCATAATCTTAAAAACATTTTGAATCAAGGCTTACTCTTTGCATAATGCCATGGAACAATCCCCATTTTGGACCATTAAATATCTGGTTCTTTACACTGTTTTTGTAAATAAGCTATTTGAGTATGATCTATTCATTTTTACCGTTTGACTAGTTAATGCAGAGTCAACTACTTGACCTATCATCATTAATGTAGTAAGAACATAAAAACAACAAGTGGTCTGGACACCAGAGAAAAATATTTTGCAAGTGCTTCATTAATTGGGGCTCTCTGGAGTTCAAATGTCCTCTGCAGGAGAGGTTTTGTTGTATTTCAGCCTCAGGCACCTGAGCTACAGACGTTCCCAGACTGTCTGATATAAACTGCTCTCTAAAGTTACCACAGTGCAAAACTTAAACTGGCTCTGGCTATAAATGCTTTTCTAATGGGAGAAGTATTGATTTTCAGGCAAATTGATGATTTTCAGGCTAACTTGTGTCACGCCAAGATTTCTATAGTCTTTTTGTTTGTCAGTCAAATGGCCCTGTTCTAACAGATATATGTATAGCTGATGCAGAGTAAACAATAACTAAACTGGCGCTTTATTTAAGTAAACTAATTCAACCAAAGTAGAATCAGAAAACAGCATTACTGATCCTAGCAGAAATTCCCACTGAATTAAACAATCACAGGGGTTAAGCAGCTGTTATGCGGCAGCAGTCGGGAGGGTGGTCCCTTCCCCATAAGCAAAACAGTGGGAGGAAGCTTCATCAGAGTATTATGATTGTTTTTAGTCAAATGAAACTTGGAGAGATAGATGTGTTTACACTGGTATGTCATCTGGTCTCAGACATGCTCCTAAACATTTGTGTAATTGTTATAGCTTAGAATGCCAGTGTGGTGCCTTTGGTGTCATACTCAAAAGTGTGCTGTCAGTGATATAAGCTTGTGTCATTTCTTTGACACAAATTCTGAAAGAAAAACTAGAGAAAACACTTAACTGTGTTTGGCGGTGTGATTGTCAGGCGTGGTTACTTTGTAATAAACAGGTTTTTTATCCACTGAAAAGCCCACACCTGTGGTGTCGAGTCAGGGTTTGTTTTGGTTTGTGTTGCCGAGGTTTGGAGTGTGGATTTAATAAGCTGTTTGAAAATCTGTTTTTCAGCTTTTCTCCCTCTCTCTCTGTGGTCTCTTTCTCTTGCTCTGTGATTTCCTGCTTTTTGATCATTTTCTGTTCTTTGTGTTCCACCACCCTACCTGTCTATTTCATTTGCCTCCTTTTGTTTCCCAATTTCAGCTCTTTTCTTCTTTTTTCTCTCTCTTTTCTGGCACTTTTAGCCCTCACACTCTTTACTCTTTATTCCTCAATGTCATTATTCTCTGTTTCTCCCCATCCTCTGATTCCGTCACTCTCTGTAACGACTTCAGCTTATCACCATTTTCCTCCCTCCCATGGCTTTCTCTTCTTTATTTCTTCTATCTCTGTCAAATCATTCCACCTTGCTTCACTCTTCTTACTATTCCTACATCCCCACCACTATAATATTGATAGACAGAATGATTGATTTTCTTGTGGTGATGCATGTGTGCATATATAGTACTGTCTATTGTCATCTGTTTGAATCCTATCTTCAGAATACCACCACAGGGTGTCTGAGCAAGACCCTTAAACCCAAGTTACTCCAGGGAGACTGCCCCCTTTTGTTAGAGAATGCATACATGTAAATACCCTTTGCATAAATCATGACTGGATAATGCTGATTGTATTTACTAACTTATTCATATTGTCACATTAGGCTTTTGTGTGCAAGCAGCATTGTGGGCATGTGATATTTGGGGTGACATTGTATTAACATAATATAAAGGAATGTATGCTGTGCATATGAACAGGTTTTTAGCATACACAGTAAGGCCTGCAAATACTGACTGAGAAGCAGCTCCTAACCTTTACTTTCAAATATCACTCACCTTTCTCCAGCCCATTTCAGCTTGGCAGATATTGCAGTAACATCAAAGAGAACCCCTGCTTCATTTCTGATCAATATCTTGCAGACTAACTACCCGCTGAAGATAACTTGGTCACACTTGAACAGCTTATACACCCATTCATCTTAAAATGATAAAGTGGTTAACACCTACAATATTAATTTCTAGGCTGTGGTCACTGTAGCGTATTAATGGTATTAGGCACTAAGACTATATTCAGGCGTAGAGATTTTTTAGCTCTACTCCTCTAATGAGTACCTACATGAATTAACGGGTACACACCAAAATCAAAAAATGTTTTTTGTGTCTCTGCCGTGGCCTGGGGTGTGTGTGTGTGTGGGGGTGGGTGGATGTGCACTGGGGTCTATGTGTCTGTGTCTACGTGCACAAATTAGGTATGGATTTGCGCTGTAAAGCCTGAAAACTGGTGCGCATTCTGCATACCACTTACGTCTACATGTGCTTGTCTTTTTTTTTTAATTCTACAAAATGGTATTAGCAGATTATCTGGTTTATAAATCACACCTTTATATAGATATAGAAGACCGGTGACATATTAAAGGACCATCTTTAAGGAAAATACAAATAACAAATCATACATGATCCACCTTCTGCATCTTAAAGCAGCTGAGGGCATGCTTTCTGACATTTCCACGTGCCATTGAGAGAGATGCAATCTGTCAGGGTTTCTTGAAGCTGTTGTCAGTCTGGTATTGTTTTCCTCAGAATGGATCTAGTTATTCTTTAAGGACTAATCCAGTAATTTCCAATATAAACTACTACTACAGTAGTTTCCCTGCTTTGAAAAAGAACACAAGACACTTTGCCAGAATGCACATAAAAGTCAGTGAGCAAGCGCATACCAACTAAAGCTGGGATTTTGGATAAAGCACACCACATTATGGCCACTAACAGTCCCGTTTACCAGTACCACTCAATAGAAGGGCCATCTCGAACACCCAGAGAGAGTTGATCTAATTAAGTACTGGTTGTCTTGGAAGGTTGTGGCACTGCCATGAATTTAACTTACTACCTGCTGATGATGGCTGCACAATATAGCATGGTCAAATGTTTTAAAACATTTTAAAGCTTTGAGGACCTGTCTGGGCATAGGATATATTAGGCAGTAAGTGAACAATCCATTCTAGAAGCTGATGTGTTGGAAGCAGGGAAAAACAGGCCAAAGTGTGATGGCTAGACGGTCAGAGGTCGGTGATTTCCCCGTTTTTCAGTAGGACTGAAACATTTAACAAGGTGTAAACTATTGTCTTGATAATTATTTATTGTCCTGTTTGGGCTAAGATAAGTGAGGGCGAGTGGCAGCTAAGTGGAATAATGGCCTCAGCATGTATTTGTTTCGACAGCTCAGTGCTCTCGGTGTTAATTAAAAAAGAATTTGCTTATTGAGGTTGTTTTCTCTTGTGCCACTCCGACTGCACTGCTTGTGTGAACATGAGCTTTATTTTAAAGTGGGCCAGCCTTAGGAATATGACAGTATACGAGGCATTTGAACAACTGCAACTTTATTACTATAAAATTCCTGAGATTTGTTTTTCTGTTTATAGATGGTAGCCACAGTATGTAAGTGACTAAATGATGCAGTGTGGATTTTTGAACATGAATTTGTTCTTTCTTAACATTGGCTAAAGAGAGATTATGTGTTTATTAGCTGGTGGCCTGGTGGTTATTGCGTTGTTCTAGCAATCAGAAGGTTGTGGGTTTGAATCCCAGGACTGCTAGTGGTACCACCCTTATTTAAGGTACACCCTGCTCCCCGGGCGCTGTGTTTCTGGCTGCCCGCTACACCTTCAGGGGTCTTGTGGAGTCCATGCAGCAAAGAGTCTGAGCTGTTTTAACTTCATGAGGGGAACATACATAATACTAGGCAGGGGGTTAAAATGTTATAGCTGATCAGTATACAGATGGATCAGGTGGTTCTTCTCAAAGAACACCGCCCTCCTGAGGGTGAAACAGGCAGTAGTTTCTGATATCATACTGTTTTCTTTCATGTATGAGGTTCTGATACTAGTGGAACCACTGAGGTACCCTTATTTAAGGTACAGTCCGCACACCCTGCTCCCCGGGCGCTGTGTTTCTGGCTGTCCGCTGCTTTACTTGGTGAATGGGTTAAATACAGAGAAAGAATTCTGTACTTTTGTACTGTGCTGTTGTGTGTCCATGTTTTATATGTTTATCTTGGATAAAAGACTCCCAATTTTACATCTACTTTAGGTATCAATTATGGTATTGACCATTGATATCTTTCAGATTGTTGTATCAGAGTTGAAATTGTAAGTATTGAAGGACAGTTAGTGAACTGGTGACAGAGACATGGACTCCCAAGGCCCATTAGTTCAGATGGGGATTGAAGGCTAGCCCGTCTGGTCCAATCTCTGAGAAGAGTCTCTGTAACACAGATTACTAAAGAAGCTATTGCCATGTCCACAGCGAAAAGCATCAGATCTGGACAAAAAACAATGAGAAAAGGTGGCTTGGTCATTTTTAAGTTTTCTTTTATACCCTGTAGACAGCTGGCTGTCTGGATGTCACTGCTTACTTAGGAACGAGATGGCACCAGAATGTGCCATGGGAGGAAGTCTGGTGGAGCAGTGTGAGGCTCTGGGCAGTGTTCTGCTGGGAAACCTTGGATTCTGGCCTTCATGTGCATGTTCTCACCTACCTAAATATTAATGTGTACTGAGTACATCCCTTCATGGTAAAGGCATTTCCCAATAATAGTGGCCACTTTCAGCACAATCCAAAATTATTCAATACAAGGCACACCTTCAGGGTTTTAACTTAATGAGGGGAACCTACATAATACTAGACAGGTGATTTAAATGTTATAGCTGATCAGTATACAGATGGATCAGGTGGTTCTTCTCCAAGAACACCTCACCCCTGAGGGTGAAGCAGGCAGAAGTTTCTAATATCGTACAGTTTTCTTTCATGTATGAGGTTCTGATACATTTTTCCCGTACTAAATGATGTGTGCCCTGCAACACCCCCAGCACACACCATATGGGGCTTAAGCATTCCATGTGATATATTTATAATTCAGGGTTTTTGCCTTTTGGTGTTTGGCCTGAGGCTATTTTAACATGCCAGTGTTTGAGACCCTTGCTCATTGCTCCCTGTGCAGCAATCTGTTTGCTCATTTATTTATTCACACCCTCGTTTATTTATTTTTGAATTACCACCACCCCTGCGAGCAGCATTGACAGGCATTTTAATTGAAATTTGCTCTGCGTTTTGGTCTGTTTTGCTGTCGGTTGTCTGTAAGATGAGCCAGACAGGCGAGGGCCATTTATATCATGTAATAGCACAGTCGCCCTATCAGCACTAACTGATATACACTTGAGTCCGAACAGAGGGGCTTGGGGGGGTGGTTGTGGGCCGAGTGATGTGATAATTGAGTTTGAATGAATATTGAAGGGAGGAAACGAATAGATATGAATAGCTGATTTCGATGGAGGGCGTTGATAAATAGGCTGTAGAAAATTGATCTTTTGTATTATTTCCAACTTGCGACTGATGTCAAAACAGTACTTCCATTAAGTGATGGATGTAAATAAACCAGTGTTTGCCTTTTCTTAAGCAGATAATGTGTTTACATTAGTGATACATTGAAATTAATTGGACATTTAAGACAAAGAGACATAAACAAAAATTGAATTGTCAAAATAAAACAAAAAACAAAAAAAACCCAACTAATAATACATTATAACACTCAATCACCAATACTACAAAAGTCTCACCAACACTACAGAATTTTAAAGTGCAAAAAATGTAAAAAAAAAACATATAAAGACATTTGTCAAAATGTTATCATCAAAGTCCTCACACTGCAAGATCTATGAAACACAACATACTTTCAGATTATTCATAAACAAGAGTCCCGGCATAGAGGCCGATTCTCATAACCTTGCGGTAGTTTCTCTTGAACCGCTGCATTGCTAGGGTTGCAAACTAAGGTGACTTTGGATATCAAAAAAACAAGATAGATGGTAGCAAGGTAATTGCTGATTTGGTAGTATATGGTGTTTACTACTAAAGAAAAAGCCAAGCAGAAAAATATAGAGACATTTATGTCGTTGCCACAATTCAGTAAGGTTCTTCTTTGCAGTCCATCTAGCTCTTGATTTAACCTGCGCTTAGAACTTACTCCATACAGATGGACGCCAACCTTGTGGGTCACACCAGAGAACCAGAGACCAGAGAATGGAAAAAAGTTTGGATGATAAACAATTCATAACAAAGGATAATCTGGAGAGACAATTGTATAGGATCATCCAGATAACAGGACACCTTTTGCGATTGTCACGATATAATGTGCATTTATGTCCAGTCATGCATGTGCCGGTAATAAAATGCATCAGAAATGGTAATAAGATGGGATCATGAACATGAATACATTCCTGCTTCCCATCATCCTAACACATACATAGTCACCGCTACACACACACACACACACACACAGACTCACAGATGCATTTGACAGACTGTTATCTGATTTAATTTCCACTTGGAATGAAATTGGATTCATGAATATAATATGGGGCCAATTAGCTACAATTATTCCACTGTCACACACTAATATCTGAAAGACTAAAATCATTAAAGCATTAAAAAGAAATTGCACACTTGTGTTATTGAGCTCAGAGAACGTTTTTGTGGTTTTAATGTCAGAACACAATGCGTGGATCAATTTACATTTACATTTACATTTATGGCATTTAGCTGACGCTCTTATCCAGAGAGACGTACATCAGTGCTTAAGAAGTCCATAACTGTTTCTTACCTGAAAAACAGCTTAAATTTTACTGTATATTCCTCACAGCTTGGCATTAAAAACCTTTTTAATAACAACTGCACTCAAATGTGTTCAGAACACTGTTAAAGTGTTAAAACTGATCGTTTACTGTGAAGCAAACGATCAGTAGGCACAAAAGAGGGCAGACATTTGGAATGGGAGGCACTTCTATAAATCTTAACATGGTAACGGTAACAAAAACCTGTTTAATCAAAAAAGGATGCAAATGGCCAAGTAATGGTAATTTACAATTTAATGGTTATTCAATATAGTGCATAAAACCAACCACATGTCATAAGTTGTAGAATAGGGGCCCTTTATTTTAGATAGATAGGCACCAGTTATTATAGGTTAGAAAAGTTAGTTTTTATTTTTATTTAGTTTTTCAGTTAGATTTTTTAAATTTCAATTTAGTTTTAATAAGTGCATTAAGTAGTTTTATTTGATTTTTATTTAATTAAATTTTTTCGGGTATTTTGAGGAAAATGTTGGTTTATAGATTTTCAGATTCAGATTTCACATTATTGTGGGGGTTTCGGTTCTCTTTTTTCTACTGGGGCTGAAGCATCAGTTATGCTGCGACCTTCAGGAACTGGCCTGTCCTGTCCTGTCCAGAAGTCAGAGTTAAAAAGACAACAGAAATCATGAGAGAAAATGAAACAACAGTTATAACGAAGTTGATTTTACCTCCAATTCTGCATTTTTGCAACGTTCATAGACGTTTTATGTAGTTTATACTTTAAAAAACAAACTTGTTTTTCATGTTATATATTTCACTGAAGCTAGTTTTATTTTTATTTTTTGGTAACTATAAAAACCTGCTTGGCACTCATGTTGGTTATATGTAGGTCTGCTTGTTGCGTCTAGTTTTGTTTCGTTTTATGTAGTCTTAAAAATGTCTCTACAAACCTTCCAGCTCACTGGTCCCTGAGACATTTAACAGCACATGTTGAGGTTTGCAGTTTTCTGACGGTGTAAAAGCACAGTGAAAGTTTTTGATGAGAGAAACTTTGCTTTCAGGTGAAATTGGCCTCCACTTGTTCTTAATGTTTTTTAGTAGGAAAAAAATCGGAATATATTGCAGACAAGTTTAAAATGCTAAAGAAAAAGACAGAGTCAGAGGTTTGTAAGGGTAGAACTCAACATTTGACTCAATTGTTAAAGCCGTAACAGGAATAATAACATGTATTTTATGTGCATTATGCAAATGTCTTTATTTTTCACTCTGGTTTTTGGAAAGTCGGTGCCTGTGCATCTGTATGTGTGTTTGTATCTGTGTGTGTGTGTGTGTGTGTGTGTGTGTGTGTGTGTGTGTGTGTGTGTGTGCTGGATGGAGTATTCCCTGTCGTCTGTTGAATAGAGACCAAATCTTCCCAGTGATGTA
>JBBPDC010000129.1:3910420-3920563 GCA_037974485.1 Hemigrammopetersius urotaenia | reverse complement strand
ACTGAGAAGAGTCTTGACGCATGTTTCCCTCTTCTCTTGAGCGGCGGAGGCTCAAGACGAGCAGTGCTTGAAGCCCTTAGAGGACGAGAGGTGACACGTTGTTTGATCAGTGCTGTTATGTATGGGGGTGCAAGTCCGTTTTTGGCCTTATTTCAGTAGTGTTTTGTGTTTGTGAGCCTGAACTTTGACATATAAAATAAAGAAAACCCTCTCGAGAAACCTGCTGCTGCTGTGTCCTTTAAATATAATAGAATATATTGTTAGGTAAAATATAGGTGTTTTTATTGTATCGACAGGCATGGACAAATTTGTTGATACCCTTCAGTGAAACAAAAGAATCCCTAACTTTCTCTGAAATAACTTTAAGGGCTGCCATCATTGTTTGTTCCATGTTCAACTCTCATCCGATTTTGAAGGGTATCTTCTCCACACTGTGCTTTTCAGATCTTTACTTAGATGTTCAATAGGAATAAGATCCGGGTTTAGCTAGGTGTTTTGGATCAGTATCTTGTTGGCAGTAGTCTTGACACTTCATTGTTCCCTACAAAGATTCAAGGCCCCCCATGCCAGAAACAGCAAAGCAGGCCTAAACCATAAGCGAGCCTCCCTAGGTTTCACAGTGGCCTGCCTATAATCTCCAGTTTTGTCTCAGCAGTCCAAAGGACATTCTCCTAGAAACTTTGTGGCTTGTCAACTTGCATTTTAGCAAATTTCAGTCTGGCATTTTTGTGTTTTTCCTTCAGTAGTGGGGTCCTCCTTGGTCTTCTTTCATGGAGCTTACAAATGTTCAAAAGGTGGCGGATGCTGCAGTCAGACAGTAAAGGTGTCGGATGGAGCAATGAGCCAGTGACCTTGGAGTTCAGCTGGAATGGCTTTACATATTTTCCTTGGCTCTTTATCTATCATCTGCATCATCCTTCTGATCAACCTGCGGTATCATTTCCTCTTCTGGCCACATCCTGGGTGGTTGGCTACAGTTCCATGTACCTGATACTTTTTAATAGTAGTTATGGTCACAGAAAGATGTTTGGATATGGTCTCATAGTCTTAACATTTAATGTGGTTATTTATAATTTTCTTTCTGAGCTAATCAGACTACTCCACTTTGCCTTCTCTGGTCCATGTTCAGTGTAGTGCACAGAGTAATACCAGACTACCCAGTGGAACGTTTTCTCTCTTTAACTAGGCTGAATGACTGATAAAAAGATTAGTTTAACATGATGATAAGGAAATAATTTATCATTTTTTTTCTTATTGATTTACTTGATCTCATACTAAAGGCATGCAGGTACACACAAGACAATTGTTTTTAATTGAATCACTTTGCATGAGAAATGAAGCATCGTTTCAGTAACCTGCCAGGGTACCAACAGATTTGTCCACATTTGTAGATAGGTTGGTTGTCACTGGTCAACCAGACAACCTGTCAATATCATTAATTCAAGGTGGGCCTCCACCCTTTTAATTTGTCAAGTAGCATCAACAGAAAAGCTGACTTGTTGACTAGTCGGCTTCAGAGGCACAAGTCGACGACCCCTGAAAGAAGTCTTTCTGTGTGTGTGCTTTTGTACACAATACAGTCTCTACCTCTGACTGGGTTACTCTGACATGCGTTCCTTAACTTCACCAATTATTATCGTCCCTTCATAAAATGGGTGGTAACGTTGGTACGAGGAGGGAATCCAAACACAAGACCACAGTAAGAGAGATCTGGCAGCAGAGAAGACAGACACACATCACATGTGTGGAAATACTTCACTGTAGACCACACAAACAGAACAGTGACCTGCACAATCTGCAGATCAGTGTTAAAGCACAGTAGAAGTACGAGCTTTCTGCATGGCCATCCGCTAGCTAACATGGATAATGCTAGCACAGCAGGGAGTTGTCTGGTCCAGAGGATTTTGTCGTTAAAGTCACCTTTGACTGTGTCTTTTATCGTTTAAAGCGTTTAACGTTTTTAAAAATTTCTCTGTGTGATGACCTCATCAAACGACCTGTTGACTCAAGTCGTTAATGCCCTGGTGTCATGAGAACTGATACAGCAAGGCAACACTGAACAGGTCTCATACCTTTCTGTTAATGAATGGGTTATAACATGAAGAAGAAAGTGCAAAATGCTAAAGCAAGAACATAAAATTAGCTGCTGAAACAGCAGCACCAATTGATTGTTCTAAGCGAGTAGGGCAGGATGGTGGGCTTCAAAGTAAAATTTTACCTAGGGCCTTTTATATTAGTTTTCCCTGACCCCGCCTTTTGTTCCATCTCTCTTACTTGAAAACAAAGATGCTTAACATAATCTACAGGCCTGCTTTGTTGATCTGTATCACCAGAAACCAGATAAAGTTTATGTAACCTCTGCTTTTCTGTGATAAACTAATTTAATCCCATGCCAATTTGAATTGAGCCACTTTCCCCCAAAGCATCTTAGTGATTGTCTCAAGTGGCAGAGAGTGTTTAATATGATTCTCACTGTACTGTTTAATAATCATCTTTATACACAGAGAACGTTCAGGAAACCTAGCACAGGTCTGTTATTTGTAAGTGAGAAACTGTTGCAGAGTGATAAGAAGCAAAAAATACGAACTGTGTAAACTGAGAGATGATGATGACTGGAGGTTGTGTAGTTGCTACTTTGTTCTGCTGTAAAAATGCTGTAGTGATCTTTGTAGGGTACATTATGAGTTCCCAAAGTTGTGGTTGGTTGAGACCTTTAATTTCCTACTATGTTTTGTTGTTACAGCCAGTGTGTAAGAGAACTGGTTAGGGAAATATTGCCTAGCTGTCACCTTTTTGTAAGCCAGTCACAACGTAATGGGGCAGTGAGGACATAAAATCTGTGAATTGAACTAATAAATAGTGTCAGAAAACAAGAGGTGAAACATCTGTATGTTCATTTCTGAGGATAAGGGCTGAAGCTATACAATAGCTCATTAAATCATGAGACCATTTTTGGTCTACTGTGTGCCTTCTCTTAACAAGATGGCTACAACATGGCCTCAGGTCCATAGCTGTAGGGAGTTTTCCAGGATGTAGCAGTGCAGCATCTGTTTTCTGCCAGTTTCAGCTTTGGATTTTATACACTGAGGATTTTGCTTCACCTCTCATACTGTTTTCCTGAAGCCCTGCAGACAGTATGGACTACATGTCCTGGCCATGTGACATTGCCCATTGGGCTTGCATTTGACTCTGATCATGCTCTGTTTGGGGGGTGGTGGATGTGTGTGTTCCGGTCTCCAGTCATTTTCCACATCATGCTGCAGGCAATGTGTATGACAGGCCTCCAAAAGTGCAAGCTTCATATCCGTTCCACAGGCTGGGAACACACTACATGATAGACAGCTGCTTTGGTGGGGATCTTTAGGTCTGTATTTGCCAAAGGCCACAATCGAAAGCAAGAAGGAGAAAGTGCCAGAGGCAAGGCTAATGCATCAGGCTGTCACTGCCAGCACTGCAGTCTAGAAAGGCGCCTTTTCCTTGATGTAAAGCACACCGCTTCATCCAGGGGGATATTGTTGATGTTGATCCATTCTTAGAAGAGTTGTTCTCTGAACGAGCACACACACAAACAAGTTCTTACTTACTTCTGGGAGAGGAGATAAGAAGTTCTTCAGTGCAATCAATGACTTTATCTACAATAAAAGGGAAAAGCAAGCCCTCAAGGATCGAAGGCTAACCAGCTTAAAATCCAAGAGAACAGCTCTTTTCTCTTTTGTTTTACATACACAAATACTCAGACATTTCTACGCACATCCATGTAGGCAAACTAGGCAGGTGCCAAGGGGGGTCACTTTAGGAAGGGTGCCCACTCCACCCGATTGACCACAAATTATGCTTTGCCCAGGTCGGCTAAATGTCGGCTTTGTCAGTACACTCTACACACACAACCATTGTGCCTGCCTCAGTAATGATAGTGTTATAGAGGTTTTAATTGTAACCTTTTAGCTGTGTCTGTGGAGGGTGTGAGAGTAAGAGGGGTGTATGTGTGTGAGGGAGGAGATGGTGCTTCAGTGGAGTACTATTAAAATAGGACATCACTTTGTAGCTTCCGTATGCAATCCGGAATACATTTCAATTTCAGTTTCAAAAGCATTTTTTCTGAAGTGTATTAAAAGAAAAAAATCAGTCATACATTTTATGTTACTTTGAAAGTGCCACTTTGCAGTTTTCGACAAAACCACCTGAACCCAAATATCAGCCTGAATTACTTCCCGAATGGCTTCCTGAAAATGGGCTTTTTTTGGGCTGCACATGGGATGGTACTGTTGTCTGGATCACTGTGCTTGTGGCCATGTGTGTGTGCTAGTGTCATAGGTGCTATTTACATATTTTTTGCTCTTTCTAATATTTTCTTTGTCTCTTCTTTTTCTCTTTCTGTGTCCATATTTTTACAGGGGGAAACATTTCAGCACATTCAAGATATCGTGACATCTCTACTGAGAACCATAAACCGCACTGTCATCATTATGGGCAGAGAACACGCCCTCATTGTAAGTTTTAACAGAATTGTCTTCTCTCCTCTCCTCTCCTCTCCTCTCTCCTCTCCTCTCCTCTCTTCTCTCATTCCCTTTGCTCCTCCCCTCTCTCTTCTCTTCTCTTCTCTCCTCTCCTCTCCTCTCTTCTCTTCTCTTCTCCTCTCCTCTCCTCTCCTCTCCTCTTCTCTTCTCTTCTCTCCTCTCTTCTCTTCTCTCATTTCCTCTCCTGCTCCCCTCTCTCTTCTCTTTTCTCTCCTCTCCTCTTCTCTCCTCTCCTCCCCTCTTCTCTTCTCTTCTTTCCTCTTCTCTCCTCTCTTCTCTCATTTCCTCTCCTCCTCTCCTCTCCTCCTCTCTCCTTTTTTTCTCACATTTTGCCCTCTTGTGATTCACTATAAATGGTTTAGAAATCCAGCTGTATGCAATACTGTGCCTGCTGTTCTCTATAGACTCAGGTATGGTCAGTTTGGATGCCTTTATCACATGATCAATCTGCTACTGCTGTTAGTTTCCCTGTCTACTCATGCCATCCTTTTTTATTCCTCTCTTTGCTTTGTGAAAGCATTTTGCCTTGAAACATGCACTCTAGAGAAATGAAAACAATAAGTTAATACACTGATTCCCTCTGCTGCAAAATCTGGCTATTTCTCAAAATAGATATCACAACATATTTCTACCCCTTCCACTGTCAGCAAACTGGAAACAATCACTGCATCAAAATACTCATTTTATTTATATCATCCCGAATATATCAGTTACAAACAGCCGTAACAACAGCTAAAGGGAGGCAAGAGGAACCAAGAGAAATGTAGTTTTAGCTTAATCAAATAGCAGATTACAAAAATACAGCAATGATGACGTGTCTATGATGATCACGACAGAAAAACGGAGGAAGACTAAGTATGTGTGTACGCACTCACACAGTTGTGCATCCATTCAACTAATGAAGTTCCACTATATGAAACTAAAATGAGAATCCCAAATGCATATCCATTTTCAGTCCAGACTCTCGACCCCGCGCCTGTGTGTTTTTCAATTACCATAAGTGCATCCATATTACATTAGCCTCAAAATGATCCTGCTGGGTATAGCATCTCAGACAAATATGTGTGCAAGGGAGCTAGGCTTAAATAGTTAACCAGACCTTTCCTTTTTATCCAGCTCTTCGGTGCCTGAGCTGGTCCCGCATAACGACTGTTCTAGAGTTTCAGCCTGCGAGCAACCAATTAGGATTAAAACGGATGCATCTGAGATGTAACTGTTTCTACCCATTCTAATGTTATGCTATCTGTAATTGGATGAGAATTCGCAGTCTTCATGGAGTTTAGACTGGAGTTAGAGCGGCCTAAGTTGGGAGGAACGTCAGACACCTACATTTACACTTGAGGCAGGGAATGCTATAATGAAATATTGTTACTTGAGACAGGGTGTCTCTATCGGGGTAGCATACTGTCAGTCATTGTGAAGGGTGCTATTGATTTGATCCCAGTTCTGTCACTTAACCAAGACGGGGCTATTGATTGGCTGGTGTCTCTAGCTGTCGGTTCCCTCCGGAATTCAGAAACGTCCCGAAGGTTTGCCCTGTCCTGCTGTTTTTATTTCTCTTCAGTCTTCGGACAGTTGATTAATTTGCCATTTCCTTCAAATGGCCTTAAAGTAAAATCCCCCAAAAATAAATCCTATGAAGTTACAGAGGAGTATTTCCATTTCTTCTCCTGAAAAAGCAGAGTTGCATCATTTTAGCAGATTCAACTTTACTTGGAGTGAGATTTGGCTGTATCTCATTTGTTCATGAGGACAGTGCTGGTGTAACTCTGTAACTACGAAGCAAACTTGAATGTTTTCAACAAAAAAAAAAGCCATAAACACGTAGAGACAGACAGGGGTTCTGTCGTTGGAATGCTCAGAGCCTTTGGCTCTAATAGTGATCCTCCTCGTAACTGTCGTAATGTTCGTCGTCAAGGGCTACAGCCACCAGAAGCATTTCTTGCGAAGTTTCTTGACTCGGTTCTTGGTGCGAGGTCGACAGGGGGCGGGTTGTTTCGGCATGGGTGTTGGAACATCGTATTCCACATCCAATGCCTCGAGGACACTCTGGAACCGGCCCTCCTGCAGTCGAAAATCATGCTCAACACTAGAGAGAGAGAGAGAGAGAGAAATAGATAGAGAGAGAGAGGGAGAGGAAGAGAGAGACACTAATTTAGATATAGACACTACTTTAGGATTTGTAGACCAGTCCATTAAATACTGATATTAATTTCATGCCACCAAGAGTGAGAAATAATTCCTGTGAAATCTGTTCTTAATTGTGTCAGAATTGTTGTACTTAATGCCAAATATATCTCTGAAACACCTCTAATAGCTACATTACAGACAGTTAGTACCAGCAGTGTTAAATGTTCACTGGTTGAAATATGAATGGGAAAGCTTATAACTCTCAATGTGTACTACCCTTCAATAAAATAAGCCTTTGTGTAGAGAGGTGTTTCTTTGAAAAGGGAAACATGTGTTTTCAGATGTAATGCTTTTCAGCACTTTAGTGGAAAAACTCACATCTATGATTTCTGGTTAATTTTGGATGACATATTAATTGACAATATATGCCTTAAAACATTGTTACCTTTTACCAATCAACACCACTGTAAAGAAATCAGAGTCAGTTTCTTTGCCTCTCGTCTCTTTGGAATATCAAAATTTTGCCCTCAGTAAGCCTTTTAATAGGTCACATTTTTCATTTTGTGCATTTATCTTCCTGAACTGGAGGTGTTCCATGTGAGGTTCTGTGTGTTTTGATGAATCATCTGATCCAACAAACATCAATAATTTTTGACAAAATGATTCAGGCTAGTCCAACTTTGTCGGTGCTTAAATTGAATTGTCAGGCATATTGCAGTCTGTTGAAATATAATCACTACAGTGGATTTTAGTCCAGTTCATTGCAGCACTACCTAACACAAAGGTGGTAAAATACCAAATTCCACACGCCATAGATTGCTGTAATTTTTAAAATGTCTCAAAGCTTAACATGCCCGAGCTAATGGATGTGGCTGTCTAATTGAAAAAAAATAGAAAATATTCGTGGCTCGTATAGGAACAGAACCTTTCTTGTTATCAGTCCTTCTTCAGACACAAACATGATCCAGACACAAACATGATCCATCTATAAATACACAGAACACCACAATCTGTCAATCTTCCATAATAATAAATAAAAGAACTGACAAATGAATGAATAAATAAGGTGTGTGACTAAAAGATTACCTTTATTAGTCCCACAACTGGGAAATTTGCATTGTTACAGCAGGTTTCATAAAACAACTACATATGAGATCTGGGCATGTGAAGACCCTTTAAAGGTCACAAAGTATGAAGGTTGTTTCTGTCCATTATGTGATGCTTTTTAAAATTCAGTCGCACACAATAGATTCAGGAATGGTTCTCAGAAAAATGACTCAAATACACTGATTCTTCTGCAAAGAACCCTTCTGACACCTCTTTTGCTATAATCTTTCAGTAACAACCCAGGTGTTCAGCTGAGCATTGTACTGATACAGTTACACACATTGTATGTAATGGATGTGTTTTCAGTGTGAAAGAGTGTTAGGAACAAACCAACTGAAGTCATTTAGAGCTTCATGTTGTCGAATATTGTTTGACTTTGAAAGAGAGTAAACGGAAAACAAAGTGAGGTGTGCTTTATCTAATCTCTGAGGCGCTTATGACAGCCAGTTTGTCAAGTTTAAGATAAACAACAGGACAACATGAAGCATTTATCTTACAGACACACACACACACACCATCTCCCAATCTTTCTCTGCATATTTCCTCCTTTACTTAATCTCATCTCTCTTAAGCTTGTCTCTCCCTCCCACATTGTCTGTCTCTCTACACCTCACTCTTTCTCTAATACATCCTCTCTTTTTTCCTTTTTTCCCTTTTGTTGTAATTATCTCGCTGAAAGGCCTTCCAGCAACACAAACTGGTGCTGAAACAACAGCATTGTTTTTCCCTGTTAGAGATAGTGAGCACCCCATCAGACCTACTGGCGTCTGTGAAGGGGCCATGCACTACTTTGTGTGTGTGTGTGTGTGTGTGTGTGTGTGTGTGCGTGTGTGTGCGTGTGTGTGTGTGTGTGTGAGTCTGTGTGCGTGTGAGTGTGTAGTGTATTTGCAAGTGTATCTGGCTACACCATTAGATGCACCTCAAATCACTGAGTGCAAGCCAAAGTGAAAGATGGAGAGTTGGAAACTCTTAGGGAGACATTGGACAGAGACAGACACATTAAGGGAATGGAGAGAGCGAAGGAGAATGAGGGAGAGAGGGAGAAAGAGCGAACTCTTGGGCATGGATGAGTAAGAGTCTAATAGAGGGGAGAGAGAGCTGAGAGAAATGGAGGAGACATGGATTGAGAGATGAATAAATGATGAAAGATGAGAGAGGAAAGAATGTATTCCTTTTTAGAAATCTCTGTAAAGCAAATCATATCCAGGTGGAGGAGGAAGCTTGAAGAATAAACTTTATATTACAGTAGTTATCACCGTGCCAGGTACGACTATGTGTATGTTTTGTGTAAGTGTGTGTGTGTGTGTGTGTGTGTGTGTGTGTGTGTGTGAGTGACTGTGGTAAAGCCTGATGAAAATAAAACAGAGTGCGAACAGATGTTTCTGGTTCTATATTCTGGATGAAGAGCACACTCTGAGAGTTCAGATGTTTTGAGAGATGTAAATGGAAAGGTCTGGTAAACATTTTTCGTTCTAGTGTTACTGTATGTCATAACTTTCAGAGTGTGTGTCTGAGTAGCTATATGGAAGCACCTACATGAGTATGTCTGTGTGTATGGTTGTGTGTGTGTGTGTGTGTGTGAGAGAGAGTGAGTGCACGCGTGTGTGTGTGTGTGTGGAGGGTGTGTTTAGCGCTCGCGGGTTCTTTCTGTATTGTTGTGGGATTAAGCTGCTTTAGAAAAAAGCAGCCACTCTTAATTGATTCCCGAGGCTGGCTTTCCTTGGTGTGTGTGTGTGTGTGTGTGTGTGTGTGTATGTGTGTGTGTGTGTGTGCGCACCAGATTGAAGTTCAGAATAGTGGAATAATTTTGATTTCATCCCAGAAGGAGAGTGCAACGGAACTGGCAGCTTAGAAGAACGAGAGAGAGAGAGAAAGAAGAAAGTGAGTGAGAGAAAATGAAGTGAGGGAAGGGAAGAAAGATAGAGAGAGAGAGAGAGAAAGAGAGAGGTGAGTGAATATAAAGGCAGCAAGAGACATGACTGAAGCATCCGAGTGCGTGAGTCTGATATTGCATATCCCATGAAGCTTTGGGCAACAGTGTGCGTTCTCTTAGTGTGAGTATGTATGTGTGTGGGGGGTGCGGGTGTCTGGGTCCCCATAGGGCTTTATTTCTCTTAATTGGCAGTGTGAACCCTCTGTGTCTTAATGATAAAAGGCTACGGAGCAGAACAGCCTTCAGCCTACATTGCTACAACAAATCCACTTATTAAACTCATATAAATAACCTCCTCAAACACATCAGTCCAGCTTCTGGAACACATTTACTGAGTTACACTGAGATGCAATGCGCTGTGTTTGTGTGTGCATGTGTTTGTGTGTGTCTGTATGTGTGTGTGTGTGTGTGTGTGTGTGTGTGTGTGTGTGTGTGTGTGTGTGTGTGTGTGTGTGT
>JBBPDC010000129.1:3868215-3878890 GCA_037974485.1 Hemigrammopetersius urotaenia | reverse complement strand
CACACACACACACACACACACACACACACACACACACACACACACACACACACACACACACACACACACACCACTCATATATCATTCTGATGAAAAGTTGGGATTTGGCATCTTCACAGTGACAAAAGTGACTTTTTAAATGACTATCTAAATGACTGGTTCCCATATGCTCCCAGATTACAAGTCTTTATGGTCAACTGGCTGTCCTGGAAATCATGCCAAGTTTGGGGTTGACAGTGAACTGGGAGAAGCGCTTTCTTACTCAGCACGTTTGAACTATTCAATTTAGAGGCTTGTTCTGGAGTAATGTTCCATCGCCTCACTGTCTCTCACATACACACAATACACTCTCTGCCTCTTTGTCTTCACTGGACTAATCAGCCACCTGACATTACACACCTTGCTGCATTTACTGGGCAAGCTGGCAGATGCTACTAAAGTAATTCCCCTAGACCTAGTGTTCCAAATGTAGCTGTAGGGTTTACATCTGGATCCCATAAAACAAAAAACATCATGATGGGAATCATTCATCAGAGCATGGCAGCCCTAATACCCTGGAGTCAAAGGCCTTTTCTCTTGCCAATGTGCTTTTGGAATAGATTGCACAGAAATAATGGATAAAATCAGCATGCTGGCCTCAACATGGAATCATTTGGAGATGGCGTTAGCTGGTGGTTCTTCAGTATATCAGTCAGGTGGAGTTGAGAGGCCTTGAAATATGCTGATCAGATGTGGCTACATTCTCTTCATCTGGCACTTCAGGAGAGTGGCAGGTGAACCCACAGATGACTTGCGATAGATACAGCACCGTTGCCATGCATTGATTTGCCAGTGGAAACTCAATCTACTGTCCCCTGGGGCTCTCCCCACGAAATCCATCTGGCCTGGGTGTGTTGATGCATGACTGGCTGGACCAGCTGCTTTGTGCTTTCTATTAATGGGCTGCCAGACCAAGATTTTTTGCTGAAATCTTTTCTGAGTGTTCACCATGGTAGCTGCTACTCAGGAGAGACATCCTGTCCTAGCTGGGGAGTCAAGTGTGGCACCCAAATCTGGATTTCCTTAGTTTATGGCTGTGGCACACTCACTACTATGTCCAGTCTAGAACTGGACGACTCACTTTTGTTAGACATATTCTTGGTTTGTTTCTGTGACAGGAATGATTGCCTTTTCTGCTTTTGCACCAGATTTTACACGAAGTAGGGTATGGGTAATCCCTAGTGTCTGTAAACGTAGTTGTCCATCCTCTGTTATTTGTATCACCTCTGATGGTTAGTTAGAAAGAAAAAGGACACTATGAATGCAACTGGAATCCTGAAGTTGTCACTGGTGGTTATCTATGATTCACTGAAATATAATCATAGCTGAAGTTATAGTTATTTAATGTACATATTTTCTGTCACTCCCTGTCTAATACTTTATGCACTTTTCTCCATCTTTTTTCTTGAGGTCAGAGATAATGCATCGCAGACACACCACCCTGCGGGAGAAGGGCCGTCGGCAGGCTATCCGTGGCCCTGCTTATATGTTTAACGAGCGTGGTACCAGTCTCACCGCAGAGGAAGAGCGTTTCCTTGATGCTGCAGAGTATGGAAACATACCTGTTGTCCGCAAGATGCTTGAGGAATCCAAAACCCTCAACTTCAACTGTGTAGACTATATGGGCCAAAATGCATTGCAGCTAGCAGTTGGAAATGAGCATCTGGAAGTTACAGAGCTTCTTCTGAAAAAGGAAGGGCTCGCAAGAGTGGGCGATGCTCTTCTATTAGCCATAAGCAAAGGCTATGTGCGAATTGTTGAAGCCATCCTGGCTCATCCAGCTTTTGCAGGAGGACTGAGACTAACACTTAGTCCCCTGGAGCAAGAACTTAGAGATGATGACTTTTATGCATACGATGAGGATGGAACACGCTTTTCACAAGACATAACTCCAGTGATTCTAGCCTCGCACTGTCAGGAGTACGAGATTGTACACATCCTGCTCATTAAGGGTGCCAGGATTGAGCGGCCACATGACTACTTTTGCAAGTGCAGCGAGTGCATGGAAAAACAGCGCCATGATTCTTTTAGCCACTCACGCTCACGCATGAATGCATATAAAGGGCTAGCCAGCGCCGCCTACCTGTCGCTCTCAAGTGAAGACCCCGTACTCACTGCTCTGGAGCTCAGCAATGAACTGGCAAGGCTTGCTAACAT
The DNA here is from genome assembly GCA_037974485.1 of Hemigrammopetersius urotaenia. Lineage (NCBI taxonomy): Eukaryota > Metazoa > Chordata > Actinopteri > Characiformes > Alestidae > Hemigrammopetersius > Hemigrammopetersius urotaenia. The sequence continues at coordinate 3,876,694 of JBBPDC010000129.1, read as the reverse complement.
TGAGACAGAGTTTAAGGTAAGAGCTTTTTAAATATCATATTTAATTGCTTTTTCCTGGACATATAATGCCTAACATTAGGATGGATGCTCTATTTAATATTATTTATTGTAAATAACTGCTTTAAAGATGATTGGTTGATACTGATTCACTACTGATGCATTGTACCCTACATTTTACTTTCCTGTTGAAGTCCACTTATTATGTTTTGTGTGGTTTTATTCCCCAAAAATAGTCATAATCTATTTGTCCATGAATATTTTCCAACCTCTTTTTATCCTCTAGAAGCAGCCTGTTTTTGTTGGTGTTGTGAATAGCTGTTCAGTGTTGTGCGTCATTCAAAGTGGTAGAGGCTGAAACACTCACTTATAGCTTCAACATCAGTGGGCGAGCTAATTTGCTGTAGATAGAATCAGGATTTTATATGCTAATATGTAGCATTTAGTATTTTTTTAAACTTTAACATATGTTTTTTGTGGAATATGCTTCATCACTTTGAAAAAGTGAATAAATTGTGGTTTCCATTATGTTATTCCAGTGGGATTAATATAAGTACTAAAATACTTTAAAACCTATAACATGAGCAGCATTGTGTTTAGGCCTAATTAAGAGAGCGAGAGGTATAGAGATATAGAGAGAGAGGTAGAGAAAAACTGAGAGACTGAGAAAAATGGACGTGAAGACAGCATGGGCAGAAGACATGTGAGGGGAAGAGTGAGGAGGAGACGAAGAGAGTCAGAATTGACAGGAGAAGAATGTAAGGGATAGGCACAATGGAGGAGAGGAGAAGTGGAGTATGAGGAGAAGAATTAGGAGATGAAATCCAGTCATGGCAGCAATGCGTGTGTATTAGGGCTCATATGGTGGCGTGTGTGTTCTCTACAGAGTTGTAAATTAAAGAGTCTCGCCTGCAGGAGCTTGTGTAATTAGCTACTACACGTCTCTCTGCAGCTGTGTGTATTAGCATGTATGTGTGTCTGTGAGGGGGTGGGGTGAGGGGTGCCTCATTCCAAGGAAAGCTGAGGTAAAGCAGACTAGCAGTCTTTTCTGTTTAAAAAAAAAACAGAACACACTCACTACATCTGCTCTTCCACTCTTACTGATTACTAATGTACTGCATGACTCGAATCCACCAGAAAGTCACACTCTTCTGATCAGGCATCGGGTTGGAGTCTTTAGATCTCACACAGGCTGAATCTAGAAAGCAGCTTTTTTCTTCATTTTATTGGATCTTTGAGAGCAGAAGAGCAGATGTGGTCTGGGTTACAACAGTTATGGATGTAGCTCAGAATAGGAATGATCTGTAACAGTTTTCTGTTAGTTTGTCCAACACTTACACAAAATTCATTTTAATTACTCATTTAGATTTATTTAGCCTATTTGATTTTCTCTTTAAAGGTCCCATGACATGCAGATTTTTTGTGCATGTCTTAGTGGTCCCCTAATTCTGTATCTGAAGTCTCTTTCTGAAATTCAGCCTTGGTGCAGAATTACAGCCACTTCGAGCCAGTCCCACAATGAGATTTCCCGAGGACGCGCCGTTTCTGTGTCAGTAGTTTTAAATGATAATGAGGAAGAGAGAGGCGGAGCAAGGTGGAGGGTGGGGAGGGGCCCACAAGCTGGAGGGAGGTGAACTTCTCTGGGTGGGCAAAGCATGAGAAAGGGGAGGTAACCTTTCCCTGTATGTCGCCAAATTTCTTATGGGGCCATCTGAGTTGTTCATCAAAGCACTCTTTACACCTATCGCCATTTCTAGCCACTGCAGGAACATACGCAGGCTAGGGATTCATGTTAATTAATCTATTAATGTTAAAAAAATTAATAAAGTGAAATTTTCATGTCATGGGACCTTTAAATGTCATTTTATCTGTGATATTGTCGATATAAAAGAGACCTTCCAAATGCACATAGTTTAATGTTGTTCGGTGCATGTTATGATGTTTTCCCTCCATCCAAGGACTTAATTGCGATTCTGACAAAGATAGTGACTTCCCTCTTGGCTCAGAGTCAACACAGCAGCTACAACACTTCCTGTGCCCCACGCCAGAGCATCTAGATTGTGGCAACAAGGCTCTCCAATCACAGAGGGACCCTGCCTATAGCTAAGAATTCTTTCTGGAACAGCCAAGTGACTCTTTACTATAGTCTGGGGAAATTTTCCCCTGCCAGCAGGAAAACTAAAAGCAAATGTGATATTTAATGCTAAGCTGTAACACAACTTCCTAAATATGTGATGTTGACAAATGTGCCTGTTTACCTTTGGACCATAATGAGTGTGTTGTCAGTTGTCATGTTTGAAAGGTCTGACAGGATATGACTGAGATATCATATCACAGAGAGGGGCGTCCTGTGGAACTGTGGCCTGCTGAGCAGATGCTACTGAAATGAATGGAGGCAGTCACAGTTTAATGGATCTGTTTAGCACTATTTAATATGTCTGTGTTCAGCTGTCATTCATGATGGAGATATGATGTTCTGTGAGATATTTAAAATGCTTGTTTAATGAGCCATGGGCAGATTAGATTGTGAGCATGGTCTTGTTTTTTTAAAAATTATTTTAGTGCTTTAATTTTTCATTTTTGTCAGTTTGATTACTATTCTTCTCAGGCACTTTTTGAATGTTGTTTTTGTTCTTACATTTTACAAGAATTGTTACAAACATCTCTTAAATTTTTATAATTACGATTTTTGAAATGATCAAGTCAGATACTCTCTTTCGTGGAGAGGCTAGCATTTGCTTACTCCAAGTAACGTGCAGCGCTGCTTCTTTTCAAACTGCTGCTAATATCATTGGACAGCTCATTACACTTCCATGAAAACACTAATTGTAAATTCTATTATGCCTACATTGGCTGGCATTATACTCTACGACGGAGAGAGAGAACAGGGTGAAAAGTCCTTCACTTTTAGGTATTCAGGTGTATCTCAAAAGCTCTGTGTGCTCCTGTAAAATGTTCCTACTTTTTCCAATCCAGCAGTTCCTGTTTGATAATATGTTAGAGTGAAAAGGACATTGGAGGAGGAGATTTCGTTTTATCCAGTTAAGTAGGAGTGTGTAAGATATGCGGTGTAAAGTGTTTGTTGCCCTCAGATGTCCTGTGTAATACTGATAAACAGCCTGCTGGAACAGTGTTCGAATATTGTGACTTCGGCTGAATACAGTGTAAGCTAGTTATAAACAAGCCACAATCAAATACAAGAATACAAGAATGCATTTGTTTTTTTGCTCATTTTTGCTAGCTTGTGGCATACATTTTCTTTCAGACTCTGATAGTCAATAAAATGTTTTTATTCAGCTTTTCTGTGCGGCTCAGTACCGAATGACTCACGGACAGATATCAGTCCACGACCTGATGGTTGGGGACCTCTGGGTTAAACAAATTTTGACTCTGGTTAAGTTCAGGCTGCTTATTTGTAAAATGTAAATTCCATGCAATTTAGGTTAAAACTCTATGGGGAATTTGCTAAATATCAGTTGCTCTATTTCTTACAAGCTTGGCAATCTGTTTGATGTTCCTCAGAGGTGTTAGCTAGAAAGGTCTTTCTGGTACCAAAAACAGACTTTGTGAGAAGATTATGTTCCTACATCTGTATCAGAGGTAATTGTCCAGGGTCTCACAGCCATGAGGGAAAGACTGAAACTATGCAGTGAAACTGAACCGAATTAAATATCAAGACTTTGAACAGCTAAAGCGTCTGTTAATCACAGGCATATCAGAAACCAACAGGCCGCTAATCACAACAGCTGGGTGGACACAGTCAGGCTTCTGGACAGTGTGTGCTCATAGCTGTGTGCACAGCATTAGAGTTTATGTTTAAGGACCTTTGCAGATCTTGTTAGTCATGGTCTATGCATGGTCTATGTAAAGCTGCTTTGTGACAATGACCATTGTTAAAAGCGCTATATAAATAAAATTGAATTGAATTGAATTGAAACTGAAAGTCAAGCCCTTGTCTGTGGATGCACCAGAGCAAAACTGACTAGAGGAAACTTCTCATAGATTCAGATAACAGCACTGTTTTTAAAAACTTTTCTGAGAGAAGTAAAATAGTGTGTGGGACTATTTAGGGTTTCACTATAAAAATAGGCATTTGTGTAGGACATTTTTATTTAGCACAGCCAAAACACCACCACCACCACCTTCTGTAATGCATAACATAAATACAAAAATGGCCAGTCCTTCGATGGCCTGTTGAACTTATTTGTAGCAACGTATAAGTGTATGATCCCAAATTGTATATCATGCAGACTTGTTTTAGGTTGTCTTCCATTCATGCAAATGAACACTTTATAGCAATATGTCACCTTTGTTTCATCTTGCCACCACACTTGACCTTGCATTACACATTTTTCAAAATCAGCCAATGCCTTTTGGCAAAGTGCTATCCTTGTTCGTCCTATATTCACATGGCTCACACCTGAATCAGCACTCCACCCTTGTTTCCAAATCATGAATATGCATTAAAAACTATATATATGCCGGTGGCAGCTTGGTATATTTGGTCCAGTGCAGATAAATTAGTGGTGGGCATAGATTAAAAATTCACTCACAGCTCACTCTGTCCGGGGGTAGGGTGGGGTGGGGGGGGTGGGGGGGTGCAGTTAGCAGCGATATTTTTTTTTATCGCACGATAAGAATCTCGCGCCGTTAACGGCCCAGCACTAAGATAAATACGAATTTGCTTTTGTATGTGTGTACAAATATACATAGAATAGACAAAGTGTTAGTAATACTGTGCTCTTTTAAAAATACTCTATACATGTAGCTATGTGACTGCCCTTACTAGTGTTATCCAGCTGTCATATGGTAGCCCTTGGGGATTATTTCTGGCAGCAGTAGTACACTATATAGTGCCTTTATGGGAGGTTTAAGAGGTTTTGTAGTTCTCTGGTTTGGCTTTCCTGATGGTGCACTGCGGGTTTGTCCAGCACATCCCACAACTGCTCAATCAGAAATCCAGGAAGTTTGGAGATTGCACCAGGATGTGCTGTGGGAAGAAGGCAAGCGTTTGAGGGCACTGTAGTCAATTCAGGAATGCACCCTGCAACACTGCAAAAATTGGGTTTGAGAAACATGGAAAATAGTTTAGATTTGGTGAAAAGAATCTCCTAGATTTCAGTCCGATTGAGAATCTGTGAGATTTGTTGGACAAACTGACATGAACTGGGCTTTTAAAACATCCTGTAACTGCAGTTGAAAAGAGTGGTAAAATAGGACAGATGTGATTAAATTGTTTAGTGAGTTTATAAAGTGAGTTGTTTTTGTATGAGAGGTGTACCTTTTACAAATTAAAATCTGGCACAAAGGTCTGTATGAACCCATTTGTTTTGGGCTCTCACGGGAGCTCTGCTAAGAGTCTGGCCTACCCAGAAGTCATTATTAAGTGGCAATTCTCCTCAGTTCGCTGCGCTTTGCTCTCTCTCTATCTCTCTCCCGCTCTCTCTTTCGTTCTCTCTCTACAAGATTAATTCTCACCTGCTTTTGTAATATTTTGAAGATGGGTTGTATTAATTCCTGTGTGCTAAAGGGCATTCAGCATTTAGCAGGGGATAGTTTTAAGCCGCTCATTTTAAGGCAATGAAAAGTTTTTTAGGAGTTGTTTCATTTTCTGTGAATTATTGCTATTATTGCTATAATAATGTGGTAATGAGATTCCTCCTGAGCAAAGAGAATATAAGATGCTCAACATATTTATGAATCTTAATATGTTACATAAATATCTGTAGATAAACTAATAATTAATGCAGATACACATCAGATGTAAATACAAATGTAAAGAGTGCATTGATAGAACTTGACACAAAGTGCCGAGGATTTCTTTATTTTAACAGTTTTCATGCATGTACACACATATGGAATATAAAAAGTAAATAAAAATAATACATAGGTATCTTAAACTACATGGTTTGCTAGCATTCTCTTATTTTTTGTAATGATCATGGTTAGTGGCTCTTTAAAGCAATAGTTTCCTGCTGCACCAATAACGCCACTGAGTTGAGCACGTGCTCTGAGAGAAACACAACACAACACTATTACTGTTTCATGAACATAAATGTGTATGGCAAAAAGTGTGCTAATCTGATATGAATATTTCAGAACAGATTGTGATAAAAACTCCAGTATGGCTCCAGCATGTAGAAGTGCCAGCATCTATGTACACTTAACCTTCTCTACAGCATGACACAGATCAGCCTTTAGATAAAAAACAGCCTTCAGATTACCTAACTATCATTTAATATTATTATTATTATTATTATTATTATTATTATTATTATTATTATTATTGTGTTTGTGTGTGTGTGTGTGTGTGTGTGTGTGTGTGTGTGTGTGTGAGTGAGAGTGAGAGAGAGAGATGGACAAGGGCTCGAAATATCTACATACAAAACTCCTGTCAGAAACCACCCATAGCAATGTCTGACAGGGGCATCGTTTATGAGCTTGGCATTTTCCTCCCAAGTAATCCATCACACTGTGGACAATCACAGCTCACAGAAAGAGAGAGAGAGAGAGAAAGAAATAAAGAAGTAGTATAGAAGATATCAAGTAAGTTAACATACACTAAATCTGTACATCTTTTCATCTTTAATCTAAAGCTTTTAAATGTTCGAAGGTTTTATGATAACACTGTCCACTGTTGTTAGATTTAATGTCTTCAAAATGTGAAGCTTTGAACAGAATATGCTACTGAACTAGGCTGTATCGTAGCTCATCAAACCAACAGGTTAAATATAAGAATGATTTATCTGCCATCTTGCTAATGTTAATAATATTACAGATCTATACCTGTCTTAAGACCAGACATAAGTATTAATACTAGACCTTTCAAAGTAATACAGCACTTTTAATTTAGATGTTATGACAAAGACCAAATGGTACTCATCATTTTGAATGGGATTTTGAGACTAACCTTGGAACTTTGAAGTTCACATTCAATGATTTAGAAGTTTGTACTTTCAATTAAATGCTGTTAACTGCTAACTACCATGCAGCACTAGTCTCATACTGAATCAAAATCAAATGTGATATGTTTCATATTTTTGAGCGCAGAACTACTAGTACAAAAAACGTCCTTTTTCTCACCTACATTCACACAACTTCTGCACTGAGCTTTGGCACTGTGTGTTTATAGACTGCTGCTTACACTGGGGAACGGCTGTCAGGGTTACAACCCAACCATTCACAGAAACAGAACAAGGTGCATTAAAACATTTTTGCTTTTTTAGCTGAATACTATATCCAGAAAAGTTATCCAACTGGGTGCAATTAAAAACTCTCCGTTGTACTCAAGCAGATTCTGTCATTGCATTTGGACATGTCTTTACCTAAGTCTTCTACTGTTCAACTGGGTTTTTAAAATGTCACATGTGCACATTCTTCATGTCTGTGATATTTTTGCATAGTTAGAAACATCCATCTTTTCCAGTAAATTTAAGGTTTCCTCTAATATCTCCTGACTATCCATGTTTTCTTTGATCCCATGTGCTGCCTCAGTACCAGTTGAAGAGAAGCAACCCCATATTGTGATGTTACAACCTCCATACTTTACTGTAGTTAGGGTTCATTTTTCCTGCTACTTTCAAGTCATCTTGCAACTCATTTCAAGTCCCTGCTGGCCTCTCTCTTACCTTCCTTATCATTAGTCTGAGATAAATCTTGCATGCAAATAGAATAAAGCAGAAAACCACATTACTGAGACCTATTATGAGTCTTCTGATTGGTATTAGAGGTGATGGAGGTATGAGAGAGCAGCGATAAGTCATGGTTGTTTATTTAAACTCAAGGTGTTTCTGCCTTTCTTTAAAAAAATTTTTGTATTGAAAGCTAATTCTGGCTACTGTAGCTATGCACTTTATAAAGAGAGAGGTTTGTGTGTGTGTGTGTGTGTGTGTGTGTGTGTGTGTTTTATTTAAGACTGAGATTTAAGTTGAGAAACTTGGAGTTGAGTTATGAGTGAATTTCCTAGAGCTGGCCCAAACAGCATTTTACAAACTTTGAATTCTTGTTGGTCTTTCCGAATGAGTACTCGGATATCTGTTCTCAAAATCCCTGTTAAAGACAGATTATGCAGGACTTGTGTTTTGCTTTGAGGCCTTTTATTTTGACATTCTGTTCTTGTGTCAGGTGTCTCCTTTGTTTTCACCTGTCCTGTGTTTTACATCCTGATTGTGTGTGTTTATAAGGTTGTATTGGTTAGTTTTATCCTCATGTGTCCATCGCCTCATTTACCCTGTTTGTTTCCTGCTGTTCTGTCTGGTTTACATTTCTGGAGGCCATCGTGCCTATTTTGTTTCTGATTTTGTTTTGTTTAATAAACTCATCTGCATGGATTCCAGCCTGCCTGCCTGTTCCATGCCCCGAGATAGCTCCGGGTCTGGGCTTTCCTTGATTTTGCATATCGTTAGTGTCACGTCTCTCTCCTGTGGGGTTAAGGGGAAACTGAGGGCGCCGGAGCAGAACGACATAGTTCAGGTTTCCAAGG
>JBBPDC010000129.1:3855093-3868115 GCA_037974485.1 Hemigrammopetersius urotaenia | reverse complement strand
CGTCTGTGAAATCAAACTGTCCACTTAGGAGGCAACACTGATTTACAGTCTAGACTCTCTCAGTGACAATCAGTGTTACCTCCTCAGTGGACAGTTTGATTTCACAGACATGTGATTGACTTGAAGTTACATTGTGCTATTTAAGCGTTCACTTTATTTTTTTGAGCAGTATATATATATATATATATATATATGGCCCAGCAGCATGATATACTTAGGGGAAATTTTTTTTACAATGCCTCATCAACTAAATATAACATAACATTTTGCTGTGTTAATAGAGCATCTGTTTTTTCAGTTTATTTATTTCAGTTGAGCTTGATTTTTTTCTCTCGTTAGCTCGTTCCTAAAGCTCTGTTTACCAGTTGACATTGTGGTGCTCTACCAGGTTTTGTCTGGTTGTTAGTCCCTCTGTTTTTTTAAATTCATGTGATTGGCCTTTGGTGTTCTTTTTTCTTATAAGTGGAGTATTTATATATTTAGAAATATCTCCTGAGAAAAAGAATAGCATTCGTTATAAATGTTCTTATTTCTTCCACAAGCCTTTGGTTGAAAACGAAATAAATGAAAGGGGGTTGCTGATTTTTGTGCAGTACTGTACTGTACGTGTAGAGAGAATGAAAGAGAGAAAGAGAGAAAGCCTGAATGAAAAAACATTAGAGTCAATTGAGTGGGATTCCTAAATGAAGCTGGGATTGGATATGAAGCCAGGCAGTGAGAGAATGATGAGGGCAATGGCGCTCATCACAAGCCAGTACTTATTCTCTGCTGTGTGTGTGAGAGAGAGAAAGTGTGTGTGAGTGTGTAATGTTGGTCTGAGACTCCTAAATTGTAACCAAAAATCGATGTGCATTTGAGGCTGTGGTTAAGTCTGAGTGGTCTCACTCTAAAGGTGAAGAACTGTCACTGTACTTTTTTGTAAGTAAGTCATTGTAACTGTAATTATTTTCTCTCTCTCTCTCTCTCTCTCTCTCTCTCTCTCTATCTCTGTAGTTTGTAGCTCACCCTAACTGCCAGCAGCAGTTGTTAACTATCTGGTATGAGAATCTGTCTGATCTAAGGCAGCAGTCTATAGGGGTGAAGTGTCTGACTGTGCTGGGAGTGACTGTCGGACTTCCTTTCCTTGCCATCGCATACTGGATCATGCCCTGCAGTAAGGTAATTTCTTCACACACACATACACTCATTCACACGCACACATACATGACTACCAAAACTACCATTCAAGTCTAGAATCAGTGAATGCATTCAAATAAAATATGTTGTGGAGTTTATCATGAGGTACACCTTTAGTAGGTATCCCGACTTATCTGGCTTGCAGTATTTCGATGTACACTGTGCAAGTCATTATTGTGATATACAAAAGCTTGCCGACACACGGATGTAATATTTAGGGTCTAGAGAAGTGTAATACCAGTTGTACTACTAGGGAGAAGTACAATAAATATCACTCTTGAGAAACTACTTCAACTTGTCACATCTGGCTACTTCAGCTATTGTCAGAAACTGAGCCATTTCTAGCAGGTGGCACAGTTGATCATTTCATCACAGTGCTGTATTCTTTTTGCCAAACATTTTAGTTATGAAGTGTATGATGAAATTATTTGAGACTGGTGGCAGGGCTTTATGCCAAATTGCTATATTAGCAGCAACATAGGGACCTAGAATTTACCCTGGAGGAAGCCGTCATGAGAGTTTGCCCGAGTGAACATGTAAAAAACAAAGCCACTGGGAGAAGTAAACAATGAGGCAGAAAAGTTCCAAGTAAGAAAACACAACAGGCAAAACAAAATCGTAAGACACAGTGCAATGGTGCGGGAAAGGCGCTCATAGCATACAGCAGTGTCCGTGATGCAGTTTGTAAATACTGCAAGAAAAAAGGGTGTTGAAAGATAGTAGGAGAAATAAATGCTGCCACTAAGACTCAGCAGGACAGTGTGTTCCTTGGTTCTGTTTTGAAGCTAACCAAAACCAGAGATGTGGAAACTGTGGAAATTTTAAATCGATACAGGACCTGATATGGCTGTAATACTTACAGACATGGTCAGTGAGGGGTGTTTTGGCAAGTTCAAACAGTCAAAAACGGTCCTGTGAGGACCAGGTCAGACACAGTTGCATGTAAAAGGAAAATTCACAGCCACCTTTTGCAATAATGGTAATCGCATACATAAGTAATGGTAGGTCTTACAGCTCCATTGCTCGCACATTCAGTTGAAAATACACTTGCAATAATAGTTAGAATGTCAGCTTAAAAAGCACAGTAACTGTAACACAATTCTATACTTTTCAGGGGTTTAAAAAAAAAGAGGTCCCATTTGAACAAAAATGTGCATATCACTATCCCTGATGTCCAAAGTGAAGAGTTGAATGAAGTTTTTGGAGTGATTGCAGAAGTGATGTAATAGTGGTGACGTCAAAGCCTGACAGCACAGTCAGAGTCTTTGTAGACTTGACAAAACTGAAAAACTCAGTTAAGAGAGAATGGCTCATACTGCCAAAGGTGGAGCACACAGTCATGGGGAACTGCACAACAGCAAGCATTTGATTACAGAGCTTGCACTGTATAACACAAAAATGTGCCTGCAGATGCAGAAACAAGAAACAAAATAAATTCTTTCAGAGAATTGAGTGCCAGGGATCAGAGATATGCAATAAAATGAGATGAAAACTCATGTTACCATGTGGCCTGTGAGAGGTTCTTTGAGAAACTGATTTCAAACCTCTTGTTCCTTTGCTGAGTTTCAAGGATTTGGACAAGCTCCCTCCACTCATTCAGTGCCTGTGCTTCACGCTGATGAAATTCAGCTATACCATCTCTCATGAGGCAGAAACGCAGATGATGAATGGATAGAGAAGGAAGCCTTTATGTTATCTTTACGTGAACTATGAAGTTCAATCTGCCTACTATAATGAAATGCCTGGAAGAGATAAGAATACATCAGAACAAAAAAGTTCACATGCAATGGAAAATCGATGGATGGACAGATACATTTTTAGTTGACTGGGCATTCCAGCATTACCTGCACTTCACTGGAGAGCTCACAGTGCAGTGATGCTTGCTTCTGAAACATAGCAGAATTGTGATAGCACAGTCTCTCAGAGTTACACAAGGAATAAGAATATCACCAAATGTAGCCCGGCCTTTGGACTCAAGTGTGATGAGTGTGCAAAGGAGCGTACAAACTTCAAAGAACCATCAATGCCATCCGTGCTCCCAGAGTAACTTTGGTCTAGAGTAGGTTCTGACCTCTTTCAACTTCATGACATGATATGCTTAATCGTTGTTGACTATTTCTCACAGTCCTTTGAACTTCTTTGAAGAACTGGCATCCATTATATCTGAAATACACCACTTCAGGTTCACATTCACTCGATATGAGATAGTAGACACCGTGAGGACAGAAAATTACCCACAGTTTGCATCAGCGAGAGGTTAAAATGGTTACAGTTTGTGGGTGAGAAGTAAAAATCCTTACCTTAAACTGATGTCAGGGTTCCATGCAGGCTAGTCAAGTTCTTTTACATTGAACTCTTTTACACTGAACTCAATAAACCATGTCTGTTGTCAGACTGCAATGGGACTCTCTGGACAGTCCAGAGAGTAGTTCTCACTTTGAACTTAGCACCATTTCAATAATTCAGTCCACATCTCCACAAAAATGATTACGAAACCTATAATGTTAACCTAAATTCTACCCACATGACTCATCAGTAGAAATACACCTAGTTCAATGCAAAAACTTTGTGAAGTATTGTCAACGTTTATCTTGCATCCTGAGCATTCCTGTTTATGTTCTGTTTTGATGTTCTGTTTTTTTTTTATTCAGCTGCCCATTTTTTTTAATGTCTTGCCTGTATTGCTTTTTTTTTTGCTTGTCGGATCTTTCATCATTTTGAATCTGTCACGGGAGGGGGGGGCAAACCCCCAACCCGGATCTCCCTCTGAGCACAAGACCAGACGCAGGATCCATGCTATTGTGTCTTTATTCAACAGAGATAACAAAAACCAGGCACGGGGGCCGTCAGAATAACCAAAAACTAGAAGTACAGAAAACAGGACACAGGGAAATTCAGGCGACATGAGGTGCAAAAGCGAGGTGATGGACACATGAGGATGCACTAACAGACACAGGCTTAAATACATGACATAACAAGGGGAAAACACAAGGCAGCTGGGGAGCACATGAACAGAAAACAGGTGAGGACAGAACACGTGACACCGGAACAGGACCAGAACAGAAGATGTCAAAATAAGAGTCCATAATACACATAACAGAAAACAGGGTCAAAACAACGGAAAAGCAGTGGCCTCTAGCGGCCACCGACCAGCCCTAACAGAATCACTGACTATTGCTGTTCTTTGTAAAGAACTTGTCAGCGATGTTTTCTTCACATTTGAGTCTTCCCATCCATGTGCACATGGGCATTTTCCTGCTGAAACAGGGCAGAGCCTTTTGCCAACTGTTCCACAGAGATAGAAACACACAATACTCATTAAGATCACACTTCGGTGGAACCAGGAGGCCCCAAACCATTGCCCCTTCTCACCTGAACATTACTGCTGACCGTGTGCTCTGGTTGTTAACAATCTCCTCTATTTTTACAAACCCAGATTAATCCATCAGACAGCCAGATAGTGAAATGTTATTGATCATTCACCCATTTCCAGTGGAAGTGTGTTTTACCAGTTTTTTCAGGTTTTGGAAATGTATTAAAGCACACACACGCACACACCAGCCATAGACGTACTTGGTCATGTACGCATCTGTACTTAGAACACATCGACCACTTTAAAAGAGGTGCAGAGGTAATCTGAGGTTCTTTGGGCTGTGTGTGTGTGTGTGTGTCTGTGTGTGTGTGTGTTCTCCATGTTCACCGAGTATGAATTTGTCTATAATTACATCTCATTAAAGCATCTTCTTCCACTGACAGAGGCCATTAAAAAGAGACAGAAATGCACAGAGAGAGAGAGAGAGAGAGAGAGAAAGAGAGAGGGGGGAACAGACAGACTGAAAGAGAGAGCCAGAAAGAAGGTTTGAAAAAAAAAAGGAAGATGTATCGGAATAGCAGGTGTGAGAGGGAAAGAGGGGGCACGCGGATGAGTGTTATTTTTTTTTGGAGGAAAGAGCAGAGCAGATAGCTCAGTGAAAAATACACTTTCGAAAGAGTTGAAACAGCATGATTTGTACCAAAGTGTGCACTGTAGACATAGGAACAGGCTTTATGGTGAACACTATGAGAAAAGGAACACTGACCAAATTTGTAAACTTGCTGTGTGTAGTAAACCTACTGAGATGTTCCAAAAGCCTGCTGACTACACAAACATTCAGCAACAGTTCTGTCTAGATCAATGCACGGGTTGGGGGTAAAACATTGCTGGTGTTATTGATTGGCATGTTTGCATGTGGAGAAGAAAAATAAATGATGCATGCCAGGGGCAATCTACAGTGACGAGATTATAGACTGGATTTGTGTGTGTGTGTGTGTGTGTGTGTGTGTGTGTGCGCGCAGTTGTTCTGTTAGGACACTGTATTACATTTATATTGGAATATGCTTATTTTGTACTGTTAACTGACAAAACAAAGAGACTTTATCAAACACACACATTTCTGTTTCCTAAATGAAAATAGAATGACTGTCCATTATGAATTTTATCTGATCTATTTACCTCTCCTCTCTCTTTCACAGCTGGGTCAGGTTCTGCGGAGCCCCTTCATGAAGTTTGTGGCTCACGCTGTCTCCTTCACCCTTTTTCTGGGGTTGCTAGTTCTGAATGCGTCTGACCGCTTCGAGGGTGTAAAGAACCTTCCCAATGAAACCATCACGGACCATCCTCGCCAGGTATTCCGGGTAAAGACCACTCAGTTCTCCTGGACAGAGCTCCTCATCATGAAATGGGTGCTGGGTAAGCATTGGTGAATTCTGTTGAATTGACTCTGATGTAAACATTGTTAAGATTTACAAATGCGCCATTCACTCCTTATAGTCCATTTATGGAAATAAAGCTGCAAGAACACGTTGTTTTCAATTCACTATTTGTGATGTCACCAAAATAAATACATTTTTTAAAAAGCCCATTCATGCAGAAGTCAAATAAAACGTTTTAGCCCAGACCGATATTTGGCCAGTCAGTCAATAGAACTAATGGGATTCAGGTGTATCTCACCCTGTAGAAAGTTGGCACTCAAAGTTGCCGGTGGAATTGAGGTTGGGGTGGTGTGTGCACTAATCTTCTTTGACATTTCATGGTTAAGTCCATGACTGTCCAGAGTGTTCAATACCTCCCCCCAGCTACACCACCTTCACTTCTATAACCTCCTGTGCGTCTTAAAGGTGCTGTAACAAAACCAGTCAATTTAATTTTAAGGAGATTAAACAAAGGTTGTTATAATATTCTAACAATATAAATCTGGAGTGGACACCAGGCGAAAAAATAAATACAAGAATATTGAACATGGACCTTTGGACTGTTGATTTTGTTTCAAGTTTCTACAAGCATTTCTCTGTTCAGCCTGCCTCATTTGCTTGACACCTTTGTGATTGCAAGAAAACATTAAAATACAAAATACATTAGGGATTCATGCCACAGTAGCTAACTCTGCTGCACTTGATCATGAATAAGCAAATATGCTGAAACTCCTCATCGTACAACTAGTTAATCACAGTGCAGTTTCTAGAAACTTGATATGCATTCTATTTCTAACAAATGCACTTCTAGCAAATCATCAATATTTATTTCACATAATACAAAGAAATACATATATGTATATGTATATCTGACTATCCATCTGACGTATTGGGCATTTTCCCGGTGGGCCAACATGCTATATGGGATGATTGTTTTTTTTAATTATTTATTTATTGGTTTGACTGGTCTGTAAGACTTGTAAAAGGCTGGCTCAGTCAACACTGAGGTGGCTCATTAACTTTTTAAACACCTTCCCCTTTCTATTTGGTCCCTGTGCGTCATCTATTGCCCATTGGGCTGGCCCAATAATGTCTTTGAACACCTGACCTTTTGGCTCTGTACCAGTGTGCAGTGTCAGTGGATGACATGGAGAGAGAAAACGAAAAAAGTAGCTGTGAGAGAAAAAAAAATGGATACTTCCAGTAGACACCGCCAAATGTGCCAAAATTACAGACATTTTTGATGCTGGGCCTTATAAGGATGGTGGTGGCGGCAGTGAACGTGCAGTAGTCTGGACTGCGTTCAGGTATGAGTAAAGGAATCCATTAACCACCCCTGGTAATTCTGTGTCAGTTAGTGGTGGTATATAAACTAGCTTTACGGAAAGTAATGGTGATAACAGAACTGTAACAACAGTGTGCTGTTTTGAGCACACTGACTGGAACATGTTCAGGGAGGCTGCAACCTACAGGAGCACACAGCATTACTGGCTACATCAGTTAGTGCAGTTTACAGCAGTTTACATCAGTTGTAAACCGTACAGTACGGATATGGGTTTACCTTTACATTTCTTTAACAGTAATGCATTTTAGAATTGGCATATTTGGGACGTCTTGGAGGTTTACACTATAAACAATAGCAGGCATTTTTAGCCCTTTTTTAACCACATCACAAATGTGCAGTTTTTCACTATGCGTGGGGGCTCTTGGAACTTAACCCCCACAATTGTCTGGGGCTTACTGTATATGTTTCAGTCCATAGCTTAACCTGGAATATAAAATAGTACATTATATGTACAGTACAGTGGTTTGGTTTGTAACAAGTAGTTGATATTTTGTGAGCTGGCGTTTCGGTTAAAGCAGCTCCGGATTGAATTTAATGAAATACAGATTTTTCTTAAAGCTAGTAATAATACATCATCTCTATGATGTGTAAACATATAAAAATATACAGAAACAACCACATCTCACTAACACTACTCCCTACCCTTGACAGAAGCTGCCCCTAGGCCTAGTATGAGAAGGAACCGTTTCCATAGAAAAAGGCTCAGAGTGGCCTTAATCAATTCCACACCCAGCACCTGACTCAAAACCCCCAAGGACAGGCAGGACCACCCCTGAGCCAATCACACCTTGCCTGGTGATAATACAACAGATGAGATTTTTTCAGAGTATGAACCTCACTGTTCCAGCACTTTTGACCTAATCTCTATGTGCTGCATCACAAGTGTCTACTGATTCCCTGAAACAGAAAACACACTCAGAGCTCAGTCGTAGCCACTGGATGGCTTCAGAATGCCTTGCTGTGGTAACAAAACCTTCTCCTTTCTTCTCATTTGAAAACGGCACCGGTCCTTCACATGTCTGTCTACACTTCATGATGAAAGGACCAATAGAATAAGCTACAACATGAAATAATTATTTAAAACAATTACAAGTTAACAACTTCACCTTCAAGTCCTTCAGAATAAATTTGAACTGTTCCAAGAGAACAGTTAAAATCTTTGCATACTACTCCAATTTGAATGAGCACAATACTGAAATGCCATTTTCCCAGTCTTTGTGCGACATACGTTTCAACATACATAGTAAGTAGGGGTGTAACGGTACACTGATGTCACGGTTCGGTACGTACCTCAGTTTTGGGGTCACGGTTTGGTACGGTTTACGATACAGCAGTTAAGCAGCAAAAAGTTCTAAAGAATGATGCTTGGTTTGTTTTCATTTATTTTAATAATAATAAACAGCAGTGTATTAACCAGGTTTCATGTTTGTGTAAGGCTGCAGAAGTGTTATGCCAGAAGGTGGCACTATTGCACCACACTCCGACCCAGGTTTACGATTTACTTGCGCTTTTTGGTCCCTCTGTGATTCCGTATTACTTCAATCATGTCTTCTCCGTCGTACTGTGTAGACATCATGTCCCGAACCCTGACCCATGTACCGTGATGGTTCGGTACGAATACATGTACCGTTACAGCCCTAATAGTAAGTGATTTATGAAAATACATATTTGCATGAATACCTACTGATTAAATTCAGCAATTCCCCATTGGCTTCCATAAGGAGCATGTTTCCAACCACCATTCCTCATTTTTTTTCTAACTTTTTTAAAGAAAAAAGGTATGTACAAATATTTAAGCATCTGGTATTCCCTTAAGTGCAGCTTGCCTCTATTAGGCACAGATCCTACAGATGGTGGAAAAAGTTAGGAAAGGTGAAAATACCCTGAAAGCTGTTCTAGTGTGTGATTTCTTTGAAGGTCTTCATGTTGGGGAGAGGTAGACGTAAAACCGTGGTGTATCAGAAAAAACATTCTGCTCACACAGGTACACTATATTTATAAGTAGCTGACTGAAGTACCTGAATGCTGAAAGCACATTTAGGCTATTCCCTATTCGGAATCTGGGTGAATTCAGTAGGTGGATGCTGCTGAGTGGTAGAAAACAGCTCAGCTTTTCTTTGCTCGCTCTATGCTTTTACCCCTATTTTTTCTGTTTCTTGGCAGCTTCTGCAGGTTTATTATGCTGGTGTGTTTCTGTGTTTGTGTGTGTGTGTATTTGCCAATAATGACACTACTGCATTCTCTGAGAGAATATGAGTTGTGTGTGTATGTGTTTGTGTGTGTGTGTGTGTGTGTGTGTGTGTGTGTGTGTGTGAGAGAGAGAGAGTGGGGTTTGTGCTTTATTCTCATTCCAGCACATGTTCTGCCTATAACAGTAATTGCACCAGAGATGATTCTGAACAGAGATAGATTTCAATAAGCCATTTGCAGTCCCCTGCTCGTGTGTGTGTGTGTGTGAGTGTTCACGTGTGTATGTCTGTGTGTGTAAAGGCGGCAGTCCTGTTCAGTGAAGATTTGTTATAATGAAAAGTGCTATCCATCATCCACATGCCTAAATACATAACTGAGATACGGATGGGTAACAAATGAAATGAAAAGCCAAGATAATGTCTTAGTTAGGTGTTGAGCCACCCAGAAGAGCTTCAATGCAACTTGGCATAGAATCTGCCTGTCTGGAGACATAGAATACCATTTTACTTAAAGAAATTCCTTTGGTTGGGTTTCATGATGAAGGTGACTGCTGTCAAAGACGTCAGCCCCGAATCCTCCTCTTCAGTAGGTTTGAGATCTGTGACCATCCGTGCTCTTTTTGGAAGAGACCACTCCAATCAGGACAGAAGTGTTTAATCATAAGATAAAGGTCACCAGTCTGAATGAATTTGTATAGATTTGTGAAGACTTATCCTTTTAAATGAGACAAAGTGGCAGCATCACAGAGCCAACAGACTTTAAAGGACTGTAGTGTTCCCTAGGTGGTCGTCCCATTGTCAAAAATATAACGAAGGATGATTATCTGACCACATTATGTTTCTCCGTACATTAGTTTCAGAAAGGTCAAACGTAGGTTACAACTATTTACAACAATTGATGTTGCAACATGTATATATGTGTGTGTGTGTGTCTGTGTGTGTGTATTTTCCCTGTATGATTTGGTACGTGTACATATGTGTGTGTATGAAGTAAATATAAATTCTCTCTCTAAGGTATGATTTGGTCTGAGTGCAAGGAGATTTGGTCTGATGGCCCACGGGAGTATGTCATGCACCTCTGGAATGTCCTGGACTTTGGCATGCTGTCCATCTTTGTGGCATCCTTCACGGCTCGCCTCATGGCCTTTCTGAAAGCTTCAAAAGCACAGCTTTATATCGATCTTCACGTCCCCAATCACGACATCAGCAATGCCTCCCTGCCCGCTGATGTCGCCTACTTCACATATGGTGAGTAATTTACTGACAGGAGATTATCCTTATAATGGCAGTACATACGATGAGGGGAACTCATTGTGGTCAAATAAAACAAAAAACAGACCTCTTTGACAATTATTAAGCTTATCATGGTTGGGATATGAAGGGTTGTGTGTTGGATCTCAAGAACTCCATACCCACAGTAAGGTATGGAGGTGGGGACATCATAATATAGGACTGCTTCTCTGTAAACAGTACTGAGGCGTTACAGGTTATCAGTAGAAACATGAACGTAGCGATGTATCAGGTGATATTAGATTAGGGTTTCATCTTCATTTTTAAGTCATTCTCCTGATTTGAATCCCATTAAAATGTGCTATAAATGCACTATAACATTCTTATCACAGATGTTTAAAAGCCAAAATTCTCAAATTGAAATGTAATTAATTTCAACCTTCTAGTTTTCATTTTGTAATGTTCATGCCTATGAATGCATACTTCATAAAATTTCATATGTTTCAAAACCGTGAATGCCTACATTGCCAGAACACAAAAAGGAAAAACATATTATGCTGAAGCAGAAATAGAAAATGTCATTTCTTCTTCAGCTCCCACCTTACATTGGGTTGAATATATGTAGTATATAATCATGGAAAAAAATAAGAGACCATTTTACCCTTTTTTGTTCATTGTAACAGTTTTGATTGGATGAAACAGTCACACATACACACACTTTGCTCTTAAAAAAAACTGTTTTAACTGTTGCAATTGTGAAATAATGAGTCTTGAGTAGTTTAACATTTTCCATTTATATGCATTTATTTTATTTTCTCCATGTTAGGAGTGTTGACAATAGTGTATAAAACAACAGTAACATGCACATTTTACACAGACACACTCCCACAAATTGCAAAAGCAATAAGCAAAAAAGCAGTCTCTTATTTTTTCCATGGCTGTATATATTGTCCTTTACATTGTCTGAAGATATATTGTATTGCTAGTAATATCTGCACAATCAATGAGGCACCATTCCTTTGTTTTGCAATACAACAGCATTATCACCACAAGAATAACCTTGAATCCTATGATAAAGGCAGCTCAGATAAAGGATCAAGGTTCATTCATGATTCTTGAGCTGGGTCAAAGGTGATGGGACATTATGAATGGGTTAGTGGTGGCAAACTGACCTATTCTCTAGCCAAGGTTTATTATCTATATAACATTCAACAGACACTTCTCACAGTCAACTACTGTAAATAGTCCTGCCCCATTTATCATAAAGGGATGCTAGTTTTCAGCCTTGCTCAAAAGAATTTTAGGTTTAAAATCATGTAGCATGCCTTGTTTGGCCCATTGTATGAATAGTCAAGGTCTGAAGTCCCTAATTCATGCAGACTGTTCTTGGATGGTCCTAGGTAAATATATGGCATGTATTTTGCCATGGGTACATAGTTGTGTGTAAAAGAATATATCGCTAATCAATCTACTCAATTAGGGAAGGTGCAACTCAAGGTTTTAGGCAGTAACCACTCTTGGTTTTAGAGTAATCAGACACCACTAAGTACTGGTCACCCATATGAGCTATGCCTTTTAAAGCTACAAAATACTAGATATTATCTGAGCGAATGGCATCATGAATTCATAGTTTCATCAGCTGGGAACGGGTGAAAACTCCAGTAAAGCAGTTTGGTTGAATTATTGATGCATTTTGGAATGCAGCAATGATTCAGAGTGGTATTCTCAGTCATTGTTCACAAAGTCATTTAATGCTACCGTTTGAAATGTGTGAGTTAAAAGACGACTTCATTCATTAAATGTAAGTTACATACATTAGTCCCATCAACCTGCATAGGCCTTCACTCATAAGCCTTAATCTGTAACTTTGGGTTGTCTCCACTACTTCCTTTGTCTATGAAGACTCTGGTACCGATTCTGAATCCTAAGAAACAGCCCTGGGTAGAAGAATGTTCACCACCATGCCACAGCTTCAGTTGTTATCAATGCTGCTATCTACTGGTGTACACTGGTAATGACATGGATGACTGCTCCACTGGAGAACCAACAGAGAGAAAAAAGGGCTGTAAGGGAGAGATGGAGAATGCTGAGAGGGAGAGAGGGAAGTAGTGTGAGAGAGAGAGACAGAGAGAGAGAATAAAGATAGAGGTGGGATGTAAAAATGGGTAGAAATAATAGGAGAGCGAGAGTGAATTTTGAAAAAGAGGAGAGCGAAAAAGAGAGCGACTTAGGAGTGCTTTTATCCTTTTATCTATTCTATCACAAACAATAAGAGGTGTGTGTGTGTGTGTGTGTGAGAGAGAGAGAGAGAGAGAGAGAGAGAGAGAGAGAGAGAGAGAGAGAGAGAGAGA
>JBBPDC010000129.1:3814170-3833123 GCA_037974485.1 Hemigrammopetersius urotaenia | reverse complement strand
GTGTGTGTGTGTGTGTGTGTGTGTGTGTGTGTGTGTGTGTGTGTGTGTGTGTGTGTGTGTGTGTGTGTGTGTCCTGAGCAGGAAGTCAGAGTCATTGAGAATGAGGAGCTGCGAGTACAGTTGCAGGTTTTTGATGAGCAAGCTGAGGAGGACTCTGAGGACCTCCGGTCCCGACTCTACGACGTGCGCCTTGAGATGGAATATCCTTCTGCATAGAACCCGCTCCACTGGTCTGATAGAAGTTTAGAGTCACATGCCATCATTTATGAGGTCTTGTTAGAGCTGAAGAGGTGCATGTCCCCTTTAGTTTTGTTGAGCTGCATATAGTTCCATGATTGACCACCAGGTGTCTCAAGAATGCCAAAATATTTATAGGTGCAGAAAGTAATGAAAAAATGTGTTTTGTTTTTATTTAAAACAAATTTGATACATTAATTGGTGTGGCCACTTTTTAAGTTTTGATTTCTCACGCTTTTGGCTATGTTCACAATTCAAGCCTTATTGCTCATTTTTTGTCCAGATCAGATCTTTGCATTTATGTGTTCAATGTCACAAGTCTAAGTGACGAATCTGTGTTTACTGTAAATAGACCCGTGTCCTGAAACTCTCATGTGCACTTTCTAATCAGTACCTTCATAGAACTTATCCATTAACGACAACAAATGAATGTACTTGCCTCATATACCTTTATTGCAACAATTATGGCTCTCATCTGTGCCTGAAGAGGTAGTGCTTCAGCTGTATGTTCTGGCACAAACTTAAAGGAAATATGTGCAATGGGGAAAAAAAACAATGATCTGGCCATTCTCATTGCAGCTGCATGGCCAAAAATTGGGTACCAATTGAGGACCAACCCAAACATGAAAGTGTCAAAAGTGTGCATCCACAGAGCTCTTAAAAATCAGATCCATGTCATGTTGAGGTGGGGGGAAAAAATCACTTCAAGCTGGTAATGTGAGCATAGCCTTAATCGTTGATATGTTTTCAGCTAGACTAAATCAGTCGATAGCAGTTCTGTTGCTTTAGGAAGAGTCTGAAGTCGGAATTTCAGCCACCAGGTGGCGCACGGAAGCCTACTGTTTAAGTCTTTGTTTTGTAGGCATAATATGCCTGTAGCTTTTTCATTGCCTGAATTACTCTGAAAATCATGGGTTATAGTGTGGTGAATGTAAATACTGTAATCCTTTTCAAGAGCGATGACCGATTCATTGGTTGCACATCATCAGATTACAGACGATGGCATCCGATTGCTGTCTCAGGAAGCTTTATGACCGCTCATGAAATCAGTTACTTACATGTTTAGTACATCTTGATTTTGTGTATGTGTGTGTTTTTATTTCATTAAGGTGTTGTTTTACTCCTTAACAACTTCTTGTTCACTGATATATCAGAGGTGTTCCAGATCCTTCTGAACACAGTGAAGGATTCTAAAACTGAAGGGTTCTTCCTCTCCATCATGCAGCACCTGCTACTGGTGCGCAGTGACTACATGATTAGGTACGACCTCTAATCCCTCACATTGCAGTGACTTTAGAGGTATGAGTCAGAAGAGAATGGGATGTTGAGAAAGATGACATTTTTTATTTTGGACATTAAAGGTATTTGTAATACATGTCATGTGAAAGGTATTATGGTTAAATATACTTTATACTCAAGTGCAGTCAATAAGCCAAACAAGTTTGAAGGCCAAATTTAATAGCATTAAAGCTATGGGGCTGTCATTGTGAATACATAGTACAAGTCAATAGTTGTTTCCATAAATACATCCCCAAAAGAGGTGAAGACTTATAGATGTTGTTTAAGACACCTGATAACTTAATGTGAACTACAAACTGGGCAGGTTGGGGGTTGGGGCGCTAAGGGCAGGCTTTTTAGGCATCAGGGTCTGTTTTCACTACCTCATATATGTGTGTGCTAATTTATTTTTGTGGTATAACATCATGCAGTCGGAGAAATCTAGCCCAAATATCATCTTGTTACAAGGAGTCTGTAATGTCAGCATGTAGCTGTTCTGGTCATACTGACTCCTAAACCACCTGCACAGCTCTGCACCACCTTAATAAAGAGCTAGATGTGGTTTGAGCAGGTTGAGAGAATTTTGACAGCAGAAATTTGTCTTCTGTGTCTTGACTATATTAGCTTACAGTGATTAACTAAAAATATGGACTCCAAACATGTCTTGGTTAATTTGCTACATTGGGGTAAGTGGGAAAACTGTGTTAATTGGATTTTCACTGAACTATTCATTTAAAGTGTAGTTTAAAGATTTAAATCTTAGTAGCAGATTTCCTTTCTGGAAATGTGCTTTTGGTCTGATTAACATTTCCAGTAGATTTTTTAAAATCATTTTATTAAAGAACATTGAACAAAACAAGTTCTATCAAAACAAGTTCTATCAAAACAAGCTCTGTCAGGGTGGTAAAGGCAGCTTAACAGCGCTCAAAAAAGTGAGGTTAACTGACTATATAAATGCTATGAAACTTTATAAGTGCTATCTTAAGCATTGTTTAAATTAGCCCTGTAAGCAGTGGTTTGATAAAGCCTGAAAGAAGGAATACTGGCTGCACAGTATAGATGGGTGATGATGTCCATTACTGCTGAGTGTGTAATTGTGAGAGCACAAAAATGGAAGTGGGGGGAAAAAGACAGAGAAAGGATTTGATTGATTGGGACTAGATTGATTGCCATCAGCAACCATCTCTGAATGTAACTCTAAATGTGAAACACCTCGCATCGATTAACACAAAAACATGCACAAAATTACTTTACCTACAAAAAAACCCTTTTTTATTGAGAAAGGCTCATGCACACGAGCGCACATTTGGAAGCAAAAAGGTGTCAGGCCCTTTAGGAGAGGTTGATGCTGTTCATCACATCAAATAATTCCCTGTGTACATTACAGGTTGAAATAGAATTAGGTTTCAAATATCTCATCTCTGACCCTCTCACTCGCTCTCCCTGTCTCTTTCTCAGACATACACACACACTAGAGAGTTGGATTTGATATGAACAAGCACATAGAGAGCTAGAACATGATGATTTGTGGAAGAGTGGAGGCGGCGAAAGGGAGAGAGACTGAATGGTTTTAAGACATCAGACTTGTTGCTTGTTTCTTGTCGACTCGATGTGATCTGACAGGCAGGAAATTGGTGTGCCTCTGTCTGTCTGGCATAGTGTGTGTGTGAGAGAGGGAAGGCTGAGAACAAATGAGTGATGGAAGGGGTTAAGCAGCACAGGCAATTCTTCACACTCTTATACTCATCTTGTATGTGCTGACAAGTGGTTTCATCTGTAACACCCCTTACTACTGTACACTCCCCACATTTATCTCTATCTTGCTCCCTCTTCATCTCTTTCTTGGGTTCTCTCTCTCTCTCTCTCTCTGACTCTCTCTCTCTCTCTCTGACTCTCTTTCTCTGACTCTCTCTCTCTCTCTCTCTCTCCTGACTTTCTTTTTCTATGTCATTATTCTCACACTTTCTTTCTCTCTCTCTCATTTTCTTTTTCTGACACTCTCATTTTCTTTCTGTAGTTTTCACTTGGTTACACATTGAACAAATGGAGCACATTTGGTAGGATGGATGTAAAAATGAAAGCATCAATAAAGCAGAGGCAGTGAAGGAGCACAAGAGCTTAAACAGTAAGACTATAATGAAAGAAGAGATGGAGCATAGAGGGAGAAAGGAGAGAAGGCCAGCGGAAGGAAAAAAAAAAAGCTTGCGAGTGAATGAGTGGTTCTATATTTGGAGAGCATTGGGTTTGCTGTAGTCAGCAGTATTTACCTATTGTGGTAAATGCAATATCACTACATTAGAATTGCTGGCACCATTTGGAAACTGATAATTGGTTCTACATGACTACTTTCTTCACGTCCCTCAACCAAATATCGATTACAGGTGGGTCAAGCCTCACTGCGGGCAATCCGAAACACAGATTATGTACGTCTAGGTAGCTGAGGATTCATGAATAATTGCGTATTTTTGTAAGAGTTGAACGCTGAAGTTTCTTAGACACACAGAACTCTGTGTTTAAATGGTCACTAGATGTCTCTCTTGCTCCACCATAAAATTTAAGGAAGATGGGGGGAGGGGGAGAAAAGGGTTTTAAAAAAATGAGTAGAAAGAGAGTGAGGCCAAATAAAAAAAGAGAGCGAGAGAGTGAGAAAAAGAGAGAGAAACGGCTCGGTGGAAAATGAAGAAAGTATTGAGTTACTTTCACACCAGGTCACGATGCCAGACTCCTCGCAAATGGAGTGTGTCTGCAAGCCCATCAAATATCTGACCATCGAGAGAGAGACACACACACACACACACACACAAATATACACACTCACTTGAAAATATACTTTTATTTTCGAGGTGGAGAAAGAGGAGCAACGCAAGCACACACACGCACATGCCAGTCAATTGGCTAGAGCTATACTTAAGCTCTTTCTGTATCTCTTCCACACACAAAGGGCTTCAACAATGCTGCATGCTCTTTCTGATAACATGACTCTTAGTGCATTGAAGCTTGGTTTACATGAGCGCTGATCCTAATAGCGAGCTCAAGGTCACAGAGCTGAAATGCTTTGTGTTTCTGCATTGATTTATTTCACTCATTACTTCCTTGCCCTAATAAAGGCCTCTTCACTTTCTAATTTAGAAAATACTATCCACTTTCAGTGCTGCTGTCTGACTGTATCCATAATGGTTGTGCATGCATGTTACATTAAAGTTATTATCCTTAATCATTCTCTCTCTCTCTCTCTCTCTCTCTCTCTCTCTCTCTCTCTCTCTCTCCCCCCTCTTCTCTCTGTCTTGTTCTTTTGCAGGCCACAGTATTATAAGTTGATAGATGAGTGCATATCTCAGATAGTTTTACACAGGAATGGCTGTGATCCAGACTTCAAATGCAGAAACCTACAAATGGACATTGAAGGACTGATTGGTAATCTCACACACACACACACACACAAAGGCACTGTAATGAGTAAAAGGGATACGTTTAAACACTGACAAGTTCATTTATACACAGACAAAGCCATTGCTAAGAGAGTGTTGTTATTCTAATTTATCCCACTACATGGCAGCACAGAGCACATAGATATGTTGGCAAAGGGACAGTCATTTAAGCCTCCATTTTAGATACAGTTTGCTGTCAAAAAGAATAAATAAAATGAATCAAAATAAAGACATGCAAAATTATCAATTGATAGACAAAGGGTCTATCAATTTTGATGAGTGGTTTTATAGACGTCTTTCCATTTACTTTTTAGTGTTTAAGATGTTTGTCCCCTTCAGTAGGGGTCACTCTACTGAAAAGTGAGTGAGTGGAAAGACCAATGTTGAAGCATTTGGCCTCAGCATTGATCTGCCTCTACGTTTTGTGTAATGTAACCAGACTGCTGAACAATTATAACTGTACTGCATGATGCTGCTGTACATTTGAGTACAAAGTTTGAGTGTCTGCTGTGTGTCTGCTGTCCACTGTGGTTGTGTGTGTGCTGTTCTTTAAGGCAGTCTGCTGTAGGGGTATTTTAAACCTTTTCAGAAATATGCTACTTCGTTTTCTAACTGCTCATAACCAGAGAAGAAAAGCCTAATTTTGCTCTGCCTGCATTATTTAAAGATTTCCTTTGAACTCCAAAGACTTTTGCATTCTGCTCCCAGGTCTCTCCCCCCACTTTTCCCTTTCTCTTATTGGATTCTTGTCCCATTTAGTGTGCCTATGAAAAGTAAGTACAGTTCCCTCACTAACACTCTCCTACCCCCTTCTCCTTTTAATGGCATTGTCTTCAGTTTTCTCTCCTCATTAATTTTCTTTTTTTTCTAAGAACAGCAGTTACCTCTGTTTATTTTCTTCTCTTTTGTTTGTTCCATCTTTCTAACTAACTGTGTTGCATGCTTATGTTGTCTTTTCTTTCTATCTGGCTTTGATTTTCCTGTGCCCCTCCGTGTGTGTGTTTTGTGGCAGGGGTTCCATAGCAGGCATTTCTCACATGTTTTGTCCGCCTCAGGCTCTCACTGCTACCTGAGCAGCCTCATTAACATAACTGTCCAGAAGCTGCTTCTATTGGCACTTCACTTCAATACTGACTCTTCCCTTTATTCAGAATCCACTCTTGGTAGGTCGGAGCAAAGGTCCGCCACTTCCTCGGGCTGTTGTTTGATCTTGGTGTCTACAAGAATAATTCTAAGAAACATTTAGCGCAGAATAAGATCTGTCAGAGGTTTAATGTGTGAACTGAAAAGGAACTGCAAGTCTGTTTAAAAACTGCAAGGTTTTAAACATTTTTCTCACACTTCTTGTGTTATTTCTTTGGTAATGGTTGTGGTTGATTTTTTTTATTAGGTGAGAGAGAGTGGTATGTATGTGTGTGTGTGTGAGAGAGAGAGAGAGAGAGGGATGGGATTTTAATTAGGTTGCTCAGTAATCGGAGCACGAATCAGAGGAGACACACAGACTCATCACAGTGAAGGGCACTTTATCCCCACAGCAAAACCACAGGAAAAAAAACGTGACACACCTCTCTCTCTCTTTCTCTCTCTCTCTCTCCTTGTCTCTCTCTCCCTCTCTAGATAACATGGTGGATAAGACGAAAGTGGAGATCAGTGAGGCCAAGGCCATAGAACTGGAGAAAAAGGTAAACACGCTCACACACACACACACACACACACACACACACACACACACATACAGGCTCTCTTGCTTACTCATTCTCACCTTGCCCATGCACAGACACCTTCACAAGGTCATACACCTAACAATCACTTTGCAACGGCCCTGAGTATTTTACATATAACCCAACTTCAGTATGCATTCTCAGAGCTCCTAGACACCCCCCAGTGATACACACACACACACACACACACACACACAAAATCCGTGTCTGCTAGCAGATGTGTAATTTGTGAGGGGAGATGACAGGAGATTTCCTCTTCCTCTCTCTGACAGCCTCTCTCTTAAT
Source organism: Hemigrammopetersius urotaenia (assembly GCA_037974485.1). Taxonomy (NCBI): domain Eukaryota; kingdom Metazoa; phylum Chordata; class Actinopteri; order Characiformes; family Alestidae; genus Hemigrammopetersius; species Hemigrammopetersius urotaenia. The sequence continues at coordinate 3,826,174 of JBBPDC010000129.1, read as the reverse complement.
CCCTCCCAGCAAGACTCCCTCTCATACGCTCTGCAATTATCCCTGTGTATGTATATATGTGTGTGTGTGTGTGTTTGTACACTCTCACGTACCACAATTTGCCTGTCACTGCCCGAAACTGGGGCATAAGGAGATGCCCTCTCTCCTGTGTGTGTGGGTGGGTGGGATGACCCCTATCAGGATGCTGTCAGACAAGTGTTTACTCTTCCTCTCCCTCTCTTCCTCATTCCTCCCTGTCTAATTTAGAGTAATAGCTGTGTGGCAAAGGAGAAGAGGAGAGAGACAGACTCTCATTACCAGCACACATGTAAAAGAGTGTGTGTGTCAGTGTGAGAATGTGTGTGACCCTTCAGTTTCCACTGATGCCACATAATTACATGTCTGGCTTGCAAACATATTCCTGTCAGTGTTACCAGAAATTATCAATGTCTTTCTGTCCCTCGCCTGTGTGTGTGTGTGTGTGTGTTTGTGTGTGAGCGAGAGGCGTAGAGAGAAGGCGAAAGAAAATTTGTCAAGAGACATGAGGTGAATACGAAATGTCAAAATAGAAAAAAGCAGGACTGCATAAATGTCTTTTTGTTTTTCATTTTGCATGCTCTAAACCACCCCCTTTCTTGTGCCTCATCAAGGTCACACTGACCTAGCAAATGGTAGCAAGCCCAGATGTTTGTTTGGCATGCCATACCTGTATATGATTGTTCAGGCTGGTATACAGTGTTCCCTCACATTCATCTCATATTATTCTTTGTTGGTCTACCACATTTACAATGGTTCATTTTGTTTATGGGCCACAGCACACCAACCAAATGAACAGAAACATCTGCTGTTGTCCTACAATTGTCCAGAAAAAGAACTGACGAGCCAAATGAACCACAGTAAATGGGGAGGGAACACTTTAGAAACTCCCCACATTCAAACACAGGTACAAAACAGCCAACCATTTGTGTTTGTGGCCATTCAGTCCACACGGTCTGACCTTAAAACAGCTGCCAGTGTTCGAATAGATCACTTTATTCTTTCAGCAGGCAGCCGATCAAATGTTCTATTGCATTGCATCACAAAGTTTTCAGGCTGTCCACACTGCAAACATCATGTCAAAATCTCAACAAACTATGGAGAACTGAAAGTTTATTTTTAAGAAAGAAATGTTTCATTCATGTAACACATTTAAATGCGACTGTAGCATATAACAACAAAAATGTTGGCATTAGTGCCTGAAACTTCTGGCACTCTAGCAATTCCATTAATATAACAACTTTCTTTTCATTGCCTCATGGATTAGTTTTTTTTCTCATTCCTTTTTTATCCAGTTGAACAGTTTTTCATAAAAAGCAGCTGGCTTAACAGCAGTAGCCCATTTTAGTTGAGCAGGAACATTAACATGACATCAGAAACAAGTTATCATTCAAAAACGATGCATCACAGCTTGTACACCATTGTAAAGACCTTTGTTGATTTGTACGGAGTTTAATTTGGTGTTGTCACATCACTTGCTGCGAGGACAAGGTGGTAGAGTGCAAATTCAGAGATTTTGTATTCGTCCCCTCAGCCAGCCTTGCCAAACTGGGCACACAATATTCAGACTGGGGATATGGGCAAGCAAGTCAAACATTTACAGAGATTCTAGTACTGCACTTAGCAGAGCTGTTGAAATATGGATGAACACACACACACACACACACACACACACAGTGTAGATACCAATGTCCGTGGTAAAGTGTGAGAGGAAACTAGTTGCCACTTTCAAAATCCAAAGGACCATCACAGGATATGCACTATTTATTTAAAAAAGGTACTTTTGCTGTTTAGGAATGTCTAATTCTTGCATCTGATTATGACTTGGAACATGAAGCAATTAATAATGCTTTGGAGTCTGAGCATCCTTTTGACTGAAAGAAACAAAGTCAAAATATTCTCAATGTCTCCTCTGTTGGATGTAGTGAAAGGCCTGGGAGCTTCTCTGCCTTTTCCATCAGTCTGCCCGCTCAGTAGGTTTTTTCAGCCACTTTCATATTACATGGCTGTTATGGTAGACAGATGCAGTGAGAACATGCTACATTGCTTGTCAAATGCATCAAGTAGCCACTCACCCATGTAGTGGACAGTGTGAATTCCAGTAGACACGCACATGGACACCTCATGTTCATTGCCACTGCTTCGTGTATTTATTCGACATTCTTCAACATGGTTTGTCAGGCTTGATGTGTTCCAGCATGCATTGTGATGTGAGAGCAGCTGAATGCCTACTGTCAGAAGCAATCGATCCCTTCATGTACACTGGTATGTCAAACCCTACTCAGACTGATGTTTTATTGTTTGTGGTTTTTTTCCCCGTTTGCATGTGTGTGTAGCTGGATACAGAGTTGACTACACGACACGAGTTGCAGGTGGAGTTCAAGAAGATGGAGGGAGATTATGAACAGAAAGTCCAAGAGCTCAGCTCAGAGAAAGAAGCTCTTAGGACAGACAACATGGACAAAGAGAAGGAGAACAAATCACTATGTGGCGAAATCGACCAGCTGAAGGAAAAGGTATCAACTCACATTACATTCAGTCCCATTGTCTGATTTATGTAGCAACTGCCTTAAGTTGATTCCAACATACGACGATGGTCATGTCAGGGCATTTGTCCATGAGCTGAATCTGAGGAAAAAGTTAGTCACACAACAAATCCAGTAGAAATGCTGTAGAAGGACTTAGTAATTCATTTGAGGAAACCCACCAACATCCCAGAGTTGAAGCTGTGCTGTAAAGAGTAATAAGAGAAATGTATGTTTTAGTTCACATTTATGCAGAAATGTGGAAAATTATCAAGGGTTTACAAGCACCAACATTAAAACAGCACTGTACGTCAAAGTGGCAATTTCTGACGTTTGTTTGCAGCAACACTACCATATAGAGTAACCCACCACTTTTCGCGGGGGTTACATTCCATAGTGAAAAACCACGTTATCGTGTATTGGTTAAAAAAAAAAAAGCCTATTTTTATAGTGTAAACCCTAAATATGCCCCCAAATATGCTCCCAAAACACTTTAATTTCATTTTAAACTCAGTTTAATACATTACCCTTAAAGAAAATTAAAAATAAAAAGAAACCGTACAGTTTACACTGAATTCCTGCAGTGCTAGAATGTAAATACCGATATTACCGCTGTACAGACTGCACTGTAATTCATGCACGGGCCTTTTCTTTTGTATGAGGATAAATACAGTAATGATTAAAAATGTACAAGTAATCACCAGTCATTTTTACAGTTCAATAATTTACTGTTCATATGCCCGCGAGTTGTATTGTATTAATAATTGGCACTAAAAAAAATACATGAATTATGTATTGCCACGAAATAAAATATTGTGGAGGATATCTGCTGTTTCCATGAATTTACTGTTTTGTTTTTTTTTGGGGGGCAAAAATTATAGTTCAGTTCTAAGAAAAAATTACTGAATTTGAAACACTCATTTTAAATTCGGCTTAATACATTACCCTTAACGAAACTGTACAGTGGCGGCAATCTGCACGCTCCGGAAAAGCCCCGAACGACGTCCGGACTTCTGCAGAACGCGTAGACTGCCAGTCCGCCCCTGCACACACCCTTGCCAAGGGCAATGTACCAAGCCAAACCTAAAATGAAATCTCGGCCCCCGAGGTGCATTGCCAGTAGGCGTTTGGGTGGCATAGGGCTTTTAGAAGAATAAAACGAAAGCTGAGGAACATGGGGGGCAGTGGCCAATGACTGGAAATGTAGCTGTATTTATAAATTGATTACTATTTGTTATTAGTAAATTATATATTTTAATAATTTAGAACTAAAATGAGATTTAAAAAAAATATTGCTACGAAAAAAGCAAAGAAATAAGAAATCCACATGCGACTGGATCCAGGAGTCTTGATCTGTGTAAAACTGGGGGATTACTGTACTCTGCATTATTCTTGTGGATTTTCTGTGGAATAAAGTAATAACGGTTGCCTGATGTCTGAAGAAATGTTATTGCAGTTAATCCTTAAAGAGGACAGGTGAATTCTTAACTTCAGCTCCAAGTATCAAAATGAAACAAAATTGATATTATGGGGCAGTCCACATTGCAAAAACCCTATTGTTCATTCCAGCCTGGAGAGTCCGAATATTAGCAAATGTGTTTGTTTTTCGAAGCCAATATACTGCTTTTGTTCCCTTTTTGTTCCCTTTAGTTCTGTAAACTTTACTGCTATCCTCCTGCTGTGTTTTGTTTGCTTTGCTTGTCGGGAATGCTGAGGCTGGCATGGTTACATTTTGAAACTGGATCAACTTGGTCAAACAACTAGTAAACATAAGTTGTCAAACCGTGTAAAAAATCACCTTCTATCAAAAGCTGAACAGATGGTAAGAGAGAAAACAGACATTTTTCTCCTAAATAATCTCTCAAATGACCCAAGTTTAGAGTCTCCCTGAGAACCCAACAGGCAAAAATGTAACTAGTATGAGAAGTTAAAAGCCTCTCTGCCTGTTCAGATAACTACTTTGAACTGACCGAAGTAGTAAACGCCTAAGATGATGCAAGCACAGCCCAGTTTAGTATTTATAATTGAAGCAAAAACATCACAGGTCCCTCAGCCATACTTAAAAGTGGGCAAGAGGGTTTTTTTTCGCTGCACAACCATCCTTTTTTCATCAAACCCATCTTAAATGTTTCTTAAAAAAGAATTTCTTTAATCTGACCATTAAACATATATATGTTTATGTGCTTGTATGTCTCCAAACCACCCTTTATACATTATATATAATGAGTAAGCCCACAGACATCGGAAGCATCAGTGTGTGCGTATGCGCGCATGTGTATGTGTGTCTTGTAGAGATAATTACAGTTGATGGCAGTCGTAGAAAAGTGAGTGTCAGCACAAGTAGAGAAGTTCTCAGAAGGGATGAGAGGAGAAAGGTGGAGGTGGAGACATGTTTGGACTAAATAGGGAGGGATAGAAGTGAAACTTAAGGATGGCAAGAAGAAAGACGGCTCTGAAAGAGCAAGGCAGAGGGAGAGGAAGAAACTTGCTGAGCTAAACACAGCCTGTCACCTCCACCTGCTTTTAATGTAGAACAGATAAACAGCTGTCAGAGAGGCTTGTCATCACATCATACACTCACACACACTCTTCATCTTGGCCTTCTGAACTACATCCAGGTTTTGCAGCATCAATGGAATCCTTTTCCTGTTACACTTCAAACACTGGCACACGCGACCAGCTAAGCTGGGCAAGAAAAGCCTCACTCTACTTCTCACACTTTTTCCACGCATCTTCTGCGCTCTCTTGCCCTCTATCTCCGGCTTTCTCTTGCTCTAACTCTCTCCCTGATGTGGTATTAGCAGGCTGGTCATTTTTAATGAGCTGTGTCGAGTTCTGGATAAATAAATGATGCTTCTAATTAGACATGGATTTAGACCCCACTCATCTCTCTCCAATTCCAGCCGTGACCTTTTTAGATCTACTTATACTCCCTCCCTCTCTCCTTCTCCCTGTCCAGGCCTAACCTCATTATTTGTCTCAGGGGCTTTAGTAAACTCTGCTTCTTTGAGAAAACTTTGTTTGACAACGTTGCAGTCCTTTACTGTGTAATCCACATCGCTTGGTAATTTTGTGCTTTCTCATTCTTGGCCATTAACTATATTTGGATTTATGTGGAGCTTCCAGGAATGTGAACTGTTTTTGTGTGTTTATTTCTCTTCCTTAGGCATTTGGAAGGAACTAGAAGTGGTTGGAGTGGTTATAGATGTTGACAAACTACAGGCTGACTTGATGACTGTGTAGTAATTATTATGTAGAGTTGTTTTGGAAGGCAATGCTTGTTCCAACTAATTAGTTACTAGTTTGCATATTATGACAGGAGACAAAATTGGGCTAGCAAAACTGCATAGCAGTTACATTTTACAACCTCCAGTCAAGTTCTCTAGGTTTCTCTGTGACTCACTTGCTAACACTCCTGAGCAATCTTATTAAAATGTGTCTCTCTCTCTCTCTCTCTCTCTCTCTCCCTCCATCCCTCCATCCCTCCCTTCCCTCCTTCCTCTGTCCCAGCTTGAGAAACTGTCTAAGGATTTTGAAGAAGCTAAGAAGAAAATCATCACTGTGCCCCCACCACCACCTTCTAGCTCCACTAGCCAATCAGCGCCTTCTTCTGGCCCTCCTCCTCCTCCAGGAGCAGCCTGTATGACCAGTCACCCAATACCAACAGGGCCACCACCTCCACCAGCTTTACCAGGTCAAACAGGAATGCCCCCACCACCTCCACCCCCACCGCTACCTGGCCAAACTTTTATGCCTCCACCCCCGCCGCCCCCACCACTACCTGGCCAAACTTTGATGCCACCACCCCCGCCGCCCCCTCCTTTACCTGGCATGCCAGTACCTCCGCCTCCTCCACCTCTGCCCGGTCAAGGGGGCATGATGCCTCCTCCACCCCCACCTTTACCTGGTGTTCCTGGTGCACCGCCACCTCCACCCCCACCCCCTGGAGCTCCAGGTATGCCTCCACCTCCTCCGATGCCCGGGATGCCTCCTCCCCCTCCAGGTGGCTTTGCAGCCTGGGCCCCTCCAGTTCCACAATTGCCATTTGGCCTGGAGGCCAAAAAAGAGTACAAACCAGAAGTGCAGCTTAAGAGGGCTAACTGGAGCAAGGTGAGTAACAACTGTGTTTACATTACTATTATAGCTCAATTTTGACCCCATCTTGATTATGTAGTTAATGTAGGACACCATATACAAATAGCTAAAATCTGAATTGTAATAAACGGATTTATTTAATATTCTGGCACAAAACCAGATTTGTGTCACACTGTAAACTTTACAGTTCACAGCTTATTCACAACTTATTCTAGCCATGAACGTATGTGACCAAACTAAATTCTTTTAATAGAATATCACATGTACATGTTTATGTGGTCATATGTGGCTATGAGTCTGTTTTTTCTCCCTCTCTTTCTGTTTTCTCTCTTGTTCCATAGCTCTTTCTTGCCCACTGCAAGAGTTAAAACATCAAAACGGTTCTGTCTCCCCTTTTAGCCTAAAGCTACTCTTTAATGGCTGCAGTAGAGTTCATGAGTCTCTTTTGCGCTTTCTCTCTCTTGGTCTCTTGCTCTCTCTCTCTTTTTCCCTCTCTCTCTTGCTCTCTCTCTTTTGCGCTCTCTCTCCTGCTCTCTCTCTCTCTCTCCTGCTCTCTCTCTCTCTCTCTCCTGCTTGCTCGGTCCTGCTTGCTGTCTCTCTTTCTCTCTCTCCACACTCTCATTCTCTCTACTCATGATGAGAGCTCTTTGACGAGGATGTCAGTAAAATTGCTTTTTAATAAGCCTGTTTCTTTTAACAGTGGCTGTGAAAGATAATTAAATTGCTGCTAGAAAGGACAGCATTCTTTTGTCATTTAAATTAACATTTTTTTTTCTTTGCTTTCTCATCCCCTTCCTGCTATCATATACACCCTATGACACACATGTGCACACAAAAAAAGAATGTTAAAGCTCACACTAAGCCAGTGGCAGTGAGGGTAATGAGAAGACGGTATCAGGATTTGTTACTTCTTCCCTCTTTTTTTCATTCTGTCTTTTTTTGTTTGTCTTTCTGACCGTCTGCTTATTTTTTCCAATCTTTCTTTTTCATTATTTCTTCAAGTATTTCTCTCAGTAATTTTTCCATCTCATTCCATCGCTTTCTTCTTTTTTGTTGCAAGTTATTTTCATTTTTCGGTGAAACAGCAAAGGGAGGGGAAGAGTGGGTCCTGGCCATTTGCAAGGCCTTTAGACTAGAAACTCATGGGCGCTTTCTCAATCTGGATTGGAAATGACCTGTGATGACTGATTTGATGTCTCCAAAATAACTAATTCATCATAAAAATGACTGCTAGATATGCACCAGAAAATAGGGAGACTAGGAAGGGACACTGCCCATCTGTACATGGTTTCCACTTGTAAATGTTTGTTACACTCGTTACCTATAATTTTGCATAGTTTTAGCCTTTTATTTTCCTCTTTTATTTATTGCAACTTTATCGGGGTTCACATTTTACTACACATACTTGTATAACTGTGTATGTGACAAAGAATCTTGAATTGAAGCTTTAAATATTGAACGTACTTGAGCGCAGGCTTAAAAGACACAGCATATAATGGGGTGGAGCAGGAAGGTGTGTGGTGAGTGCTGATTGATAGGTGTGGAAGAAAGAGAAGAGAAAGCTAATCCAGATAGAAGGATTGAGTAAGAGAGGGAAAGCAATGGGTGGAGACAGAAAAAATGAGGTATATGGGGAGCATCTTGTCTTCACTCCCTGAGCGCATTGGACCTTTTGTCCCGTTTTGGTCCTTTGTGTGGCAAATCAGGATCAGTTTTAATGAGTTTCACTCCTCTTTCATCCCCCCACTCGCTTCTCTTTTCTCCCACTTCCTCTCTTCATTATCTTTTCACCTATTCTTTAATCCTTGTTCCACACTCCTCTCTCGCTTTTTGTGTTTGGTTATTCATTTCTGTAGGCTGGAGATTGTTAGCGCGAGGCTCAGTATTTCTCTGCTGAAGTGAGGCCTGTGTTGCAGCGCACAGACCGACTCCTCAGAGACCTTTAGCAGATCCCACTGTTCACTCTGCTGGCAAAAGAGATTAATTGACTTGAAACTATGTTCGCGTAGTGTTGGAGCAACTTTCAGAGGTGCTGTGTCTTTCTGAAAGCGGAGCTCACTCTAGCTGAAGTAGAACATTGCTTGCGATAAAGCATTTACTCACCATAATCCATTAAATCCTTAATTGGTAAGAGCTGCACCTGGCAGGGTAGTTGTTATTTCTCCAGTAAAAGAGGGTTTGAAACAGCACAGATTTTTGGCCATTGGGGATGGTGTGGGGGTGCAGTCTTTTTTTGATCCATCTAAAATCAATGCATTAGTACCCCTAACATCATATTGATTAAATTGAAACAGCAGATCAGTTTTGCATTGACAGGTTGAGATTTGTTTCAGCTACCCACAGTGGGAAGTTTAACTGATCTTATACAATCTTATGCAAAATCAACAAAACCTGTCATTTGAGCAGCGCTGCCCAAACCTTTGCACAAGACATTGTGTAAAGAACATTGCATGCTACCCTTTGAAATAAATGTGCTTAAAGATTAAAGTTATCACTGTTGGTTACATTAGTAATGTATTTTACATTGCTGGCAATTAGTTTAGCTAATAATCAAGTACTTGTATCACACCATTCATAAAACCAAACATTTAGCTTAACTTCATTTCCTTAAAATGTCGAAACTTTAGACACCACTTTGTACTAACCTGTGGATACCGTGTTTATTGATTTGAGATTTATTCGAATGTAGATTTTAATCTAATTTCAATTGAGCAGTAAAGGCAGCCCTAATAAAGACGTGTAATGTGTGTTGATTTTTATAGCGAGTTGTCTTATCCTTGCTTTAAACAGACGATACTATACTTTGAGACACATAAAATGTAATAACGGATGGCTCGGTTGATGACTGATTCTCTTGTTCGTTGTAGATTGGAGCTGAGGATCTTTCTGAGAAGAGTTTCTGGGTCAAAGCAAAAGAGGGCCGCTTTGAGAGCAAAGAACTTTTCTCCAAACTCACGCTCACCTTCTCCTCACAGACCAAGAGTAAGTCATTTCCCGTCTTTTATGTGTGTCCCTACATAAAACAGTAGTATATTTTATACTGTAATAATAGGCCTATATTTTTCTACTACTGACAGCAAGTAAAAAGGATCTATTTTTTTTCTCCCCCTTTCTCTCTCTACATATTTTTGATCCTCCTACGCAGCCTCCAAAGGTAAGCACACCCCCTCATTTTATGTGTATGTGTGTGAGAGAGAGGGGGAGAGAGACGCTTTGCAGCTCTGTCCTCAGAGACAGAAAGAGCACTCACCGCAGGAGGCGGATAGCTTTTCTGCAATGGAAGGGTGGGAAAAAAATGGATGGAAGGATGAAAAGAGGAGGGGGAGGAAGAGAGAAATCTCATCACTCTGTAGTGGAAAGTCTCAGTGACAGAGAGAAGGATGTGGGTGGCAGAGAACTGGTCCCACTCCCTTAGGGCTGTGTGTGCGTGCATGCGTGTGTGTGTGTTTGCTGCTTACCTCAGGAGAAGCGACCTCACACTTCTTATGACTTTATATGCAAAACTCCTCTCATACTGAATTAAATATGAGCAAGACCTTTTGGTGGGGCTGTGTGTGTGTGACTGTCTTTGTCCTCTGGCAAGTCTACTCTGTCAAACTACAGCCAGATATGTCCCTGTGGGAGATATTTGTGTGTGTGCGTGTGTGTGTATGTGCTGCATTGTCCGTGCCCTTCTTCCCCTGCATACTGCCACCCTCTCACCCTTTTGCTCTGTTTCTCTCTTTCTATACTTCTTTCTCTGTCTCTCGTACTGTTACCAACTTTCTCTCACGCAGTTTGCTCTCTGTATCTGTCTCTTTCATGCCTTTTCTTTATCTCTCTGTCTCTGCCCCCACCCTCTTTCTTTTTGCCTTTCTCTGCTCTGTCTCTCTGCTCGCTCTGTCTGTCTGTCTGTCTGTCTCACGCTCTCTCACTCTCACATGCATGCATATAAGATTATAGTGTAGAGAAAAACCTTGTAATGTCATATCTAGCAACTGCATTGTTTTATGCCATCTGAGCTATGTGTGCATATTCATCTTTCTGATTTGATGCAGGATAACCTTTTCTGATATCTGTCTATAAATGAACGCTGCCCTTTTCATATTCTCCAGCTGTCCAACCATGTCTATTAAAACTGTGTGTTTTGTGTGTGTGTGTGCGTTTTAGCATTTGTGTTTTGCCGTTCTTTTCTGTCAGGCTGTTATAACCCAGTCTTGCATACCTCCCCCTTCTTCTCTTCATCTCCTCCAGTCATCCCTTGCTACCCAGCCAAGCAAAAGGACAATACCGCAAGCCAAAAATGACCTATCACCTCCTTTCCTCTCTCCATCCTCCCCTCATCCCTCTCTCTTTCACTCTCCCTCTCTCTCTCTCTCTGTCACACACACACACACACACACACACAAACACACACACACAAACACACAAACACACCATGCTAGCAGTAAGATTGCAGATTACGGACCTCACAGGACTTGTTGCTGATGTCGTTCAATGGGCCCTAAAGCTAGAGTTCTTTCCCTCTCGTTCTAACACTCTGCCCTTAGTTGTTCCTGATGGTTTGTTTAACAATAAAATGGATTGATCTCTAGGTGGAAAGATTTAGTTTGAAGTTTACTCACTGATCATTGTTATTTTATGACTTTTGCCATTTTCTTTAGTTTAGTGTTTCTAGGGGCTAATAAGAGTTGTTTATTTTTTTTTTCCCTGAGTGTTTAGCCCAAAGCTGAGCTGCTCCACTGATGTCTGATTTTGACTCTAATTCCTGTGCTTTTTGAAATGTCGACATGTGTTTTCTTCTTCTTCTCACATCTTCCCTCGCTTGCCGCTTTTTATTTTCGACGCAGGGTGCCGGTGGACTGTGAGATAGGCCTGTGCCTTTTGAAGTCTATACCTCGCATAGCCCAATTAGCAAGAGATAAGGGGAGTGTATAGCTGTGTATAAACAGTATGGATAGTGGAAAAAGTGTGTGTGTGTGTGTGTCTCATTATGAAGATGACTCTTTAATGCTTTCACTGTCTCCGGCTGCCAACCTGTTTTTCCGTTCCCCTCTGAGACCATCACCTCTCTACGGGGTGTGCGCAGTGGCACCTGCCAGCCGGCTATGCCCAACCCCTCACCTCTACCTACACACGCACACACTCAGTCACCTTCTGGAGTGTATACAGCAGCCTACTTTATTACCACAGCAGTCAGCACCATAGATTTACCCTCTAAATCGCTCCTCACCTTCCACCTCGTATGTCTGGAGATCACTTACACACTCAGCTGCACACTTTCCCACTCCTGATGTACACACACAAATATACAAGCAAGTCTTAATTTTGTATCTCTCTCTCTCACACACACACACACACACACACACACACACACACACACACACACA
>JBBPDC010000129.1:3800726-3813111 GCA_037974485.1 Hemigrammopetersius urotaenia | reverse complement strand
ACACACACACACACACACACACACACACACACACACACACACACACACACACACACACACACATATATACATATATACACACACACACACACACACACACACACTGTAATGTCTAGGGGCTTAGCTGTTGTCTGTCACCCCTCTGCCATCTGTTGCTGTCTAATTTCTTATTCCATTCTATTCCTGTGTGACTCTTTGAGAGACACTTGCTGAATGAAATATGGTGGTGGGCTGCCTGTTGTGCTATGGGCTGTTCCTATACCTAACGTGTCTAATTTCTGCACATTTACAGCTCGCAACACGTTTGTTCGGTTTTTGTGTAAGCTGCCTGTGCGTTTGCAGGAACAGCTTTCTGCACAAGTGTTACTGCTTGTTTCTGTAATCTGCCTTATGCTCTGATCCATGTTCAGATCAATGATCATTTAAATGTGTGTAGAGCTGATTTCTAGTTTTAGCCGCAATTGATAGATCTCAGTTATCTATAGTACAGGTTTTAACAAGAGCTATCACTCAATTAATGCTGTTTTTTTATTGGAATTAAATATTGACTTGCTGTTTAAATGAAGAATACTATCTCCACAGACGTTTATAAAGCCATGTTCAGCTGTCTAACTATTCATCTCAGAGCATGCTATTAACTCTCAGTTTCCCCTGTCAATGATGCTCACAAAAGCAACCTCACACTACCAGGATCACATAAATGCACTTTTTAACTTTCCAGTTTTAACAAGAGCAGAACAGAATACATTTGTGTAAAACATCTGGATTCTGAGCAAATTTCAACTGAAAGGGAACTCCTAGCACTAACTTATGGACAGCTTACAAACACAGGCTGCTTAAACCAAGGAAAATAAACATATTTGTGTTTTGGGTTAGAGGCGATCTGGCCATTTCGACTGCAGACACTTCTGTTTTGAATGGGTGTACGTCAGTAGATTGATTTTGTGTGTTTGTGTTTGTTAGTAGCGGACAGCATACGGTTTCGTCTGGCATACCTTGCAAAATTCATCCTAAGTCGCATTACCTTTATTCCAGCATTAGCACAGAACTTGCCTTATACCACAACATAAATTTGGACACATCACAAGTGGCACAAATGAACAAGACGGATGTGTTGCTATTAACAGCAGGCCGGCCGTCCACATGAACACAGCCACTATTGAGAGCAACACTCCAGGAAACATGACTGATTTGTACTGAAGAAAGGAACTTTTGCTTTATAATGCCTGAGTAAAAAAGAGTTTGTTTTGCTGTTGGTGCTGGTGGTGGAAATACTAGCGACCTGTTTCATCACCTCAGAGCAAACCGTGTTCACAGACCAAAACAGCTTGTGATTACTATGATCAACCAGTGGGTTTCACGACATACAGGGTCTGACAGACACCGATTCAAAATAACAAACACAACTGCAGTTTATTTACTGGGATTGAAGTTTTCCATCGCTGCAACAGATTCTCTGTCTCATGTGACCATACCTCTTTTTATCCATCAAAAACAAGACTAAACCTCTTGTATCCATCATGTTCCCATTAAATGCTGTGAGAACCGTCCTCGTAAAGAGCTTTGTCTGAATGTTCTATTAGCACAAACTGTAATTGTCATCGGATTTTGTCCTTTGGTTATCTTCATGAATTCTATCCTCCAGATGTCCCACATGTATGCTAGGCCTATTCCTATATTTAATTTCTCTTCATCATTGCTATGTAGACAATATCCACAGTAAGTAACCTTACTTATCCCCGGAAATCAATTCTATGTAGATGTCTTTGTGAAATAATGCCCCACAAGCCCTCATTAAACATTTATTGTGCCTTTTTAATGTTCACTGCTGAGTCCATACTACACATGCCCAGCTGTGTGACTTTGTCCCTGTAGAGCATGTGTTTCTTTATGGCCTAGCAATTACACACATTGTCCGCTTCTATACCAGGCTATTTAGAGAATGTATTCTGTGAGAAGTGTACAGAAAGCAGCCCTGTTCCAGTGACCCATAAAACCCTTTCAACCACAGGTGTCTAACTGCCTCCCTCTCACACATTGGGGGGAAAAAAGACAGAATCTAGTAATGTCCCTAGATTCTGTCTTTTTCCCCCAATAGATTTGCATTGCGTAATGTTAGGTCATCGTGACGTCATGTCACTCTGCTATGTGCGCTGTTAATGTTTTTTTTGTTGTTGTTGTTAGAAAAAACAGACTTCAGCAAGCCCACCCACAGACCAAGTCAAATTTAAACGGGACTCCACCTTCTTTGAACAATACAGTAATCCCCCGTTATTCGCGGGGGTTACGTTACAAGAGCACCTGCATATAGTGAAAAACAGTGTTGTGTTTTGGTTGAAAAAATGCCTATTAAAATGCCTATTTTTATAGTGTAAACCCTAAATATGCCCCAAAATGTGCTCCCAGAACACTTTAATTTCATTTTAAAATGCATTACCCTTAAAGAAAATGTAAAGATAAATCCAAGGTTTATCTTTACATTTACTGGATTACTGGATCCGCAAGTCCCGATCCTCGTACAACTGGGGGGTTACTGTGTATCCAATACTAAAGTGTTTAAGGTGTTTAAGGAGGTTCAGAGTGGGTTTGGTGTAAGATGCTCCGTTTTGAGAAACTTGTTTACAGTGAGAGTCAGAGAGTCAGAATTGTTTACAGTGGTGGTGAATGGAACCAGACATCTGCCTCCATCGCAGAAAGAGGTACTAGAATGTAGCTGCTGCACCATTTTTAAGATGGAAAACTGCTGGCGTGCATTAACACTTTGCATTTTCTTGCACAAATACATTATAGTTTTTACATGCATATTTATTTTTTTACTATTCCTCACATTGGTTTGTCAAGTGTCTTATTTTAAAGATTTACTTTTCACTCTCTTTCTTTGCTATTTATCTTTTTTGGACATAACTGTTTGTCTGTACGTCCGTGTTTGGAATCTGAACTTGGTGTGAGCTTTTATGGCTCTTTATTCACTGAAAGAGGGGAAACTGGCAGCTGTTCACAGAGGGAGGTAGAGAAAGAGGATAATGAGGCCTTTGTCTGGACAAATCATTTAGTCTTTTATGGGTTTGAGATTTACTGTTGTAAACTTCCCCTAGGGTCAAGTTTTAAAGGTGATGTGTAAACCGTTCATGCTAGCATTTGGGAGTGATGCACTATGTTTGTTCAGGGAGTTCTCATTCCAGTTATTTTACTATGTCAGTACTTTTGACACTGAGGTAGCTATGGGTATTATGAGTATCATTATTGTGATAAATTACAACATAATTACATACAACATAAATTGCATTTTCCAAGGATTACCTGGGTGTCAACAGTACAGTATAAAAATAGTATAGTATAGAAAACATCTAGTGTGCAAATCTGCATTGTAGCTGATTGGCTGTCAGCCCTTTAGAATATTTGGTCTCCCATCCCTGACCAAACCAGTTCCAGTTTATACTAGGAGGGATATAAATAGGTAATGTACACATGATTTTAGAGAAATTTAGTACTTTTTTTGTCTTCTGTAGGGATGCACCGAAATATTTTTTTAATTTATTTTTGGCCAAAAGTGAAAATCAAAAAAGAGGAAATGCTTGGCTGAAAACTGAAAGTGAAAAATATCATTTTTTTGTAATATTGCCATTATGGCTGCGACTGTATGTACTCAACGCAACAGTCACACATTGCAATTGCATAAATGAATATTCGTAGTTCAAAGAATAAATCTGTTACAAAACTATGAAAATATTAATTTTGCGTTCAAGCAATGCACAATATACTTGGCCCCACTCATGTATAGCCTAAAAGCAAGATAGCTGAAATATCTTCTCTCATAAAAAATAGTGTATTAAAACAAAGACTGGCATAGCCCATATATTAACTGTAATCACTGGAAAACGTTCTTGCCTTTTCAAAAACGTCCACCACAGACGGAGTGGGTGCGCTCGAAGGGTCTTGCCTCGTCTGGTGATCAGAATGTTTTGATTTTATATGATAAATTAACCTTGACGTTGAGAAAATATTTGTGGATACACCCCCTCTAGAAATTTTGGCATTGCACGCTTCACACGTGTCTTTCTTTAGATATATGCGAAATGCGCCCACACGTCAGACATGTTGACTCTAATGCAACCTGGCGTGTACGCCTTGCGGTTGTTGCTTGTGTCATCATGTTTTTGGGTTGCGTTTAAAAAAAAAAAAAAAGTTTTGGCCAAAAATGTTGGCTGAATATTCGGTGCATCCTTAGTCTTATGTAACAGTTTTAGTGATCTGCCTCAGAAAAGTTAATATTACAATGCTGTACTGAATTTTTTGCATGTTTCAAAATTTTAAAAAATTAGTTATAGGAACCTACCTATAAACACTGGGGAATTTCAAACGGAGTAAAATAGTGGAATGTTATTTTGAATGTGTGTGAGGAATGTGGAACAGCTTGCAGAAATATCGGAGTGTGTTTTTGCTGGATGACAGGAAGAAATAGATAAAGGAAGCTTTCTCCATGCAGAGTCTTTCTAGTAAATAAATCATAGTGCATTTAGACAGAAAAATTCTCTCTCTCTCTCTCTCTCTCTCTCTCTCCCCCCCATCTTTTTTGTATTTTCTTTGGAAGGTTAATGCACAGGTCACTAATGCCATGCAGAGAACCTCTTGCTCTCTTTTCTAGACATCCATATGCCTCCACATCTTTTTTTTCCCAGTCATTTCTCCTTTATCTGTTTCATAAAATATTTCATTTTTCCTTTTTATGCGTTTCCTTTACTGAGGATTATTTTTTTTTGTACTGTATCTGTGATGGGATTTGAGTTTAGTTATAAATTGTCAAGCAAACTTGTGTGTATATGCATACATGAGTACATGTGTGTGAGTTTATACAGTGAAGCATAAACAGAGAATGAGTGAGAAGCTTTTCATCTATTTGCATTCACAGTATAATGTAGAGTGAGTGTTTATGTGCTCTTATCTCTGTAAAAAGGGAGGTTTGGGCTGATGGTAATTTAAGTGTTTTGCTGGCTCGATTGAGCTTCAGTTGTTCTATTCTCTCTCTCTCTCTCTCTCCCTCTCTCTCTCTTTTCTCTCTCTCTCTCTACTAGCGTTGTGTAATGTGTTAGTTCGAGGATGTCTCCTCGCATTCATTTCCTCTTTATCACACTCGAACACATCTGTTGGCTTGCCTCGCCGCCGCTGCCAAACGCAACAGATTATTTACCCAAACAGCCTGCGCTTTTGTGCCGCCGCTCCGCTCCCATTCCAGCTCTCGTTTACATGCAAATTCAGGACGCTCGCTGGAGCCTCCCATACATTATAGCACTCAGCCGTTTTAATCTGTGCTTTATCTGCCCAAGATTAGCCACATTTTAAACATGTTCCATACAGAGAGAGCAGGAGAGAGAAGCGAGGAGAAAGTGAGAGAGAGTCCATTACCATTTAAATGCTTATTGCCATTAAGGAGGCAGAGGAGAGGGGCGAAAAAGGGAGGATATTTAATGGGGATTTAGTGCAATGGTGTTAAAGATGCTAAAGCAGAGGTTCTAATCACAAAACTGTGCTACAGTTTACTTTATCGTCATAAGGTGCTGAAACAAGTTATCGAGGAGGGAGGGAGGGAGGAAGAGAGGGAGAGAGAGTGTAGGATAGACGGATCATAAAAACGTGTGAATTATTACTTGTAGATGTGACCTACCTAAAGATCAGGGCCGACATCAGTGTACCATTGAGTTTGTGTGTAGGGCCATTGTTTCCCCATATGTCTGTAACCATATGCAGCGCTTTGGGGGAGTTTGAATAATTTTTGCGAGGCATATATTTGTATTTATTTATTTATTAGTTAGAAGGGCGTGTTTCAAGTTTCTGCAAGTGGGACACTGATAGCTCGTGGAAAAAAAAAAACTGTAGAGCAAAAAGAATGGCCGCAGAAAAGGAGGGAACGCGAATGTGAGTTAAGAATTGAAAGTGAGGGCTGATGAGTGCGCGCACGCGTGTGTTATGTGGCGAAGTGCTGCAAACATGAAAAGCAGAGCTGATTAGGCCTCTCCTCGGCTCTCTCAGATGATGGAGATTGTTTTTAATTATTTTTTAACTGCATTAGCCGCGCCGCTCCCACGGGCTTTAAGCTGACTGTGGCTTCTCTTCTGGCCCCCGCTTTGATGCCACTGATAACGGCAAGAGGAGAGAGGGAAGACGCTGCTGCCACATCTTCAAAGAAAGAGATGACAAGATAGCAGCATTAACGGCCCTTCTTCTCGCCTCTCCCTCACATGCTCTTATCGCGGAAGGAGAGAGAGAGAGATTCAGGGCTTCACTCCAGCGCTGATGCTTGTGCAATTAAAGTTAAGCTGGAAGAGAAAGAGATAGAAGGAGGGTGTGGGGGAGTGGGACGATTATAGACAAGAAGCCATGTAAGTGGAATATGTGCAGGTTTTAGTATTATAGGATGTGTTGCCATTTTATATGATCAGCTATAGTAGTTAAGAACCACGTCTACCTTACACATTGTTCACACCCACACACTCGAACACACGCGGCTAAACCAGTTTCCATTTTCTGAGAAATTAAAGCCTTGTGCCTGAAGCAAAGAGCAGACTTCTTTTTCTTCGTTCTCGGAAAATGTCTTATTATTTTTCATTTTTTAATCTGTAATTATAGTCTGAAAACCCTTCTTTAGGGCAAAAGCGACAAAACAATTAGAAGCTCATTACCATGCAGCTAACTCTTTCACAGATATCTGGTAGGCTACTGAAAAAGTACAAATTTCTCTAAGACAGAACATTTGAAGTTGACTCAAATGTTTAGTTAGTGAGTTTACTTGCACACTAATATCCTTTTCTGATTTGAGCAATCAACAGATTTTGTGGTTGCGCTAACAAAGATATATTTTACTTAACGCCCTCGGTGAGGGCGATATGTCGAGTGCGTGTCGGCGAGGACGGTGTGTCGAGTGCGTGTCGGCGAAGACGGTGTGTCGATTGAGTTTCGGCGAGGACGGTGTGTCGACTGCAAGTGTGTCGGCAAGGACGATATGTCGTGCGTGTGGGCGAGGATGGTGTGTCAACTGCGTGTGTGTCAGCGAGGGCGCTGTGTCGAGTGCGTGTAAGGGAGGGCGATGTGTCGAGTGCGTGTCTGTGAGGACGGTGTGTCGAGTGCGTGTCGGCGAGGATGGTGTGTCGAGTGCGAGTGTGTCGGCGAGGGCGATGTGTCGAGTGCGTCTGTGAGGACGGTGTGTCGATTGCGTGTCGGCGAAGACAGTGTGTCGATTGCGTGTCGCCGAGGACGGTGTGTCGACTGCAGGTGTGTCGACTGCGAGTGTGTCGGCGAGGGCGATGTGTCGAGTGCGTTTGTGAGGACGGTGTGTCAATTGTGTGTCGGCGAAGACAGTGTGTCGATTGCGTGTTGGCGAAGACAGTGTGTCGATTGCGTGTTGGCGAAGACAGTGTGTCGATTGCGTATCGCCGAGGACGGTGTGTCGACTGCAGGTGTGTCGACTGCAAGTGTGTTGGCGAGGATGGTGTGTCGAGTGCATGTCGGCGAGGATGGTGTGTCGACTGCGAGTGTGTCTGCGAGGACGATGTGTCGAGTGTGTGTTGACGAGGGCCGTGTGTCGGCAAGGACGGTGTGTCGACCGCGTGTGTGTCGGCGAGGACGATGTGTCAGTCAGGGCGGTGTGTCGTGCGTGTTGGCGAGGACGATGTGTCGTGCGAGTTGGCAAGGATGGTGTCTCGAGTGCGTGTCGATGAGGACATTGTGTCTGTGATGGCGGTGAGTCGAGTGTGTGTGTGTCGCCGAGGATGGTGTGTCGACTGCGCGTTGGCGAGGATGGTGTGTCGACTGCGCGTTGGCGAGGACGGTGTGTCGAGTGCATGTCTGCGAGGATGGTGTGTCGAGTGTGTGTGTTTGCGAGGACAGTGTGTCGACTGCATGTCGACAAGGACGATGTGCTGAGTGCGTGTCGGTGAGGATGGTGAGTCGAGTGCGTGTCGGCGAGGACGATGTAAGGACACTGTGTTTCGAGTGTGTGAGATACATGCTGGTTAAGACAGCAAGGAAAGTGTGGAGGTGAGGAGGTTTGGTATAGCATGGTAGTACAGTATTGTGTGCGTGGGTGTGTGTCTTAGAGAGAGTGTATGTGTACCTGTTTACAGAGGTGGCCTCAGCACCCAAAGACCCAGGCTGGGTTGGCATTTGAAACCGACATTAAGCCACACATGGTATTTAAAGTGCCTTCCATTTGCTTCTGACCTTAATTTTTGCCCTTTAAAGGCACCGATTTGTTGGTTCAGGGTGCTGGTGTGCACAAAATGATACGCTCTCTTTTTCTGTTCTTTTCCTCTACCTCTGAGTGCATTGGACAATCTCTAAAGGCCTTTACACACTGAGTAGGGCTGCACGATATTAGGAAAACGTGATATCCGATAATGTTGTCGAGTGTTGCGATGGAGATATCACATACAATTAGTAAGTAAAAACTTTGGACTTTGGATGTTTTTCTGCTTTGGATTTGCTGGTAACATAGACTTCAGATTCTGACTAGTCTATGTAGAAACTAGTCAGCATCTGGACATGTTGGCAAAATTGCACAAACTGATTAAAATCTGTTCAGAAATTAGTTCTTTAGGACTATATTTTTACAATCGTTTAGTTGTACTGTTCAGCACCTTGCTGAATAGTAAAAAAATATCTATAGTTACAAATCAATATAAATACAGTGATGAAAATTTTATATTATACATTGACCATATCGCCCACACTTAATATATATATATTGTACTTGGGTTCTGCAGCAGGACAATGATCCAAAATACACTAGCAAGTCCACCTCTGAATGGCTTTTAAAAAAACAACAAAATGAAGGTTTTGGAGTGGTCTGGACTTGAATCCAATTGAGAGGATGTGGCATGACCTTAAAAAGGCGGTTCATGCTCAAAAACCCTCTCTTCAAAGAAGGTTGGACCACAATTCCTCCACAGCAATGTGAAAGACTCATTGCCAGTTATCGCAAATGTTTAATTTCAGTTTTTGCTGCTATGGGTGGCACAACCAGTTATTAGGTTTAGGGCCAATTTCTTTTTCACATAGGGCCATGTAGGCTTGGATAGTCTTCTTTCTTAATAATTAGAATAATCACTAAATAACTGCATATTGTGTTTGCTTGGGTTATCTTTGTCTGATATTTAAATTTGTTAAATAATCTGAAACATTTAAGTGTGACAAACATGCAAAAAATAAGATACCAGGAAGGGGGCAAATATTTTATCACAGCACTGTAAACCGTATATACAGGAGTTGACATAAGTGGTATGCAAGCACACATAGATGTAAGTGGTACACAAAATGCGCATCAGGTTTCAGTCTTCTAACCTCCCCCCCATACATATGTATGCTTTAAAAAACCTGAACATTCTGCATTTGTCTTTTTTGTGTTTGGTGTGTGACAACCTTAAACTGAAATCTTAGCCTGAGTATGTGTCTGTGTTTATGGCTTGCGTGTGCGGTCGCACACTTTTCAGTGTCTGTCTCCTGTCTCTTATTCCTCGTTCCCCTGCAGGCACATTTAATTTTTCACTGTGCTCCTGCTGTTGCATGGAAATGTATGGGTTTTTTTCCTTCCTCTCTTTCTCTCTCTCTCTCTCTCAAGGAGCCTCTCTGTCTCTCTCTTTGGATCTTATTTTCATATCCTTAGTTTCATTCCTGTTGCTTTTTTGCTTTTAGGGTCTCTCGTTCACATTTTTTCTGTCCTTCACTGGATTACTTTGTGTCATTAGGGTTCCTTGGAACCTGCTGGATTTTTCTTCAGTGTTATTATTATTCTTGTTTTTCTCCACTAAAATGATGTGCTGTAAGTTGTGAAAATACCAAATGTGATGGAATGGTGCAGCATGCCCAATACTATGAAGCACACAAAAGGACTCACTTAGACTTGATGGTGGAACTACAGAGAAACCGTTTCGTTTGTGTCCATAATGTTAGGCTTAAAGACATTTTTCTTTATTTTACTCATTCAATCTAAATCGTATATACAGAAAATACATGATTACAGAAATAGTGTACATAAAGTGCAGTTGCAGTCTTGTAGTGTGAAGCAGTGTGACAGTTCAGCTGTTTAGGAGGGTTAGGGTTGGTGAGGGGAAAGAAACTGTTTCTGTGTCAGGTGTTCCTATCGTTTGCCAGAGGGCAGCAGGTCAAAAAGTCTGTGTCCAGAGTGTAAGGGACCTGTGATGATTTTTCCTGCCCGTTTCCTGGTTCTTGAGCAGTAACCGGTCCTGGATGGAGGGCACGGGGGCACAGATGATTTTTTTTTCTGCTTCTCGTTAAATCCACTGCAGTCTGTTCCTGTCCTGTTTAGTGACTGCTCTTTACCAGATTGTGATGGAGCAGCACAAGACAGACTCAATGATTGCAGTGTAGAACTGGATCAGCAGCTCCTGTGGAAGACTGTACTTCCCCAGTTGACTGAGGATGGAGGAGATGTTGGCCTTCCACTTCAGGTCCTGGAAGATGGTGGTGCCCAGGAACTTGAAGGTCTCCACAGTAGACACTGGGCTGTCTGATATAGTGAGAGGGAACAGTGTTGCGGGAGGTCTCCTAAAATCCACCATCATCTCAACAGTCTTGAGCATGTTCAGCTCCAGGTTGTGCTGACTGCATCAGAGTACCAGCCTCTCAACTTTCTGCCGATAATAAATTCTTCCCTGAATTTAACCCATTCACCATGTGAAGCAGCGGGCAGCTAGGAGCACAGCATACAGGGGCAATGTGTGGGGATGTTATCTTGCTCAAGGGTACATGGGTAGTGCCACAGGCAATCCTGAGATACAAACTCATGGTCTTCTGATCGCAGGGGCAACTCCCTAATAGGCTTGACACGATACTGAAATTTCAAACTGGATACCAATACTAAGGATGGTACTCCATACTGTTTTCGATACTACAGGGGAAGAAAAAACAAACACAGGAACTTTTTAATAAATAATTTGAAGTGTGCTCAGGGGCTGACACACTGGTTCTCTGCTGAGAGTTCTCTGCACACCGTCCGGCTGAGGGTCCCTGTAAAATTTTGCGGCGCTAGATTTGAGTAGACAAACAAAATGCTCTGTTTTGTTTGTCTACTGAAAATTGTATAGCGTCTTTGGGTGTTTTGAAAATTAAAGCGCTTTATGAATTAAAGATGTTATTATTATTATTAGCTGACTTAGAACTTGGCAGCGCATTTAAAGGTGCACAACCTTTTTTTGCTGCCCTCCATAAAGAACAATGGAGGGTTTTGGGCTAATAACTCCGGATCCCCATGGGCTAGGCGGGCAAACAAGAGCTCGTTGGAAAGGTCTTATGGAGTCTACCGGCATGTCAGGTTTGGCGTAGCTGGGTGCTCACTCCGTGGAGAGACGCGGCTCGGAAAGTCAGTGCTCACGGTACCGGCGCTCTAGTTCTGCTGGGTGGGGAGGTTCGTCACCAGCCACGTTCAATAGGTCTGTGGCAGGTGAGGGTCCGTGTTAAATTTTGCACCGCTAGGTTGTTCTCTGGCAAAGCTACTTTTTAAAATGCCAAAGCTTGCCCTGGTTCTCTATGGAAAAAAGTGGCACGCATCTTTAAATAAGGGGCAGGGGGTGCCCACTGCAGTGCCTGCTGAAAATTTGGCGTGCCTGCTGGCGATTTCCATGAACCGGCAGATACAAAACTGGCATTTAAGTATCAACACCAGTGCTAATTCATAATCCATTCTAAATTTTAGTATCTATTAGTATCTGAGAATCAATTTTTTGACAACGTTACTCCCTAACCATTAGGCCACAGTTACTGATGTGCATCCGTGATTAATTCTTGCTGTTCAAATTGTGAGTGCCCTTCTAAACAGTGTGAGGTGGCTCAGGCAAGAATTTCAAAACACAGAAGAGTCCTGTGGTCGGTAATTATCAAAAATCTGAATATTTGTAAACAGTATGACGGAATATTTGTAAACTTAGTTTCTTTCACCAGTTTTCATGAAGCTTAACGTGTTTATTGGGAGTGTAGTGATTAGGGCTGCACAATATAATTTACCGTGATATCGACATGCGCAATATACATATCGCGAAAGACTGACTGAACTGTAATAAATGGTGTTTTTCCAAAGCTCTTCACCAAGTGCCACAGAGAAGAGGGCAAACAAAAATCACTTGGCAGTCTTATGTGCTACTGTTATAAATTGCAATTTTTTTTTTGGCTAAGAACTTACTATAAATTATGTTTACATTTATTTAAGATTTAAAATTATTTAAAAAAACATTTTCAGATTTTTTTCAGCAATGTTCAATGGTTCAAATGTTTTATGGGAGGTATTAAATGTGAAAGTGAAGGTGAAAGTGACCATTTGTCATACGTGAACACACCACTGCACACAGTGTGAACAGCACAAAATTCTTCCTCTGCATTT
>JBBPDC010000129.1:3742785-3758714 GCA_037974485.1 Hemigrammopetersius urotaenia | reverse complement strand
GTGTTCCTGACAGACCTGTACAGCACCTAAACACCACTCATACGCGATTGTGTGTGTGTGTGTGTGTGTGTGTGTGTGTGTGTGGGTGTGGGTGTGGGTGTGGGTGTTGGTGTTATTGCATTAATGATTCAAACTACAGGTGTGTGGCAGCGCATATGTGCAATGGAAAACTATACAGCTTCAGTCAAGTGGCTCTAAGAATCACTCTAAGAATAACTGAAAAAAGAATGGCCCCACAGGGTTTAAATAATAATACATTTGCCAAGAAAAATACAGACGGTGTTCCCATGTGTCTTTGCAGAAAATATACCTACATACCTACTCTGCCAATCAATAAACCAAGTAACCAAAAAGCAATTAGTGTAGTTGCTGACAGTTTTGTTTTATATTGAAATACATTTGGTTTTGAAGATTTATAAAAAGTTCTCAGAAACTCAAGAGAATAATTTGAAGTCTAAATGTAAATACACTCATTGCAATGCATGTTTACGCACTAAAATTAACACTCGTTCAATTTTAATATTACTAAAATACAATACAAATTGTACAAAATGCCTTAGTAACGAAATGTGTGTGTGTGTGTGTGTGTGTGTGTGTGTGTGTGTGTGTGGGTTTGTGTGTGTGAGTGCTTAGCAACCCAGCATGAGGACGAGGGGGCATGGCAGACAAGGCCCGGACGTCACAAAAGCAAAAAATGCGGAGGATACCTGCAGTTTCTGCATTAGTGCAGGGGTTTCAGTGAGCAATTATTAGTTTGGTTCTCAGACAAAATCTGTGATGGGCTAATCAATGTTAAAGTGGGGGTTTACTGTATACCTTTAAGTATATGTATAATATGTATGAGTGTGTGTTGCTCTGATTGGCTGCTCTTTATTATACCTTATTTAAAGGATAATCTACAGTAGGCTGAATGTCTTTAGACATGTGAATGCAAATCAGACCACATATGGTCCGTGGAGTAAATGTTTGTTTTAAACTTTGAAACTTTAACATAATGCATCGATATCTTTTGTTTTAAGAAAGTGTGATACTTTTTGTTTAATCTACAAATAGAAATCAAAGAATTCTGCATTATAGTTAAGATTTGGATTTTGTATTATAAAATACATACATATGTAAGTGTTTTATAGGCAGTATAATGTCATAATATACCAGTACAAACTGATATCAGTGACCTTGCATGTTATATGTTTATATTTGTTCTCTTCATCTTTCAGATTTACTTTTACACACAAGGATAAAGTTAGTAGTAGTATTGCTGGAATTCATAACTGTGTGCCAGGCCACTTCTATTGAACAGATAATTTGATTCAGGTGTGCTTGATTAGAAAAAAAGTAAATAGAAAGGATGCTGTTCCCCACACTTCTTGTACTCACTTGTGGTTTGGAGGCTGAGGGCTTCCTGGAGGTTTGGGACAATATTCTGAGGACTGGGGTTGGTGAAAATGGTAACACAGATTTCAGGGAGTGTGTCTAAGTATATGAGCAGGAAGTGTAACATACAGCAGATGATGTGAATGGAGTCAGTATCTCAGAATATCCCCTGCAGCTGCTCACACAACACCTGCCACCACGAACGCTGAAGTGTGGACAAGGCTTTTTCTCAGGGGTGCATGTCTAACACGCTTTAGATTCACTCAAATTCCAGCACACACACTCACGGCTCTCTCTCTGCCTATCTGTCTCTCTCTCTCTCTCTCCTCCCCCTCCACACACACACACACACACAAGTGCACATTTCACAATCACAGCTCAGTGAATTGAGCATTCCACACTGCTGGATTCTGCTGGAAAGTGTTTAGCTTCTCCTTGTAGAGCGATTAAAGCCTGCACTGAAACCTAAAAGGTTGTAGTGCTCCATTCCAGGTGATTTCTATACATTTATACAGGACAACATCACATACTTGTGTGGGTTTATTCAAGCTGGTTGCCAGATTCTACAAAAATAAAAGGTGCCAAGAAGAATTGTTTGAGTGATTTCTTAAAAGAGCAATGTTTGAAATGTTTAAATTAAAACATTTTGTGAATGCGGGGCACATTTTGTGAATGCGGGGCACTTTAAAATAAAGTTATTAACTGGTTGCACTAATATTTTCAGTTCACTGAGATTAAAATAATTTGTCAACAAATAAACCAACTTACAATTAGAAGCATGCATTAACTCAAAATATTAAAATGACCATGTTACCAAAAATGACCAAGTTAAAACACTGAATCATTTGTCACTGTCTGTGTATTTGTGTGAAAAACCTTTTATAAATGTAAAGACTCCCCACATAATTTAAAGTTTCTAAAACCACACATCAAGTCAGGAAACAGTGAGGAACCTTCATTCTGAAGAGCACATGCAGGGATTGTTAACCTATTTTTGAAGAACACAGTTATCAGCTGTTTTTTCCCGAACTCTTGCGGCCGGTATAGAGGTTTTGAGTGGCTATGCCATTTCTTATATTTTTTTTCTTTTAGTGTTCTTTGTTTCTTGATTTTCATCTACTTTTGGAAACTTGTATCATGTGTTCGATACTCATCACCTTTTCCTCTCTAGTTTCATCAGTCTCTCAAAATAGAGGAGGCTTTTTTGGTTCAGAGTGAAGGGAGGCTGTAGTTCTTGTCACAAATTGTGTGTGCGCTTGTGTGTGTCTGTAACAGATGGATACCTCTTTTCTTTTCCCCCTCTTATCTTAACAAAGGAGTGCTTTCTGCCCAGACCATCCAGAGGCATAGTGGAGGCAAGTCTTTAGTCTGTGTCTGTTTTAAGCTGTGATCATTTTCTCTGATCCAGACTTAGCTCACACAGACTCTGACCCTAAATATCTGCTCTATTTTAACAGGTACACTTTGCCCTCTGACCTTCACTTCTGTCACCCCAATATATGTACACATATGATGATAAAATGGGTTTATGTTGCCATTAATTTGATACTGATATTTAAATTTTTTTTAGATTTTCTACATGAGACACATTTACAAAGTGTATCAGATATTCTATATAATGATTTGTAAGTAATGATGATAAATAAGAAGAAAAATGAGAGGAAAAAATCAAATGATTGGTAAAAAAAAAAAAAAGGATAAAATAAAATAATGGTGTAGTCACTGATGCCTAATGCACTACAGATTTACTTGTTGTTTAAAGGCTCTCTGTCATTTTATGATGAATGCAGTTTGGTGTACTGGAATTGCTGATAATACTCTTGATACCCTTAGACATGTGTCTCGTGACAATTTATAACAATAACCATAACATGTCATCATATTGCTCAACACTGGAATTAATATTACTTTTTTGTTTGGGGGTTCCCTGTTTCAGACCTGCCCCCAAATATCTGTGAAGTCTCATCTGTATTCTAACCTCACAGCTGAGGAAACACGCAGGGAGCTTGGCAGAGCAAGCCTGGAAAGAGGCTTTTTGAGAGTGAGATTGAGGGAATGAGAGAAAGAAAGAATGAATAAAAAAAGAGAAAACAGCCATGAAAGGGAACACTGTGTCAGCTAGCCTAGTTTCTCCCTCTCCTTTGATGAGAGCTGAGCATGCATAACTTTGTCTCTAGAAGTTAGCCTAGTTAGCGTAGCTGCCCCATGCTTTCAGACAAGGAGGCAGATCGTCCGTGCAGTTGGGCTGTCATTAAATAAATCTCTCTGAGGTACACACTGCACATGTAAGCATAGTTAGGCCACGACTGTCCAGTTTAATTTAGGAGAACGGACATCTATTATGAAGTAAACATTTTTGGCCTTCCACAGTGAATGTCCTTGGCTAAAAGACGCCAGAGAGTTGCCATATTATTAGGTACAACTACACTCCCTCATTGGCCATTTTATCAGTAACACTTCCCTTATAGTCACACTTTAGGCACTTTCATGACAATATCTGGAAATTTTAGACAGATTGGTCACATCAGTCAATTGAAGACATCCAGCCAGCGTTGCCCTGTGGTCAGAAAGTGACTTCTGATAAAGGTCTATGCAACACAAGCTAAGACAGAGCTAAGCACATTTTCTGAGCACATTTTGATGTCGACACATCTGTAACCGGCTAACTGCATGTTTTGATACAGAGTAAAATTAGTCCTGTTTAATCAGAATTAAATAACATTTTGAAAATAATTTCATTATGCTGATTCCATTGGTTCCTTTTTATCCGTTTCAGCGTATGTGTGAGAACACAAATATTGTGGCATGTTGTTTACTGTGGAAAAATATTACATTCTTAAAAAATTAAACTATTTTTTCATATCTGTAGTCAAGTCTAGCCAAGTCTCACACTGGACTAGCGCATTAGTGGATCTAATTGGCCTAGCAGTGTGCCTGATGCACTCATACCAGTTAAATCTGAAGAGAACGCTGACTGTGGTAAAGACTAGTTTATTATGAGCATTACTTGAATGCCACACTGTGTAGCCAGTGTGTGTCCTGATCTTTTTTCCTTCTTCAGCTCTGTTATAAAACACTGTCTTTCTGGGTAAGCACAACACTGAGAGTAGCGTTCCGCTCCATTTATGAGATTTGAATTTCCAGCTGTTTTCCATGTCCTAGCAGATGCTCCAGATACAGACAAGTCCTGAGTGTTCAAGAAACAAGAATCTATAAGCAAAATGATTAAATGGCATGTAGTTTGAGTTTTAACACAGTGCTTCTAGATGAAAGTGACGTTACTGTTTTCAGATAAATTACATATAGTTATATATCACTACAGTATTAAAATGTAGCCACCATCACAAAATATGGTATAATTTTTAGCTAAACAATCATCAATAAAGGTCATAAGTCAGTAAAGGATTAATGATTTCAGAACCTTTTATTTAAAATGTCAGTGTTCGAGAAAATAAAACAGCAATATAAATATTAGCATATAAAATAAGTGTAACACTGAGGAGAGAAGAGGGGTATTTTATAAGACTGATGTTACAGTGGGGTAAAGAGCGCTGGCAGACACACACATATATATATATATATATATATATTTGTTACTTCATATAGACATTAAGAAGCAGTCTAGCACATATGTACAATAGAAATCACAAAAGAAAGGTAAGGTCAGGTTTGTTAATTTTGTGTCTGTTCATATAAGGGCGATCAGTCAGAGGAAGAGCAGGACAGGAAAAAAGAAATGAACATACAAATATATGCAAAAACGTCACAAGTTTCTAGACTACGTGTGTTTCGCTTTTTTATATTTAAAAGTTAATCTCTTTATTTACAATCGAGTTAGTTGGGCATCATGTGCTCAATTACTACATCCGCAACACACATTTCCAAGAACATTTTTGTTTATTTGTTTATTTATTTTTTTTCATTTTACTAAAAAACAAAAGCAATGCAACACATTCCAGTAGTAAGCCCATAATGCAGGCTCAGATTCTGAAATCTTATTGGATTTTTTTTTAGTGAATGCAATGCTGTATATTGGCTGATGCCTATTTACAACAGAAAAAATCATCATTCACCAACGAGTGATGATGAGGATGGGAAAAGTCATCACTTCCAGGCAATTAGAGCTATGGAAACTTTGTCAACTAAGCCCTCCAAGTGGACTTTTCTTAAACTTGACCGAAGAACTAAAGCTGATTAGTGTTTGTTGCGGAGTTTGGATCATTTCTTCATACTGAATTGCCTCTTCTCGTTGATTTGAACACTTCATGGTGATGAAATAAAATGTTCCTGACTATAATCTTGTAGGCTTCTGAAGCAAATCTGAAAGATCTGAACTGGTTCTTGTGGATTATTAGGTAGCTGTCTCTTTCAGTATTTGCATGTTTTTGGCGCTGGACGCATAGCATCCCAAACAGCTAGAAGATAAACATGCACAGAAGCGGTGAAATAATTCTAAAATAAAAATATTTGAAATTGCGGGGCAATACTGGAAGAGCACATCCTAAATCACCAATCAAGCAGTGACTCAAGCTCAAAAACTGGAAAAGAAGCACAAAACGAATCATTTAGAATAGAATTGCAGATAATCTTCTCAGTCTAATCTCCGGTTGGTGTTACAAATTAAGTTGAAGCTGATATCTTTCAGGAATTCTTCTCTGTCAAGTAATATAGAGACAACTTAATAGGTTGTTTGGCTAAAATGTATCATGCAAAAATGAATACTTGTATTATAATTCTCTAAAATCTTAACCCTCATTAATTCCAACAGTGGTAGCCTAGGCACAGCGAGAACCATTCATTACCTGAAATAAAATATTTAAGAAAATAAAAAACAAACAAAATCAAAACACAAAAACCAATAACACCTTGTTTCTGGGTAAGGCCAGGAAATGCAGAATGAGATATTCCAAAAATTTCAAGCAAATTATCATCCATATAATAATTACTACCATAGTCATTGTCAATGTGATTGCCACAGGTTACGAATTACTGTACTGTGTTATATACCATAACTCTTCCAACTTCCAAAACATTTAGCTAGACGAGAAGTCTAAAGAAACCTTAACTCTATGTGAAGTATTATATAAAACACACATTCAGCCACATTATAAAGCAGGGCAGTGGGATGATTGAAATGGATATGGTAGCGGCACATCCACCAGAGTCAGAAGTTAAAATAAAAAAGAGAACATCAGAGCAAGGTGCACATTGTTTCACTGTTGTTTTCCTAAACCCACACCCTTCAGTTCCATTTTGCTCCTTAAAGACATCCAGAAAAGCTCAGTGCACCAAAGCTCACAATCATCTCTGAAGAGGCAAGTGAAGACATTGTATCTCTCCCAAACTCATGTCACTATCGTTCACTACCTTTCCTCAATCTTTCACAAATATCCACCTTATTCAACATCTCTGTACTCTCATTCTCTCTACTTCTTCTCCTTCTTAGTGGACTTTTTCTTGCTAGCAGGTGTCTGGGCGGCCTTGGGCTGTTCAGGCTGGGCGGCGGAGACCTGTGGGGGAGGCAGGGCCTGCTGGGGCTGCTGGGGCTGCTGGGGCTGCTGGGGGTTGCCAGTGAGTGTGGCCATGCTGCCGGGGATGTAAACATTCTGCCGGTAGTCAGGCACATGCTGTAGGGTGAACTGCGGGCTGTAACGAGTGCTCAAACCCATGGTACCAGGACCCAGTGTGTTGGTGGCCTCACTCACTTCTGCAAAGGAAAAAGAAAAGGTTACAGGAAACATAAGAGCATAAGAGATGTTGTTTATCTCATGAAGAAGAAATCATTTGTCACGAAGATTAGACGATGGAATAAATGATGGAATTTGATGGAAAATTTTTTTGAGAAAATGGCAGAAAAGAAAGATTAAAAATCAGAAATCAGAATCAGATAACTTTATTGATCCCGGGGGAAATTGCTTAAAAAAACCATTAGTCTCTGCCTAACAGAGACAGGTGGGTGCCTGTGTGTGTGTAAAGAATGGACAGGAAAAGGTCCAGTGCTGTAAATACATATACAGCTCATGGGAGCTTATTACAAATCACTGCCTTGATGGAAAGTGCCTGTGTGTGTGTGTGTGTGTGTGTGTGTGCGCGCATGTTTGAGAGAGAAATAGAACACTTAGTTCTGAGTGTGTGTTCATCTGTTTCTACTCTCTGTGCTGTCACACAGTGATATAGTCACTGGCTTTTAACTCAGCCTTCCCCTTTAAACCATCCCCCAATCTGCACCATGCTCAAATATGCTCACACACACACACACACACACACACACACACACACACACACACACAGCAACCATAGTCTGCTTTAATCTACCCTTAAAGCTGCAAAACAACTGAAAAGAAAGCTGTTCCCACCACCCTCTTGCAAAGTTAAGATAGCTTTACATGATGAAATTTTCAGTCACCCAGACACTTGAAACGATTTCTGGGCAAATATCTGGGAATGTCTACAGTCAGAATAACAGTCAAGAGAGGAAAAATCAATAATTTAGCAATGTAGATTGCAGTAACATCAGTCAAATAACGCACAACAATCAATGGCACAAGCGGATGTCCAAACAGCACTAAGGTGAATATTAGCTGGCTAACTTGTCAGGCTGATTTCCAGCGAAGAGCATTATTTGTTTAACTTTGTGATGGTCACACTTGTTTGTCGACATGGCTCAGGTGACATGAATGGA
The DNA here is from genome assembly GCA_037974485.1 of Hemigrammopetersius urotaenia. Taxonomy (NCBI): domain Eukaryota; kingdom Metazoa; phylum Chordata; class Actinopteri; order Characiformes; family Alestidae; genus Hemigrammopetersius; species Hemigrammopetersius urotaenia. The sequence goes on along the minus strand of JBBPDC010000129.1, from coordinate 3,750,658 downwards.
AAACAGAGGACTTCCTCTAGAAGTATATCATCTCTGAGTTTCTTTTAAACAATGTGTCCACATCTCTCAGTGAATAATACACTGTTTGATATGGCTGGGTATGTTACTGAAGCTCTGATTGGCTGGTTCACATAGTTGAAATGGTCAACTCTTACGACAGTGCTTCAGATAAGTTTCAAGTGTTGTTTTGTAAACTTTAAGCTGTGAACATAGTCTGAAAGTTTCACCATTTAAAGCCTGCCTTAGGAATGGAAACTGTAGCTAAGAAATAGAATTCTGTATGTTTTCACAAATGTGCCTTTTCCAAATCAAACTTGCTCACTTTAATGCCTATATGATTATGTTCCTTCTCTCTCTCTCTCTCTCTCTCTCTCTCTCAGACACACACACACACACTCTCAGTCTAGGGCATGTCTTCATCACGCAAAGTGTATTTGCGTGCCCTCATGGAAACTCCAGAGGCTTTGCTAGAGGAGCACACTAAGACAATAACAATGGAAATAATGATAGCTGTTCCTTGGCATGACTTGAATTGCTCTAATAATCCAGCCTGTACCTCCAAAGAAAACCTCCAAAAGTGATCCTGCGTCACTGTTCGCCACAGCGCTCAGAAACTGCACAAAAGTTCACTTCCTTCATTGTGTGTAGAGAAAGTCTGTGAATGTGTATGTGCTGGAATGTTTATGCCTGCTTAGCCACTGCAGCAGAAAGAGGGGGAGAGAGACAGTGAGACAGAAACAATGTATGATGTAAGCAATCGAGCTGGCTCTGATTATGGTAGAGCTAGCACGGTGTGTGTGTGTGCGTGTCCGTCCTTGTGGGTCTTTCCACTAGCAAACATGCCTTCTGTTTGCTGCTAATGGCTTCACAGAGATCTGGTGATAATAAAGTTTAGCAGAAACTCTGTAGCTGTATGGGATACACAAACACACAACAATGCTTGTGATAGAGATCAGGCTGCATATTTACTTTTGCGATGCTAAAGTAAACTGGTTCGTGAGTTTTAGTTATTACGTCTTCCGCAGCGACTGAATAGGAAGGTGACTGCAGAGAATTGAAAGGAAAAAGGTAGTTACTACTTTAAAGTCAACATATACTGAATGCTGCCCAACATGGCCAGTTATGCCTTTTCACATGTAAACACTGTGGCCAGCAATGCTTTGCACACACGTCTAGCCCAACAAAAATGTTCAGGAGAAATACTGGTGTATGAAATCAGATATTACACATCATTAAACAATAAGTATGACTTCAGTAGCTTACTGAAGCTTCAAAATGAATGTCTGGTTAATGTTTTGCTTGAAGGAGAATATTTAATTACCAAAAAAATTTTATGTTTTGCTTGCCACATTAAATTATTTCACAGTGTTAGATTGTCAACTGACAGTTTACATCAGCAGCGCTACCAGCTACAGCTAAGCTTTTCGAATGCATCCTGTGGGTCTGTGTGTGTTTCTGGGTTCTTAGTAAAGCATATACACTGGGGCATCATGTTTTGAACAGTTTATAGAAACTGAAGTATTAGTCATCCTGGAAAGGATTAGAGAGCTTTCTCATGTAAGACACACTTAATGATGTGTATAAAACAGGTATATTTACATGGACTGTTTTCACCAAAAAGTATAAAAGATCTAAAAAGGTAATATGTTTGTGACGATAGTGTTTGTGTGTGAGTGTGTGGTAAAAAAAACCCCATTGATGTTTACAGAGCAGGCTTCATCAATGAGTGTGCAGCTGCTCTCTCCCCTTCAGCAAAGAGCAGAGAGACCAAAAGAGAAAGAGAGGGAATGTGTTTCTCACCATTGGCAGCAGCCATAAGAGCCTGGAGCTGCTCGGCCTCAGTTGGGGGGTTGGGCCAGGGTCCTGTTGCCATGACAACCTCTGGAGTGGCAGCCCCTCTGCACAGGCAAGTAAGAATGAGAGAAAAAGAAAGAAGAGTCAGTAGCCAGCAGCCATTTTGTTTTCCTCTTCCTTTACACCACAGCTGCAGATGTGTGTGTGCGCGCGTCACGAGAGAGAATAAACTCATTCTCTCTCTAACTCCTTTTCTTTTGTTCTCTATCCACGTTTTCTCTTCCTGTCTGCGATCTATCACTATCTTTCAGTCACCTTTGTCACTCTATGCGTCTCCCTTTTCTCCCCTTTTCTATATATTCACTCCATCTATTTTATCCTTCAGTCTGTGTCTTTCCATCCATCCATCCATCTTATGAGGCTCACATTTGTAAACACAGACACATCACATGCAGGCACACATTTCTTAAATGTATATAGTAACAAACACACTCACTCGCATGTATGCATACACATACGAGCACAGGCATTTAGCATTCACCTTCCATGTTACCCTGAATCATGCCATGTTGTAAAAAAGTTAATGAGACCAGAAACAGAGAGGTAACAGCTGCCCAAAAGTAAAACACCACACACACATAACCACTGAGCATTTCCATCTGGTCTGAATTGAGCTTCAAAGGCTTGTTTTTAAAGTCAGCAATTTGCATCTACACAGAACAAAAGCAAAAGTGGTCCTGGTCTCTGTATCATTCACCTCATTAGAGAGGAAAAATGCTCTTCGTTAATAATGATTTTCCTGGTTACTAGCAGCAAACACACTTCAGGCACAGTTTTACCACCTACATCTAAAGTACAGAAACGCTCTGCACTGAAGAACATTAAAGTTGCCGTGCAGCTCCAGTGTAAACCAAATGGGGCTAAAGACTCAATTAGAGTTTACGAAAGAGGAGGCAACACTTTCACAATTTGTATTAATTGCATAAACAAAGGACAAAAAGCTTTTAAAGTCTAAAGCACTACCGGTAGTTCCATGTGTTCCTGTTGGTGAATGTGCTACATTAATACACATTAATGACAACAGAAGGTTGCCAGATGAATTAAGAAGCCAACTTTCACAAACCTCCAGTAGCAATCTCTTTCTTTTGTTTAGCTCAAGTCAATTTCAGAGAATGCAACAAGCAAAATGAATTAATAAAAGCATGAATCTGATACCCATAGCATGTTTATATAGGTCACCACAGCTGATGTGACATGATGTGGCATAATCTCATTAATGTTTTCAAACTATGGTCAACTTTAACACACACCAACTCCTCATCTCTGCTCTAGTTCATTTGTGTTCATGTTTCGGAATATTAGGCTCTTGAATATATTAACTGGCAGAAAATACGTTTTTACCATAAAGGGTGGCTGTAACCGTGGTAACACTGGTCTTTTCAAGAACCAACATTGCTGCTATTCTGGAATCCACAACCTTTTCCCCTTAAAGATTCTTATTTAAGATTGAGAGTTTCATCATAACCTGTTTTGAATCAAATCCTGATAAGGGGTTAACACCTTTAGAGGTGGAGTTCCTGTAGTAAGGGTATTGACCCTGTCTTGGGAACTGTCAGACTGCTAAAAGTGTGCAAACTCATTTACCATTAGCCAGTGAAGTTAATGAGCTCTTTAACACCTCTGGAGTGACCTGTTTTTTACACTTATCTGCCTTACATTGAAAACAGAGCTCTGTATGGGGCCACTTCTCATTAAAAACATAAGATGTTACTTGTAAAAAAGAGTTGCTGTCAAACAGGTAACTCTACGTAATTAAAACTATAAATTCCCTTTTATTCAAAAGCAAAAAATGCAAAGCACAAGGAGTTCAATATCCATTTAGCGCACCTTAAGTTCATCTGTCTCTCTCTAATCTAGCACTGAAGGGGTAAAAAGGAAGCTGGGGTCTCGTGGGTCTCACTTCCTGCTTTATATGAGCTGAAAGGTCATAAAGCAGGCCTACAGCACTGTTTTATTCTCTCTGGGGAACAAGGAGACAATTACCCTCACCAGAAGAGGACACATCTGCATACATGACAAAATGGGGCTGGGACGGTAGAAGTAGTGCTGAAAATATTATAAAATGGAGAGAGAGAGATGCTGGAAACTAAAGAAAAAGGAAACAACAGAACGTTTAAACAAGAACGCTCAGAAGTTTGGTGTTCAGGGCAAAAATGGACAGAGTAATGAAAAAAAGAGAAAGAAAAACATCATGCAAGAGAAGATGTTGGAATAGAGTGGTGAAGCAAGGTGCTGCCAGATTACGGCTGCCAAGCCCTCAGAGCAGAACAAAACCCACAGAGCCAAAATGAAGGAAAACGGGACAGGAGCTTAGAGCCAGCACAGCAAAGGCTGATGAAGGGCAGACCTGAGCACAGTCAGCTACTGGAGCCATACTGACCATACTAAACAACAGCTCAACTCCAACTGCTGCTTCCAGATCAGTTTTGAACCACTGAAACTGTAAGAGCCTAACATTTCTGTACATCCCTCTCTGAACTACACAATATAAATATTACTTTCACAGTAGTGGAATAATTTACAGTAGTTACTAAAAACTACTAAAAAGTCTTAAAGAGCAACAATCCTGATTTTCTGTTGCTCCTCATTTCTCTATCCTCCTTCGGGATTCTGGGTTAATGTCATTGTGACAATCGTGAAAGACACTATCTGAACAACTGTATTAGCAAGGCTAGATATAAGGTACAACTTGTATACAACAAATAAACTAAGCTAATCTAAACTAGCTACAAAGCTAGTTCCTACAAAGCTAAGCTAAACTAACTTGCTTCCATCATTAACTAGGAAAAACAAAACTGCCACATAATAAACATTAGAACATTAAATACTGAAAAAATGGTAGTAGTTTTAAAATGTTTCTCTATCATATAGTGATATTGTTTCAACTACATACAATATAACACAATTTAATTACATTCTATGTTCTGAAACAATCACAAGAGATCTTAAAGTATCAAAAATAAGTTTAATAATGTAAAAATAACCAAGACCCTTCTGTGTATGGACGAAATTAATGCACAGTCAGCATATCTGATGCCAGATTGGAATTCAGGGCAGGAGGCACTTTTTTGTCTTGAGTTTTAAATTTTCCAGCAAGTCTTCTGGTGAAGATAACATGCCTCATTTGTACCTAATTAGCTTTGCATCGCAACTCTGACTAGATATGGCACTTCCTCTGGTCAGCATTATCATATCCCATGGTTAGATTATGATTTCCTGTGGTCAAGACTGCAAATTGTCAAGTAGACAGATGACCACACACACAAGAACACAAACCCTGCTGACCAGAAAACATTGTTTATACTGCCAAGAGTAAACAAAAACACATGTCCCTTCTCCTTATGGCATAATTCTCTCTGAATCACCATATCAGTAGGTCAGCTTTTTCTGGATTAGTGCTAATCAAGTACATACTCCATACGCTGATATTCTGAAAATATGAAAGGTTTACAAGGAACCCAAGACAATGCTATCGTCTATGCACACTACATTCTACAACTTGATCAACGTCTGAGCACAGAAAGCTGATAGGGGATGACTACATGGGAATAAGGGAGAGTTTTTGCTCTATACTCATGTACCTCAGCCTGTGGCGTGATGTCCACCTTGGATGGCTGGACTGAAATGAATAGGGACTGAAAAAAGATCAATAATAAACCACACCGAGTCATTTTCCTTTAGGATAGGATATAGCAGAACACTTGGGGTGGATAGTGTAGCCAGAGTACTCTGATAGGACAAACACAAACATACATGTTCAGATGGTGTGCCATACATGTGTTTGATTTCGGAAAGATTCTAGAATATTCTCCTCAGATTTACTCTAGTTTGGCATGCATCAATATGTACATGTATCTTCGTGTTTGTCTGGTTGATGTACTCTGGCATTAACACTTCTGGATGAGACCCTTACAAAGAGAAGGAAATCTGCCTCATCATAACACAACTTCAAAGATTCAAGATGGTAACTTGAAACTTGAAACCCTGTTTCCAAAAATGTTGGGACACTGTGTAAAATTTAAAAACCAGAATGTAATGATTTGCAAATCATATAAACCCATATTTAATTGCAAATGTACATTTACATTTTGCACAGCGTACCAACCTTTTGGGAACAATATTTTCTTCCAAATCATTTTGGACTATTGCTATTAGTCTACTCATCATGAAATGTTTACACAAAATAAGAGGCAGGTATCATAATCCACAAAACTCTGGGCTTTTATCTTAATTTTTAAAAAATGGTAAGATATACCTATGCCTTTTCCTCCCCTGAGAAAATGAATTTTGTACACATTTAGAGATCATGTAATGACTTATAGGAGATTGCTGTGTTTTCGAGGGTACATTAACACTGTTGGTACCTTGGGATGCTAAAATATACCTGTAGAGCATCCTTTATGTGACATTGTACCAAAACAACAAAGAAAGAAACAAAAAAAAGTTTAGGGTTTTAAATGACAATGTAGCTATACAGTATGCAGAAAGCTCTGATCATATGTGAACTTTGTTCTTTTCTTTATCTCATTTCTTTCTTTCTTTCTTTCTTTTTTTCTTTCATTCTTACTATCTTTTCTTGTCTGCATTGTTTCTCCATCTCCTTTTCTGTCTTTCCCTCAGTGTAGAATCACAGTAGAAGAACAAAAATGAGGATGACCTGAGAGAGACACACAGCAATCTGTTCCTAAATATATTATTTTGTGTATATCAGATTTGCCCTAAAATAATGGTACAGCCAAAAATAAGTGGTGAAAATATTCACCACTGATCTGAACAAGAAGTGGAAAGCAAACAAGAAAGAAAGAAAGAAAGAAAGAAAGAAAGAAAGAAAGAAAGAAAAAAGAAAGAAAGAAAGAAAGAAAGAAAGAAAGAAAGAAAGAAAGAAAGAAAGTGTTTCTACTGTGTGTTTAGATTGCATCTTGCTGAGAACTCTGATGAGCAAACACTGGCCTTTTACATCATCATCCCAACGCTCAGATACAGAAGAGATGTAAGATTCTGCCACTCCATAGCATTTTAAGTGTTTTTTTTTAAATAATGATTGCTTTTGCAATAACCTAACATACTAAACTAGACAGTTGAGGTACAAAAAAAAACATTAATGACAATATATCCCATACATTTCCTGTACAGGTTCATTAGCTTGAGCGTGCACCAATGCATGTGTGTACTGCAAAAATGCAAATGTTTGAGTGTCAGGTGGGTGTGTACTTGTCTTTCACATCCAAAGTTTTTGCCTAATGCAAATATATGGTAATGAACTTACCCGCTGGGTCCAGGTCGCTGGTTCTGGGGGAAACGCCAGTCAGCGTTGGGAGGTTTTTGCTGTAGAGAAAAAAAGACACTTCTAATTCTTCACAAAAAAAAGACATTCATACATCTGTCCAACTGTTGGTTCCAAAATCTTGGTGCTGACGGATAGTGGTATTGCTGTTTTGTGGACATGTCAGTACACAAGCACAATGGAACTGTGGCTGTCACATTATTCTGGAAAGAAAACAGCTATATAGGCAAAGAAACAAAGGAGTTTGTGTGTGTGGCTAAAGGGCTGTTTTCATTGCAACACACAGAAATCACCTTGACATCTGTCTACTTGCTCTACCTCCAGTGTAAAGCACTTAAAGCCATTTCAAAGTGATAATAGCTATAAAGCATGCACAGTGTAGAATGAAGGACCTGAAATGTAGCACAGAACCTCCACAACAATACGTGATGGCTCCCTGACCCAGGGAATAAGCACTAGCACTAATTGAGTGAATGTTTGATACTACAGCCAGCAAACAAAGGAACCATTGTGTTTACAGTGAGAACCCAGGACATGCTCAACAGACAGGAAGCATATAAGACAGCATATGACTCAAATGGCTCTGGACAGAGGCTCTAAAATCCTTAAAAATGCAGAGAAACTATGGAGAAATAAGAGCTTCGCTACCTAAAGGAGGGAGAGAAATAAAGAGAGAGAGAGAGAGAGAGAGAGAGAGAGAGAGAGAGAGAGAGAGAGAGAGAGAGAGAGAGAGAG
>JBBPDC010000129.1:3721747-3739682 GCA_037974485.1 Hemigrammopetersius urotaenia | reverse complement strand
AGAGAGAGAGAGAGAGAGAGAGAGAGAGAGAGAGAGAGAGAGAGAGAGAGAGAGAGAGAGAGAGAGAGAGATTAACTGTACTGTTATAATGCTGAATTATTAAAAGCCTTAAAAACCTAGACATGTGCATCAGAGCTAAACTAACATCTGTTCTATTCTAAGAGTAGCAGTGTGCAGCACACTCTCACAGAAACACTCAAATGTCCCACAAAATTGAACAAAGTCTGTAAGGCTATGCAGAGTCCATTAATGTACACACACAGTAAATACTGCTTTAACCGCTGAACGCACACACACACGGCAAACACTATCACTGCTGTTGCCAGCATCCATCTGTGTAATATGGACACAAGAAGCCTTGACCTGGACACAGAAACAAAATGCTAAAATATCAAATAGGTATATGATTTCAGAAAAGTGATATGACCCTCTCATAGTTAGACTCTTTATATTATTAGTCTAAATATCCCCTCTGTGTAAATGTATACAAAACAGTGCTTTGGCCTTCTCTCAAGGACTCTGTGCATGGGTTTGTGTGTGTGTGTGTATCCTTAGGTAACACACTGAAGAGTGGAATGTGAGTAGAGGTAGCGTACACACCAGCCCACACTCTGAAACCTGAGGGAGAACATTAGTCATCTAGATTTCTCTTGGTCTCTATGCTTTTGATCCCTCTATATCCCCCCTCCTGTGATCTCTTCATTACTTTATTTGCCTCATCTCTCTTTTCAGTTTTAGCTGTCAAAAGGCAAACCAAAGAGGAGAATTAGGTTAGTGTTTTCACATTCCAGTACTATGACAATGAACAGTTAAAGTGAGAGGTCATCCTGTATCCCACCCAGAAAACTGTTTAAAAAAGTCTGTAAACTGTCTAACATTGCATGATAAGATAAAGTAAAAATATTCATTTCACAGATGATGATAACTATGCTAAATCAAAGCAATTTGGTTACAAATAAATGTATAATAAATTATTCTCAAATGCTAGTGCTGTGCGGCTTCACGTTTCATGTTTAGATGTGTCCAGAATGATGAACAGAGCTATAGATTAATCCATAATCACTAAGAATGCTGATAGCAATGAGAATAAAGTTCTTATTAAATGAACACACAGAATGCCTTGCATTACCAAAGCAGTAATACAATCAAGACAAACATTGATGTAAGCATGGTATTGCCCTTCACTCCAGTGATTCTTATGTTTTTTAGCATTAAATAATAATTTGATAAATGATTCAAAATTCACTGGCAGTTTATATAAAAGACAACTCATAACCATGGATAAAATAACTGAATAATTCTGACTTTAGGGCACTTGCTACTGGGCTATGGTTGGGTCATGCTTTCAGCTCAAAAGCCATGACCCCCATTCCTGGCCCAGGGGTCATTACAAAAAGCACTGTCTCAATACAACCTCTAGGAAATTTCCCACATGAGGTTAACCTAAATGATAGCTTTTAGCACTCGTCTGCCATGACATGTGTTTAAATGAGAACTTTAATGAAACAGCTGTGGTTCAGTGGGTAAATTCTCTTAGCCAGGACAGAGACCACTGTTTGAATCCCACCAAGGGTAGAGCAGAAAAACAGAAGTTTCTAATGGTGCGGTACAATCTGTTGTTTGTTTAAACACTTCAGTGGTGTAATGTATACACAAAGCAAGAGTTCACCTATGGCATAAATATCAAAACACTCACAAGTCAAAACGTGAAATAATACAGTGAAATCTTACACTTAATGGTTCCTAGTTTAAACACAATTGTAGGAAAATAGAAAATCCTCTTGCACATCTAATTTATAAATGTAGTTACATTCAGAATCATCCATTGAGACGTTCTTTAGGGAACCAAAAGTGTTTCTTCTGGGCCGTCACTCCAACAAAGTCATTTTTGGAGTGTGTTCTATAACAACACAAATACTAAAAATTGAACTGCACTAGGAGAACTGTGGCAAAGAAGTCTTATATGTGGCCACATGTGTCAGACAAGACAGTGTGCTAACACTCTGAGTGCCAGTCTCATTTATAAACATGGAAACCGGATGCAAACAGAGACTTCCCACCCAAACCAAACACCACAGGAGAAAAAAAAAAGCAAGGAAAACAGCTGCTTCTATGCATTCATCATTACACGCATCCTTTTGCTGACCTTACAAAAAACAAGACTTTACCCTGTTCTCTACACCAGGGAGAAAGTTCCTCTTACCTAATTATGCCGTCCTACAATAATGTTTCCCATTTCTTTGTTATGCCCAACCTCTAGAGTATGTAGTCAGTCCTTTGTATATGAAACACACACAGTAGAAACAAAAGAACCCGGCAATGTTTCTGTAATCATCACAGCTTGTAACGGATCAGTCTTATTGTTCTGACAGTTCTCAAACCAGAAGCTGTGAGCAATGTCACATTAATTAAATGTGTTGCATAAAGCACTTTAAACACAAAGGAAATGTAAACCTGTTTTCCAGTTTTCCATGATCAGTCTAATTGTTGGCCATGTTTAATATAAACATTTGATTGCTTCCAACTGAGAGGGTTAGGTCGCCTTCTAACCTTGCCAATGGCCAATCTAATACATCCTCAGTTAATATAAATAAGGATACCAGGAGTTGAGTACCCTGGTTATGGAGAACCAGATTCATACAGCTTGGTGATTTTCCTACTCACACATACCTGACTCAAGTTACCTAGTTTGGTTGGTGTGTTTGAACAGAGAAATCACCAAACTGTGAAATAATCCTGCTTTCCAGGAACAGGGCCCCACCTCCCCGATATATGCACTGCTTCATTTTGTTCTTCATCTTAATGATTATTATTGTCCTGTCAGGCCTTTGCTAAGGGAACTTATGGATAATAATACTCAAGCAATAGCAATAACACTATGGATGTGACATTCTTTAAGATATTAAAGAACAAATTAAACTTGTGCAACACAAAATCATTATGTTTGTTTTTTATATATATTATTATATCTTAATTGCAAAGTTAAACATTTCTGCCTGGGCATTTATGTTCCCTCTAACACAATTTTTTCCTCTACGGTAGAACTTTCATGGGACTCATACAGAAAGACTCAACCTGGTAATTAAACTACAGACATAACATTGTATAATTCCAGTTTGACTAAACTCAGTGATCTAGTACTCCATCCGAAACTGCCTGGAGTTAATTCATCAATCTGATAACTGTGATACAGTCTCCAGCAGAACTTTCTTCTCCACAAGCACAGTTTAGGCCACTGCACTGCACTACACTGATGTAGGTTAATCTACCCTACCCACAACCACTTTTAAACACTGACACTGAATGTGAGCCACACACACACATCTCTGGAGGGGAAAATGGCTTCCATGGTGATCAGCGGTCTCAACAAAAAACACACACAGGATGAGGAAAAGAGGAAATGACTGCTGGAAACATGGACTGCTAAAAGACAACTGGCTGCTTAAGACACTCTGGGTCTCTGAAAACTGGTAAAAACAAAGAAAACTGTGCTGTTTATATGATAACGCAAAACACTCTCTCCATAATAACAGTTAAAGAAAAAGGGAGATGTGGAAGATAAAAGAGATAAAAGAGACAAACTGGTGCAATATAATCCGATGCCCTTTTTGGTCCCAGGGCCATTATTTCTGTTGAATTATAAGGCCTAATGCGGTCCTGTCTTTACACTCTTGTGCTCTATGTCAGAACCATTAATAGGCAGTCCTTCTGTTATTGATGCAGCTCACATGCCTTCATACAAAACGCACACACACAGAGCACGTGTCATTATGGCAGAGGAGCCAGATGGTCTCCTCACAGCCCTAAGGCCAAAATGACTCCCAAAGGACTAAGCAATGGGACACGAGGGAGAAGCTGAGAGATTGAGAACGAGAGAACGAACTGGAAAACAAATTCTCATTCTCAGGCTCTTCCTTCAAAACTATATTATAGACACCAGAGATTATACAGAGCCCTGCTTCAACAAACAGCAGTTATAAATAACGTTGGTCTGAAGCACCAAAGAATTTCCAACTCACATATCACATTCCAAACCCAGGAAAAACAAAGCTTTAAGAAGTTTGACTCACACCTTTACTTCAAGTTCAAAAGAGGATAAATAAATGTTTAAATGAAATTTGGTAAGGAGTACCAGTACCAAATGTACTAACTCTACACACATTTAGTATGTTTCTACTGAGAGGATTCTGGCTAAGCGTCTGAAAGAAACTACATTTCTTCTATGGTCTAAGGGAAGTCTGAATTCCGGTTAGAATGGAAATGTATTAAGGGATTGGCCAGAGGTGACACACTCACACATAACTGGAGGTCACATGACTCCAAAGGTATGGGATCAATCACTAGCGCCCAGCACAGCAGGAAGTCCGGGTCACAGGATGACCTCTGGGATCCTGTTATTCAGCCACTGTCTTCTTCCTCTCTACAGCCCATCTACTCTGTCCTCATTTATCTGTACCCACTTTCCTTCTCAACACAAACCTCATTTTTCTTACTCTAGATCCCCTGGTTTTCATTCTTTACATGTCTGTATGCATTTTATTTTATTTTTTTGTTTACTGACATCTCATTATTCTTGGTTTGATTCCAAACTTAAGTTTGATTTTAAAAATAATAGTTCTAAAATATCTAAAACACCACTAAAAGGCCCATGGAGTTTTTCCTAATGTAAAGCATATACCATTCCTCTCCAACTGTATCCTGAGAAAATCCAAGTGAGGTGGTACAAAGCAGAAAATGTTATTTTTAAGGAAAAACATAGTTTTAAGGTTCTACAAGCCTGGAAAACTGTTTGTTGCACGTAGAGACAGCAAGACCATCCCACCCAGAACTACTGAACATTATGGAATGTTACTGGCTTATTGGCTTATGTGCTGAGCTGACTGCTCACCTCATTGGCTGAGTTCATTAAGTGCTTCCTGGTTAGGGTCATGTTTAAAGTGTTGTTATGGCTCAGCATTGGAGTCTTTACAAATACAAAGTCACTCCTGCTGGAGAGGGTTGAGTAGCAGGGTCTATATGTGCGTGTATGAGGCTCCTGAGGACCCCCTACCACCTCCATGTACCGGATTGGCCCATCTGTGTTTAGCTGAAGGTGAAGGTCCTTATGGTTGCGCTGCTGGTAGCCATGTCTGGAACGGAAGCCCTTCCTTGGGTAGCAGCACTCCAAGTCATCCCTGTGTCTAAGGCACCGCACAACTACCACTATAGTGGTCACAAGAAAGACTAATGTCACACAGCCCAAAGATATGATGAGGTAAAGGGTTACATCTGTCATCCCGCTCACTTTATGAGAGAAAGGTGTTTTGTGGGCGTCTGAGGCTGCATCTGCAATCTTCTCTTCCACGTTGACTGTGACGGAGACGGACGTGGACTTGGGAGGCTCTCCACTGTCCTGCACGACCACCACAAAGCTATAGGATGAGCGTTCTCCACCACTCTGATCCTCATCAGCCAGTTTCCGCATGGTGCATAGCTCACCTGTGTTTCTTCCAATTCGGAAGTATGCTGCATCATCGCTAGGGGCGATGCTGTAGAACAACCAGGCATTATACCCACTGTCCGGGTCAAATCCCACAATCTTGTTCACTCGGTGGCCAATGGGAGCAGAACGGAGGACGGACAGCTGGAGGCCTGAGTCATCTGAAATGGCAGGGTAAAGAATGACAGGCGGATTGTCATTCTGGTCAGTGACGAAAACATGGACGGTAACATTCGAACTGAGTGGCGATGTCCCAGCATCATGTACCTGCACTTCAATCTTAAAAGCATTAATCTGTTCATAGTCTAATGAGCGCATAGTACGGATATTCCCATTCTCAGGGTTGATATACACATAAGAGGACACAGGGGTGCCATGGATGGTGGATGTCAAGATTGAGTAGGTAAGACGAGCATTGTCCCCCAAATCTGGGTCAGAAGCTGAGACTGTCGTTATTGGCGTATCAGGGGCATTATTCTCTGGAATATCTACACTGTAAGAGGGCTGGGAGAATACTGGAGCATTATCATTCACATCAGAGAGGCTAACTACAAACGTCTTGTGAGAAGACAATGGGGGCGTGCCTGCATCTGTTGCCGTGACAACCACAGTATACTCTGGGACAGTTTCCCTGTCCAAATGGCTGTCAGTGACAAGGGTATAATGTTCCTCAAAGGCAGATTTCAGTTTAAAAGGCAAACCCGGTGACACCTTTAACGTCACCTGACTGTTTTTACCAGAGTCTAAGTCCCTTAGTGTGATAAGTGCAATGACAGTGCCAGGCTCAGCATCCTCGCTGATGGGGCTGGTGAGTGAGGTTAACGTCACCTCTGGAGTGTTATCGTTTACATCTGTTATTTCTATTTTGACGTTACATGAGCCCTCCATGGCGGGTGTACCACTATCCCGGGCCTGGACAGTGATGTCATAGACCTTGGTTTGCTCATAATCCACCTCCCCAATAACACGAATTTCCCCACTTTTAGAGTCTACACTGAACAGGCTAAAAATTCTGTCTGGCGTGTATTTGCTAAACAGGAATGTTACGTCCCCATTGGTTCCAGAGTCTGCGTCAGTGGCATTGAGTTTTGCTACAACAGTTCCCACGGGAGAGTTTTCAAAAAGACTGACCCTCTTCACATTCTCGTCAAACACTGGCGCGTTGTCGTTTACGTCCAGGATTTTAATGAGCAGCAGGGTGGTGCCCGACTTCTCGGGCTGCCCACCGTCCACGGCCGTGAGCAGCAGACGGAACGAGGCCTGCGCCTCGCGGTCCAGAGCCTTTTCCAGCACAAGCTCCGGGAACTTGCTGCCGTCGCTCTTGGTCTCGACCTTCAGGCCGAAACAATCGTTGGGCGCCAGGTGGTACGTGCGCAACGAGTTCACGCCCACGTCGGGGTCCCGCGCGCTCTCCAGACGGAAGCGTGTTCCAGGTGCGGCCGCCTCCGAGATCTCCAGGGAAGAGTTGTGCGCCGGGAACTGTGGCGAGTTGTCGTTCACATCCACGATGTCTACGAGGACGCGGTGCATGTCCAGCGGGTTCTGTAGGACGATCTGAAGGAGCAACGAACACGCCGCGTTTGAGCCGCACATGAGCTCCCTGTCGATCGTTTTCTTGATGACCAGCGCGCCGTTGGCCGAATTGATCTCGAAGTACTGGACGCTGGAGTCCGAAACCACGCGCACGTTTCTCTCAATAATCCTCTGAGGAGTGAGAGCCAAATCCTTCGCTATATTCCCCACGAGTGAGCCCGCTTTCTGCTCCTCCTGAACGGAGTACCTGAGCTCCCCAGACACGTTGGACAAGCAGGAGAGAGTGAGAGAGAGCGCGACGCACAGCGCGCGCCATTCCGGGCACCAGCTCATCTTTCTCAACTCCATTGTGAAAGAGAGAGAGAGAGAGAGAGAGATGGAGGAGAACAGAAAGTTTGGAAGCGCTTTACCCCTTTGATCAATCCATATTTCCCCTTAAACGGTCCTTACCACGCCGTTCGAAACTTAATCCGTTTGGTGTGGAGTACAATGAGGCGTTTTCGAGAATCCATAGTGACCAAAAAAGTCAGTAAATTGCCAAAGGAGAAAAAGACAGTCCATCTAGCCGTCTCCCAAAACTTCCCAGCGCTGCCTGTTCCTCTCCGTTCTTTGGTGAGGGAGGAGACTGGGCCACAAAGTCCCATATCCTATTGGTCAGGAGCGAGCAACAGGCTCTACGCGCCTGTTTTCTTTTCCCACCCATATTCCAGCCTGCTGTGTTGGGGTTGGCTGGTAAAATTCTTATTTCGTAACATACGATTGGCTAATGGCGGCGACTCTGTCTCTGCGGCTCATTTTCATCAGCACTGACCACTCTTTCCCTTGCTGACCAAAATCAAGAGTAGGATGAGGATTGTGGCTAAGAATGGATGGGAAGTAACGCGCCTCGTATAAATTCTTTCCTCATTTTTGTGGGGACGCAAACCTTTGAGAGCGGTCTGAGAGAAGTGTGAGACGGACACAATCGCTCAGAGTGACTCTGGCTAAACATTTCAAGAGGCAACTAAGATGGGTGAACAGGTTATTCATTTCAACCTTCAGTGACACGTTTTTTGTATTTTACGACTGACTATTTTAGTAAGACCAATGAAAAAAAAAACTGCTTAAAACAAGCTGTACAGACACAGCCGAAAATGGCCACAAAGGCAAAGTGGAGAATTTACCACACGAGGGCGCTGTTTCTAAATCAGCTCAGTTTATTCTCCTTTCAAACTGTGTTGAGCTGTGAAACGCTATGTTGAGTGTTTCAACATCAGTAATGTTATATATATTTTTTTACATTTAGCCAGTTTGCTAGTTTTTAATGCAATAAGGAGACAAAACAGGCATCAAATTTACAAAAAGGAAAGACAATGACAGTGTGGCCAGTAGTTAAGTGTAAGGTTGACCATTCTGTCATACATGAACACAACACAACTCACAGTGGGAACAGCATGGAATTCTTCCTCTGCATTTAACCCATTCACCAAGTGTTGCAGCGGGCCGCCAAAAACACAGCGCCTAGGGCAGTGTGTGGGGCCGAAACATTGGTCAAGGGTACCTCAGAAGTGCCACCAGCAGTCTTTTTATTTAAAAGGAGGGCAAATGCCCTAACTACTAGTCTACCAACTGCCCAGCTGATCTCAAGCTCAAGGAAAGTGAGTGTTGAGTATAGTTTAGTATAAAATTACCTTTTAACAGCAAACTACTTTTATCTATCTATTTACTTACTAAATTACAGACAAATAAAATGTATTACATATAGAGAAAATGTGGGTTGGCTGGTTGGTTACCATTACTCATTCAAGTAAAGACAAAAAGCCTGATTTGGTTGTTAAATCTTTATGCTGCACTATATTATTACAAAGCTAAATAAAGTAAAACAAATCTAATTTAATCATGATTTTTCACAAAATATATGAGCATGACTACACTACACAAACTCACCTACTGACTTTCAAAATTCCAGGAGTGCTGACGAGGAGCATTTGGGCACAAAGCTTTTTTTGTTTAAAACAAGTTATTGTGTAATGCATTATTGTAGGCTTGGACACTGTATATCCATCTAAATACCACATCACTCATGCTTAACAACACATTTTGCTCACCTGCTGACTCTCAAATGTCCAGGTGCTGTCAGGTAAAGAGGCATCCAGCGTGTTGATCATGTCCTTAAAGTCAAATGTGCTGCTGTGCTTAATGAGGGTGAAATCGCTGAAGTCTGTCATTGGCGTGAGACAGGACCTAAATGATTGGCTCTGAGACAGCATGTCCCCTCCAAGGACCTCCACATACTTAATAGGCCCATCTGTGTTCAGCTGGATATGCAGGTTTTGGTTGGGATTTCTGAAGTCAGTTTGTCTCAGGAAACTGCTTCTGCTTTTTCTTATACACTTCACCACTAAGATGACAAATGTCACCAGGGACAGGAGGGACACAGAGGCCAAAGAGACAATCAAGTAAAATGTGATGTGGTTATTTCTACTGATGGGCTCTGGAGCGTTGTGCTGGAGGTCTGAAACTGGTTCATGGAGGCCATCCTCTAACACTATGTTCACTGTAATAGTGGATGACTGCACTGGATCACCATTATCCTTTGCCTCTATGAGAATCCTCTGAGAAGAGTCATCATTCTCTGAAACTGCACGTTTAGTCCTCACCTCACCTGTGTAAGTATTCAAACTGAATAAAGCCTCATCTGAATTCTCCAGAAGCTTGTAGGAGATCCAGGCGTTGTGGCCTGAGTCAGCATCCACTGCAGTCACCTTGGTTAGCAGGTGGCCTGCTTTAGCAGAGCGAGGGATCTTGTAGTTAGAGGCAGCATATGGGTAGATAACAGCAGGGACATTGTCATTCAGGTCCAGAATAAACACATGAACTATGGCATTGCCGCTCAGAGATGGTGAGCCGTGGTCTTTGGCCTGCACCTGTATCTGAAACACCTTCAGTTTCTCGTAGTCAAAAGTGTACATGCTGTAGATGCTGCCATTATCCGGGTTAATGTACACATAGGATGAAATTGATACATCCTGCACTTTAGAGTCTATGATGGAGTATGAAATCTTTGCATTCTCACCCATGTCTGCATCAGAGGCTGACACTGTACATATTATTCTCCCAGCTGGGACATTCTCTTTGACATATATGGTGTATGAGAGCTGAGAGAATACTGGAGGGTTATCATTGACATCTTGAACCATAATTACCACTGATTTCTGACTAACAAGAGGAGGACTGCCGAAGTCTGTGGCACAGATTTCTACATTATAATTAATATTTTTCTCACTGTCCAGACCAGCCATTGTGGCCAGTTCAAAGTGGTTTTCAAAGCTTGGAATTAACTTAAACGGTGTATTGCCGTTTACCTGGAGAGTGACCTTTCCATTTTCATTTGCGTCTAGATCCCGAACATTTATTAGCCCCACCACGGTACCTATGGGGCAGTCCTCAGGTACTCTGTCAGCCAGGGATTTAATAATTATCTCAGGCCTGTTGTCATTGGCATCTATCAGGTTAATCTGAACGTTGCAGTGCCCCTCCATTTCGGGATTACCCCCGTCTTTAGCCACTACGTCAACTTCGTAGGATGAAACCTCTTCATAATCGAGTGACCCCTTCAATGCTAACAACCCTGTTTCTGAATTCAAAATGAACTTTTCTAGAACGTCATCAGCGGTCCGTTCTCCAAATAAGTATCGGATTTGACCATTTAAACCTTCATCTAAATCTAGGGCTTTAAGCTGGATTATAACAGCGCCAGGTGGGCTTGTTTCGCTTATGGCAGATTCATAAGTTTGTTTCGTGAAGCGAGGCGCGTTATCGTTCACATCCAGAACCTGCACGGTGATTTTAGCAGTGCCAGATTTACCAGGGCTGCCCCCATCCACAGCAGTCAGCAGCAGCTCGTGAGTGGAGCGTTTCTCCCTGTCCAGAGATTTCACTAAAACCAGCTCTGGTAACTGTCTACCATTTTTCAAAGTCTTGGCAGCGACTGAGAAGTATTCGTTGCTGCTCAGACTGTAGGACCGAACAGCATTGCTGCCAACGTCCGGATCCTGCGCACTCTCGAGAGGAAAGCGCGTTCCAGTCACGGCATGCTCTGCCAAGTTCAACACTATCTCCTTCGTGGCGAAACTCGGCGCGTTGTCGTTTATGTCCTGAACTTCCACGACCACCCGATGCAGCTGCCACGGAGAGTCCGCGATCACCTCCAGCGGGAGCGCGCAGCTGCCGCTGTGGGCACACACAGCCTCTCTGTCTATCCGCTCCTCCACCAGCAGCTCCCCCCTCCCCAAATCCAATCTGAAATAGCGCACGCCAGCCTCGGAGGCGATCCGCACCTTCCGGATCGACATATCGGCCAAACTCATGCTCAAGTCTTTCGCCAGGTTTCCCACCACCGAGCCCTTTCTGGACTCCTCCGGTACTGTGTACCGAACCTGCCCGTCCACTGTAGACCACCAAACACACGCACACATCAGCCGGAGAGCCAACACACACCACACAGAGGCGCGCACCAAGTTATCCATATAGATCAGTGAAGTATGACGAAGATAAAATCCACAAAATCTGCATAAACATGCCTAAAGAACACTAAAACGGTTTGTAACTAAAACAAAGCAGAGAGTCCAGAAAAACTACAGACGGCAAGCCAGGTGAGCGTCTTTATCTCCATCCGCATAGGAAGAGCAGCGTCTTTTAAAAGCTGATGCTGATGCTGGGACACTGGATCGCTCAAGAGTTGTTTGAACTCCTATTGGTGCACAAGGGTTGTAGAATGTACCAATAAGAGCCCGGCTAATGCGCATGACATAAATAAAGAGAAGGAAAGGATGAGAGCGCAGATAGTGTCACTTGAGTTTGAATTAAAACACAAGATTACGTACAAGCATAAACAGGTGCGAAAATTAGTAATTAAGAGCAATGACCCCCAACCCCCAGGCTGCGGAACGGTACGGGGCCGTGGGTCATGTGGTACCGGTCCGCGGGCTGCACAGAAAAAAAACTGTGGATGTTACCCCTGTTATGTTGTTGGCTCGTTGTTATGAAAATGCTGTTAATAAGGCTGCGAATACACATTGGATTTACGTTTATTATTATATTTTAAAGATACTCCATTATTATATATTTAAAATATCCCGATTTTATGCGTATCATTTATTTGTATAAATACGTATATGTATATCTGCCGCTCCTTAAAGTCCGGGCCGTGAGATAGTTTCTGATATTAAACCGGTCCGTGACGAAATAAAGGTTGGGGACCACTGATTTAGAGTATGATGTGTACGGACTAACAGTGATGTTGGTGAGGACCAAGGCTCACCGTGTTAATAACACAAATATAACAATTTGGTTTGTTGTCCAAATCATCAGATAACCTCCAAAAGTTTTATATGTAATGTCGACAATTGGGTCAAAATCAGAAAACATTATTTCAGTCAGTAGGTTGTTTTCTGATATGGTAAGTTTCACATTAAAACTCTGTAAACAGAAAAAAAAAGAAAACAAAAATGTTCACATTAAACCTCTTTTAATTAATCTATTTCTCTGCATCATTCACTAGTCTTATTTATTATGTTCATCAACAGGACCACCACTGAGCAGGGCTAGAGGAGGATCAACACAAACTGCAAAGCATTAGCTTATCATCAGTAAGCTCATGTCTGCAAGGTGAACCAGCATATCTAATAAGTGGACAGTACTGCTGTGTCTGACACACTGACATACCGCTCAGTGTCATTGCTGTAATGAAAATGATCCACCACCCAATCTGCTTACTGGTGGTCTGTGCTATTGATGACAGTGATCTTCAGCACCATAAGACTGGACAGCACCGTTTGAGACAAACAGTTTCTTTTCTTGAGCAAGCCATTTAGTGATGTATTTCATAATTTTGAAAGGTTCTGTGTCAATCAAACATCTAAAAAACACATCTTATGCATTAAACATGCAGACAGATTTTGCTTAAAGCTCCATGAGCTTTCAGTTAAAGAAGCATCAAGCAAACTGAGCTGCTGACTAGCACAAAAGGCTACAGCAACAGGGGACCCTGTCTTGTCTGCTGGGAACCCCCATTATGGTCAGGGACATACGCAGATGCATAGTTTGCCTACGCAGATGCATAGTTATGTCTAAGAATGGCCCTGCTGGCCCTGTGTGATGATGCTCTCCACAGCACTTGAATAGAAAGTCCTAATGATTACTGGAGAAACCCCAAACTTCCTCAGTTGTCAGAGATGGTACAGGGGTTTCCTAGCCCTTTTGGACTGGACCTGAATGTGTTCAACCCTTGTCAGGTCTGAGGAGGTGTCTTTGACATACATGTGGAACAAGGCCTGAGAAGACATTTGAAAGCACACCCCTCTGCACTGGGAGATTCCAGTGAGTAATCTTGGAGTCAGAAAGTCTTGAAAGAGCTGTTTTCATTTTTAAGCACATATTGCCATTATTGCTGGGAGTTTTTGTGCTTCTAACAGCTATAATGATCCTTGCAAAGTTTTCATGGATAGGAATCATTACATTTTATTGGTGCCACTTTTTATGTGGTGACTTTTTATGTAAAATGCTTATTCTTATTTATATAGGACTTCACAGATGTAGAGGGAACTTTTACAGCCTATGTGCTCTTGTGCACTTGGTGGGAAACTAATATATTTCAGCTGTTTGAGAGGTACAAGACACAGGGTGCTTTTGTCTCATTGTCAATCCCATCATTCAGGTAGAACATTCAGGCATAACCTGAAATAATTCTTACCAGGCACTGCAGTCTGTGTCAATATAGCTGAGATATTTCAATGACCTGTGACCACTTGAATAAAATATCTTGAGTGTTTAGCTTATATTTATATTTTATATTATATTTATATATATCTACATTTGGCAGATGCTGCTATCCAGAGAAAGTAGAGGTGAATCATGTTATAGTCAACTAAGGGATCATCTTTACGTTCTACATTTAAATTTTCCAGCTGTAAAATATTATGAGGTTTAGACCTATGGTCTAAAATATAATGTACAATCATGTATTGTTTTCCCTAAAGACAATCCACACAGCTTACTTTAGATTTAGTAAAGTAAAAACTTAAGGCAACATTGGAACTGAAAGAAAGCAGGGAGATCTCTGTTTAATGTTCTGTAGATTACAGGCACACAATTTCTCACAGTCAATAATACACTCTTAAAGAGAAAGGCCATTAATGGATGCACAACCACAATATATGCATGTATTATTATTATTATTTGTAGTAGTAGTAGTATTATTATCGTTGTAATGATTATTATTATTTTTATCATTATTATTATTATTATGATTATTTTTATTATTATTATTATTATCAATAGTATTCGCAATAAAACAAAAATGTCTAACAATAATTATAATAATACCTACACACATCGAATATTGAAGAATTAATAAATAAATGAATAAATGAATAAATCTCATTACATTACTGCAGCACCCAGATAGGACTCTACATTTCTGATTGAGAATCTGAACTCTTCAGTGCCGCCCTGTGGTAAATTATGCAAACCTCACCCTGCTTTCTGTGCCCCGCGCAGAGCGACCCTCAGCGGCAAGTCTGCATAAGTGCGCTTGAGAACGCAGGCAACAAGATTTTTATCTACAAAACCAATCTTGGTTGCATTTGTGCGACATAAGGAAAACTGAGACAGAAAATTAAATTGCTGTTCTAAAAAAATAAATGAATAAATAAAAAGCCCTGCATCAACATGTCTGGAGCTTAATATATGTCTTTTTTTCCACCAAATAATCTCTTTCATTTTTTCAATGATTTAAGGATAAAGTGCTTGAAAGAAAGAGAAAAACGAGAAGAAGCTGGAGTCAGGGGTGTAGAAGGCGGAGGGAAGGGGTGAGCTACAGAAAGCCCGTTTCAGCACCACGAGGGTGAACAGCGCCACACAGGCGAGCACGCTCCTCTGCATGCGGCACACAGCCATGCGAAAGGAAGCCATAAAAGTAGAAAGACATCCTACTCTCCTCCCACAGAGACACGTTTGTGAAGACTGGTCAGACAAACAAACCGCTACGCCTTATTCGAACACCTACCCACTCTCCACGAATCAAAGAACCAAGATTTTACAGGAAAGGTTTCGATGTTAGTTAATTCAACTAACTGACTAACTAACTAACTAACTAAATAAATAAATATGCAAACAAACAAATAATTCAAAACAAAAAAAAATCACTTTATCCCATGTCATTTGGAGCTTTATATTGATCATGAACGTTTTGGCCCAGTTTAAAAAGCACCTGGTATTTTTAAATTATTTTTTAAAAAAAGCCAATAAGCAACTAAAATGGAGATACACGATTTTGTTCAGAGAGCGACAAAATATATTTTGAATATTCAAAAAGACTATTATGATTTTTTAAATTATGAAGTAAATATAGTTTTACTTCAGATATCTAAAATGTTATAGGCTGCTGAATATATCACCAAGATTGAAAGCTCTAGGCTTCAGAACAAAGCTTGGATGCGTGAAGTCTTTGTAAAAACAAACACAAGGCGCTTGATGTCATGCTAGATGTTCTACTTCTGTAGAAGGATTGGTGTTCAGAAATGACCTCTGTAAGGTGTTTTAGCTAAAGTAATAATGCTACATTACTGATGCATTTTAATTTTGGTATTGTGTTATATAATATGCAATACAATACAATAATACAAATGTATAATATCATTCTGCATGACCTAGTAACCAGCAAAGGGCTTTAACTGCACAATGGTTTTATATTTATCATTACACTTTCAAATGAATTGCACAGTACAAATCATGCCTGTGGTCCTTAACATTTTTAAAGCAAATTTCTTACCTTTATTGAGTCACAGCGAGGGACCAGAGTAGGAACAATCACAGATCAGGAGGCCACAGCATCAGGAGCAGCAGGTCAGCATGAAAAAAGTGAACATGAAGAAGTTTAGTTAGAACATGCACTACTTAAACAGTTCAGGGCCCAAACTTATACTTACCCATACTCTTCACAATACAGTACATATTTGAGTTCTTTTTGGTATACAAGTAGTGAAAACAATAAAAAACAGTAGTTAAGGTTAGAGTTTTTGCCATTTTGACACACTATGATGGACAGATGGCATTTTCAAAATAAATCAGAAAATGAAATATAACCCACATAACTGGGGGACGTCATAGAGAACCATAAAAACTAAAAGAATAATTTCAATGCTTGGTCAAATATACATTTGCTATGATGAAGAACATCTATATGGTTCTTTATGTAACTTTTTAATATGGTTTAATAAAGCAACAAAAAAGATAAAGCATCACTGTTATGAGTCGAATAAGCCCAAGCAAAACCAGAACCATACTTTTACATTTAAAAACAAATTACAATAAAAATATTATGGCATCCAGTATGTTAAGTCATGTGTGTGTTTCAGAGTGCACCAGAGCTGGACTGGCCCCGGTGGGCTGATGGTAAATTTGAGCCGGCCAGGTAAATTTGGCCTGGCGCAGAATCCCGGAATAAAAACATAAGTGATGAGGATGCAGAATCCTACGTGCTTGTACACACGTATCCCTCATACCCACAAATCCTCCCCTGCCCACTCCACACCCTACTCCCCATCCCCCCACCACTCTTTCTCTCTCTCTCTCTCACCTCTCTCTCTCTCTCTCTCTCTCTCACTCACTCTCTCTCACAATGCTCCATCACCACCACGACTATGACATTAAACTAGAATTTCAAACATCCATACTGGACTACTCCACCACCCAATCCAGGGCTATCTCATCCTTCATTTCTCCCTTTCTCCCATTTCTCCCTTTCCCTCATACCCTATCATTCCCCTTTGTGCTTCTCACAGCCTCCCATATACTCTGACAAAATGGTACAGCCCTGCCTGTGAGTCAGCTTGTTGCTGTGGAGACACATCCCAGGATGAAAATGGGTTAGATGGTGATAAAAATTGAAAGAAAAATGGAAAGAAAAGGCAGAATAAAAATGTGGAATATAAAGGCACATTGCACAATGGTATCCTATTATAGTACAGTGTTACTTTAGAAAACAGCTGATATATCAATCAGTAATACACAGTTTCTATCATCTTGGTACCCAAAAAAACATTGGTGAGATAGGAAGATAATACAACAGCAGGACAGTTTTATTCAGAAATCTGTCTTTACAGTAAAGTGTATTTTTAGCCTGTGTTGCTATATACTGAAAGGGAGGGCTGCCAACACACCCTGCACAAAGACTGCAGTGTGGTGCAGCTGGAGAGGGGGAAGGGAAGGAGAGACAGAAACAGAGGGAGAGGGATGAAGACCCATGCGTCGCTTATACAGTGAGACCACTGGAAGCTTGGCTGATGACATACCACTCAATACAGTAAACACACAATATATCAAGAAATATCAAGATAAAGGCTATTAGTATAATTAATCTCTGTCCTTGAGTATTTCAACAATCAATCCTCATTCACAGAGCTAGCATAATTTGAAACAGATAGACCTGGTTACATTAGGAGCAAAAATGTAGAAATATGTATCTCACTCCAGACACAGAAATATACTGTATGTGTGTGTGTCTGAAGTTACAGTATATTTGAATGTGTAAGTTTGTCCTTCTGTCTCTCTGCCCTGATAATGCTAAAGTAATCCCTTCACAGGATCAACACACCCCATATGAGACACAGCAAAGTAGAACCCCCCCCCCACACACACACACACCCTCACACACACAGACACCTTCATACAAATGTAAAAATTCAAATACTTTCCAAACATAAATGCAGGATGTGTGTGATTGAGATGCATATGTGCGTATGTATGTGTATGTGTGTGTGTGTGTGGATGTGAGAGAGAGAGAGAGAGAGAGAGAGGGAGAGAGAGATGTATGTGTGTGTGTGTGTGTGTGTGTGTGTGTGTGTGTGTGTGTGTGTGTGTGTGTGTGTGTGTGTGTGTGTG
>JBBPDC010000129.1:3686734-3713590 GCA_037974485.1 Hemigrammopetersius urotaenia | reverse complement strand
TAGCTCACATCAGCTGAACGAGGCACCATTTCAGCCACCACAGAGCCACCAGTCTGTACTGGGTACAGAACCTGAGGTACGTTGTCGTTCTGGTCCTGAATGATAATTTTTACACTCACGTTGCTGCTGAGAGGTGGGTTCCCTCCGTCCTGTGCTTTTATGCGAATACTAAACTCTTTTGTTTGCTCGTAATCAAAAGAGCGAACAGCATGAATCTCCCCACTGTCTGCGTAAACTGAAATATAAGTCGAGGGTGAAAGTCCATTAACGAGAACATCCTCAAGAAAATATGAAATACGCGCGTTGTTACCAGAGTCTTTATCGCTCGCTGTAACTGCAAATATGGAATCTCCAGGAGTGTTGTTTTCCATCACATAAGAAGTGTATGAGCGACGTTGGAAAACAGGTGCGTTGTCGTTCACGTCAGAAATTTTCACATTTAGTGTTTTGTTCGCAAATAAAGATGGTGAACCTCCATCTCTAGCTGTTATTGTCACATTATATTCAGAGCATTTTTCGCGATCTAAAATGTGATCAGTGACTAAGCTATACAAATTAGAAGATGATGATTTGATTCGAAACGGTACATTCGAGTTGACTGAACATTTAATCTGTCCGTTTGTACCCGAGTCTATGTCTTTAATATTCAGCATCGCTATAACAGTCTCCGGGACGGAATCCTCTGGGATGGGGTTGGAAAATGAGATGACACTGATAACAGGAGCGTTATCATTAACATCACTGATCTCAACGAGCACTTTACTGGCATCATTTAGACCGCCTTGATCAATTGCTTCTATATTTAGCTCTAAGTGTTTAGATTTTTCAAAATCTAATAGGCCATTTACTGTTATGTCTCCGGTGTGTGCATCTATTGTGAACAACTCCGTGGCTTTTCCGGTGCTTTTTGAAAAAGAATACGTGACCTCACCATTCGCTCCTTTATCCCTGTCTGAAGCTCTAACGCTTACTACTGCACTGCCCTTTTGAGCATTTTCTGGTAAAGATACTCTGTATAAAGCCTGGCTGAAAACGGGAGGATTGTCGTTTGCGTCGATAACAATGACGATGATTTTAACTGTACTGGATTTTTGTGGAGTGCCTCCATCAAAGGCTGTCAGAATTAATTTATGCTGTTCTTGTTGCTCTCTGTCTAAAGGCGTTTGTAACACCATCTCAACGTATTTTGTGCCATCACTTCGAAATAATTCCTTTAAAGAGAAATGATCTGTTGGGTTAAGAGTGTATCTCTGCAGTGTATTTTGTCCCACGTCGGGATCATGCGCACTCTCTAAAGAAAACCACGAACCTGATGAAGCAGATTCCCTAATTTCAATTGTGATGTCTGTCTTGTCAAAAACCGGAGCGTGATCGTTGATATCTAATATTTCTACATCTACACGATGTAGCTCCATTGGGTTTTCTAGAATTATCTGAAAGTTTAAGGAACATGGAGTGACCTGGGCGCACAGCTCCTCTCTATCTATCCTCTCTCTCACTACCAGAATCCCTTTATCCACATTTAGACCGATGTACTCACGACTGTCCTCCGTAAAGATCCGCGCTCGACCAGATTTCAATCTTTTCACATCCAGGCCAAGATCCTGAAGAATATTACCCACAACAGAGCCTTTATTCATCTCCTCAGGTATAGAATAACGGATTTGACCGCGTACAACGGCCAGGACTAAGAAAAGCAGGACGAAAAACTGCATCATCCGTTGAAAAAAAACAGAAACAGAGCCACTATTGCTGTAGTTTAGATAACAAAGAAGATTCATTATGTGAAACCTTTAGTCCAGCGTTAAGTTTTCCAAAAGACGGTCACTGAAATGTTGAATATTTTTTCGTATGTACTAGCAAATAACGCTCCGCTCTCCACACAAGAGCATCAGTGTGAAACGAAGAACATTTTTCCTTTATGCATGATGTCAGAATGTGGAGGAGGACCCACTAATGCGCGCTTCAGAATCTGCTCTCACTGACCAACAGCGGCCCTCAGTGTATTGAAGAAAAATTACAAGGAAAATAGAAACAACAAACACCACATGAATATCCTGATCTACATATGAGAATACCAAGCAGAAAGATTCACTGAATTAATGTGGATAAACAAATATATTCATCGAGAAACAAAAGTCAAAGACAAGTAACTAAATAAAAAAACCCTAAATATAACTGCAAATAATAATATAATTTTTAGTACAATATAAAATATGAAAACTGGAAGGTTCACTCTGTTAACAGCTCTTATCAGTGACACAATCTCACCTGATCAGCAGTGCCTACGCTCTCCCTCTGCGCATGCATGAGTGTCTGTGTCCCACTTGTGCCCAAATTAATGATGTTCTCACTGGAACGTCTGACATATTTCAGATCACTCTTTATGGAGTCTGTCGTTCTACAGACCTCATAATTGTACAAATGCTGTAAAGTTCCTGTGCCCCCAACGTCGGCATACAGAGGTGGATAATATGGAATAACTGGCAGATTCGCATCCGATTTGTAAAACATTCGCTCACGCCTCCATCTGTAGCATTTGACTGAAAATATGGTCACGACTGACACAATGAAGAGAAATGAAACTACAGCCAGGGCCAAAACCAGATAAAATGTCAGGTTGTCATTGTAATCCTTGTCGTGCATTAAGTCCGTGAACTCCGAGAGCCCTTCAGGGAAACTGTCCGACACCGCCACGTTAATATTGACTGTTGCTGAACGAGAGGGCTGCCCGTTGTCCTCCACTACAACAACGAGCTTCTGTTTCACAGCATCTTTATCGGTGACTTGGCGCACAGTTCTTATTTCTCCATTCTGCAAGCCAATGGCAAACAGCGCCCTGTCTGTGGATTTTTGCATTTTATATGAGAGCCAGGCATTCTGTCCAGAGTCCGAATCAACAGCCACGACTTTAGTCACAAGATAGCCCACATCTGCTGAACGATGCATCATTTCAGCCACCACAGAGCTTCCTGTCTGTACTGGGTACAGAACCTGAGGTGCGTTGTCGTTCAGGTCCTGAATGATTATTTTCACACTGACGTTGCTGCTGAGAGGTGGGTTTCCTCCGTCCTGTGCTTTCACTCGAACAGTAAACACTGTGTCTATCGGATGCACTTATTGTGACAACAACAGTGCCTGTTGGTGTATTTTCAGATAAAGACGTCTTGTAAACAAGCTGAGTATGTACGGGGAAAATATCATTCACATTCATAAGAATTACTTTGATTTTTACGATCCCAGATTTTGGAGGGTTTTCGCCATCCTGACAAGGGAATATTACTCAAAACACCACTGCATATTTGGTGATAGTATGAATTAAAGTTAAATAGAGAGGTAAATGTATTCACATAAGAATAATTAATTCATGTAAAAGTTTTAAAATATTGATATCGATAGGGAAAATAATAATAATGAACATTTAAATATAATTTAAAAAACAACAATAAAAATACATAAATTGCACTGGTAGGCAAATCAAAATAACGTGAGTGCATCATATAAGCTGTAAAGATTATTTAAAAGTAACTCCTACTTGATCCTTATAGTCATAGCCCAGTGTATCTCTTTGCGCGTGCGTGAGTGTCTATGTCTCACTGATGTCCAAACTATCGCTTACTGAATGGTCTGCCATATGCCTCTTTCTTGTCTCAGTTGTTCTACAGACCTCGTAACTGTATACATATTGAGAGGTTTCCGTGCCTCCTATGCAGTGGCGCAAAAATGGGGTATGCAGTGTATGCGATGCATATGGGCGCACCGCCCGGGAGGGGGGGGGGGGGTGTAAATCATGACTATGCTCTAAATATGCTGTTTAAAATATTTACGAAACGTAGTGCCTGGCCACTGGCAGTAGATGTTATGACCAGCGATGCTGCCGCGAGGGGAGGGCGGGTGCATACCCCCACAAAAAGTTAGTAGTTGCGCCCCTGCTCCTATTACTGCAAAAATGGGTGGATAATTTGGAACTTGCAGATTAGCACCCGGTTGGAAAAACTCCATTTATAGCTGACAGTATGTTTATGTTTTATTAATAGAAAATGAGGGAGAACCCTCATCACTATCTGTTATTGATATATCATATTCAGAACATTTCTCACGATCTAATATCTAATCCGTGACTAAACTGCAGAAATTAGAGGAAGATGATTTGATGCGAAACGGTAAATCTCAGTTGACAGAACATTTAGTCTGCCCGTTTATACCAGAGCCAATGTCTTTAATGTTCACCATAACAGTCTTCGGGGCAGAATCCTCTGGGAGGGGGTTGACAATGATATACCACTAATAACGGGAGCGTGATCCTTAACATCACTGAATTCAACTAAAACTTATATTAGATCGTCCTCGTTTATTCCTGGTCTCGTGCATTTCATGCATTCCGTATGTTTACTGAACAACTTCAACATTTTGAATCCACCATGTAACTCGAACAAAAACAATGTTCACAACAAGAAGTATAACAACAACATAGATTAAAACAAAAACAATAAACTCATAATACCTCACCTCATCGTCGAAATCGTCATTTATTAGTTTCTCCCTCTGCGCATGAGTGAGTGTCTGTGTTCCACTGGCATCGAGACTACTGATACTCCGAGTCGGTCTCATGTGCTTCAGATCACTCATTCTGGAGTCAGTCGTTCTACAGACCTCATAATTGTACACATGCTGTAAAGTTCCAGTACCACCTACATCTGCGTAGAGGGGTGGATAATATGGAATAACTGGCAGATTGGCACCCGATTTATAAAACATCCGCTCACGTCTCCATCTGTAGCATTTGACTAACAGTATGGCTATGATTGACACTATGAAGAGAAATGAAACTACAGCCAAGGCCAAGACCAGATAAAAAGTCAGGTTGTCGTTGTTATCCTTGTCGTGCCTAAAGTCAGTGAACTCCGACAGCACATCAGGGAAACTATCCGCGACCGCCACGATAATGTTGACTGTAGCTGAACGAGAGGGCTGCCCATTGTCCTCCACTACAACAGTGAGCTTGTGTTTCACAGCATCTTTGTCGGTGACTTGGCGCACAGTTCTGATTTCTCCATTCTGTAAGCCCACTTCAAACAGCGCCCTGTCTGTGGATTTCTTCAGTTTATATGAGAGCCAGGCATTCTGTCCAGAGTCCACATCAACGGCCACCACTTTAGTCACAAGATAGCCCACATCAGCTGAACGAGGCACAATTTCAGCCACCACAGAGCCACCAGTCTGTACTGGGTACAGAACCTGAGGCGCGTTGTCGTTCTGGTCCTGAATGATCATTTTCACACTCACGTTGCTGCTGAGAGGTGGACTTCCACCATCCTGTGCTTTTACACGAATAGTAAACACTTTTGTTTGCTCGTAATCAAAAGAACGAACAGCATGAATCTCTCCACTCTCTGCGTGAACTGAAATAAAAGTCGAGGCTAAAACTCCATTAACGAGATCATCCTCAAGAAAATATGAAATACGCGCATTGTTACCGGAGTCTTTATCGCTCGCTGTCACTGCAATTATGGAAACCCCAGGAGTGTTATTCTCCATCACATAAACGGTGTATGACTGACGCTGAAAAACAGGGACGTTGTCGTTCATATCCGATATTTTCAGATTAAGTGTTTGATTAGTAGAAAATGATGGAGAACCTTCATCAGTAGCTGTTATTGTTATATTATATTCAGAACATTTCTCGCGATCTAAAATCTGACCAGTGACCAAAGTGTAGAAATTAGAAGAAGATAATTTAATGCGAAACGGTAAATCTGAGTTGACTGAACATTTAATCTGCCCATTTTTACCGGAGTCGGTATCTTTAATGTTCAGCATCGCAATAAATGTCTCCGGAGCAGAATTCTCTGGGATGGTGTTGGAAAATGAGATAACACTGATAAGAGGAGCGTTATCATTGATATCGTTGATTTCCACGAGCACTTTACTGGTGTCAGTGAGTCCTCCTTTATCCCTGACCTCGACATTAAGTTCATATTGCTTACATTTTTCATAATCCAGCGGAGCATTCACTGTAATGTCCCCAGTTCTAGAATCAATACTGAATAAATCTATTGCTTCCGTTCTAGTGCTCCGAGAAAATGAATATGTGACCTCACCATTAGGTCCCTTATCGTTGTCTAAAGCACGTACTTTTAGTAATGTACTGCCCTTCGGAGCATTTTCTGGTAAACATGCAATATATACAGGTTGACTGAAGACGGGAGGATTGTCGTTTGCATCTATAACAGTGACGGTTATTTTAACTGTCCCGGATTTTTGAGGAGTACCTCCATCAAAGGCTTTCAGAATTAATGTATGCACTTCTTCTATTTCTCTGTCTAAAGCCGTTTGCAGCACCATCTCGACGTATTTCGTGCCATCACTTCGAGATATTTCCTTTAAAGTGAAATGATCTGATGGATTAAGGGTGTATTTTTGCAGTGTATTTAAACCTACATCAGGGTCTTGTGCATTATCTAAAGAAAACCGAGCACCTGGGACGGCTAGCTCACTTATGGCAAAATCAATTTCCTTTCTTTCAAAAACAGGAGAATGGTCGTTAATATCTAATATTTCCACATCAACACGATGCAGCTCCACTGGGTTTTCTAGTATGATCTGAAAGTGTAAAGAGCATGGAGTGACTTGGGCGCACAGCTCCTCTCTATCTATCCTCTCTCTCACTGTCAGAGTCCCCTTATCCACATTTAGACCAATGTACTCACGACTACCCTCCGTAAATATCCGTGCTCGACCAGATTTCAATCTTTTCACATCCAGACCGAGATCCTGAACGATATTTCCCACAACGTAGCCCTTATTCATTTCCTCAGGAATAGAATAACGGATCTGACCATGCGCAACGACCAGGACAAAGAAGACAAGGACGAGACGCTTCATTTGTATTGGCGATATTAAACACCGGGTAGAGAACCTTTGTCGTCCGTCAAACACAGACAAAGAATATTCCTCACCGCTACGATTCACTAGAGAAAATCAAATATATCTTCATTCACCGAGTCTCCGAATACTGAAAGTGCATGAGACGCAATAAAGCTTAAAGACAGAATGTGCAGTCCATGTGATGTCACAATATGGGCAGGACCAAAAAAATAAGAGCTGAAGGCCTTTTCGCACTAGCCAACAGCGTCCCACAGAGCTGGAAAATTCAATTGCAAGTCAAAAATTGGAAGTGATGGGGTAGTTAGAGAGAATTAATAAAAGGAAGGTAAGTTAAGCAACCCATAAATAAACGAGAGAATCCCAAAAGTATCAGTAAATATACAGTATATAGAAAACTACTGCCAAGTCTGTGTGAATTTTAGCAACATAGGTAGAGGTTTATTGAATCTAGAATGCATACCCGAGAACTATAAAATCTTAAACTCAACATACAAACCACCACAAGCAACGACAACAAAAAAGTAAGTACCACACCTCACCTGATCGTCGAAATCATCATGAATTAGTTTCTCCCTCTGCGCATGAGTGAGTGTCTGTGTTCGACTTGGATCCGGACTAATGATGCCCTGAGTCGGTCTCATGTGCTTCAGGTCACTCTTTCTGGAGTCAGTCGTTTTACAGAACTCATAATTGTACACATGTTGTAACGTTCCTGTGTCCCCGGCGTCTGTGTAAAGGGTTGGATAATATGGAATAACTGGCAGATTCGTACGGGATTTGTAAAACATACGCTCACGGTTGAATCTATAGCATTTTACTGACATTATGGCTATGATGGACGCGATGAAGAGAAACGAAACCACAGCCAAGGCCAAGACCAGATAAAAAGTCAGGGTGTCGTTGTAATCTTTATCGTGCATAAAGTCAGTGAACTCCGAGAGCATTTCAGGGAAACTGTCTGCTATCGCCACATTAATATTGACTGTTGCTGAACGAGAGGGCTGCCCGTTGTCCTCCACTACAACGGTGAGCTTTTGTTTCACAGCATCTTTATCGGTGACTTGGCGCACAGTCTTTATTTCTCCATTCTGTGAGCCCACTTCAAACAGTGCCCTGTCCGTGGCTTTCTGTAGTTTATATGAGATCCAGGCATTCTGTCCAGAGTCCACATCAACGGCCACCACTTTAGTCACAAGATAGCCCACATCAGCGGAACGAGGCACCATTTCAGCCACCACAGGTCCGCCAGTCTGTACTGGGTACAGAACGTGAGGCGCGTTGTCGTTCTGGTCCTGAATGATTATTTTCACACTTGCGCTGCTGCTGAGAGGTGGGTTTCCTCCATCCTGTGCTTTTACTCGAATATTGAACTCTTTTGTTTGCTCGTAATCAAAAGAACGAACAGCAACAATCTCTCCACTCTCTGCGTGAACTGAAATATAAGTCGAGGCTGAAACTCCAGTAACGAGAACATCCTCAAGAAAATATGAAATACGCGCGTTGTTACCAGAGTCTTTATCGCTCGCTGTCACTGCAAATATAGAAACTCCGGGAGTGTTATTCTCCATCACATAAGCGGTGTATGGCTGACGATGGAAAACCGGGGGATTGTCGTTCACATCCGAAACTTTCAAATTCAGAGTTTTATTAGTAGAAAATGATGGAGAACCTTCATCAATAGCTGTTATTGTTATATTATATTGAGAAAATGCTTCACGATCCAAAATCTGATCAGTCACCAGAGTGTAGAAATTAGAGGAAGATTCTTTAATGCGAAACGGTAAATCAGAGTTCACTGAACATTTAATCTGTCCGTTTTTTCCAGAGTCTATGTCTTTAATATTTAGCATCGCTATAACAGTCTCCGGGGCAGAATCCTCTGTGACGGGGTTGGAAAATGAGATAACACTGATAACAGGGGCGTTATCATTAACATCACTGATTTCAACCAACACTTTAGTGGTGTCAGTGAGTCCACCTTTATCTCTGCCCTCAACATTTATTTCATATTGTTTACATTTTTCATAATCCAACGGAGCATCCAGTATTATTTCTCCAGTTACGGAATCAATGCTGAACAAATCTATTGCTTCTGTTTTTGAGCTCTTTGAGAATGAATATGTGACTTCACCATAAGCTCCTTTATCCTTGTCTGCAGCGCTAACGGTTACTACTGTACTGCACTTTGGAGCATTTTCTGGTAAAGATACTCTGTATACAGTTTGACTGAACACGGGAGGATTGTCGTTTGCATCAATAACCGTTACGATTATTTCAATTGTCCCGGATTTTTGAGGTGTGCCTCCATCAAATGCTGTCAGAATTAATTTGTGTTCTTCTTGCTGTTCTCTGTCCAAGGGCGTCTGTAGCACCATCTCGACGTACTTCGTGCCATCATTTCGATGAAATTCTTTTAACGAGAAATTATCTGTTGGGTTAAGTGTGTACCTCTGCAGTGCGTTTAGACCTACATCAGCGTCACGTGCATTATCTAAAGAAAACCGAGCTCCTGGGACAGCCAGTTCACCAATGTCGATATTAATCTCATGTCTTGCAAAAACCGGAGCGTGATCGTTGATATCTAGTATTTCTACATCAACGCGATGCAGCTCCATCTGGTTTTCTAAAATGATCTGAAAGTGCAAGGAGCATGGAGTGACTTGAGCGCACAGATCCTCTCTATCTATCCTCTCTCTCACTACCAGACTCCCTTTATCCACATTTAGACCAATGTACTCACGACTGGCCTCCGTAAAAATCCGCGCTCGACCAGATTTCAATCTTTTCACATCCAGACCAAGATCCTGAAGGATATTTCCCACAAAGGAGCCCTTATTCATCTCCTCAGGAATAGAATAACGGATTTGACCGTGCACAACGCTCAGGACAAAGACGAACAGGACGAGAAACTGTATCATCCGTCGACAACCACCAGAAAAAGAGTCACTATTCTGGGAGTCCAGAGTACAAAGAAGATTCATCCTGCCAAATATTTAGTCCAGCGTTACGTTTTTCAAAAGAAGCTGAATTAAATTATAATATTGATCGTATTTACTAGCATACACTGCTCTGCTCTTCCTCTACATCTGCTTGAAATGAAGAACAAATTTGGTTTATGCATGATGTCATAATGTGGAGGAGGACCCACTAATGCCCGATTTAAAAGCTGCTCTCACTGACCAACAGCGCTCCTCAGAGTATTAAAGTGAAAATACAACGAAAATAGAAAAGACAAAAAACACATAAAAACACAAAACACATACGTGAATACCAAGTTAGGATCACTGAATTAATGTGGACAACCCAGTGTATTCATTTAAAAAATGCAATGACAACTCATTATAAAATAAAAAAAAATATCACTATAAATAATAACATGAATTGTTTTTACAATAGGAAATATAAATACTGGTGAATTCATCCTGCTAGCAGCTCTTATCAGTGACAAAATCTCACCTGATCAGCGGAGACAGTTCCTACGCTCTCCCTCTGCGCATTTCTGACTGTTTGTTTTCCAGTGGTGTCCAAACTAATGGTGCTCTCACTGAAAGGTCTGGCATATTTCAGATCACTCTTTCTGGAGTCTGTCGTTCTACAGACCTCATAATTGTACACGTGCTGTAATGTCCCTGTGCCCCCAACGTCTGCGTACAGAGGTGGGTAATATGGAATAACTGGCAGATTCGCACCGGATTTGTAAAACATCCGCTCACGCCTCCATCTGTAGCATTTGACTGACAGAATGGATATGCTGGACACGATGAAGAGAAATGAAACCACAGCCAAGGCCAAGACGAGATAAAAAGTCATGTTGTCGTTGTAGTCCTTATCCTGCGTAAAGTCAGTGAACTCCGACAGCACTTCAGTGAAGCTGTCCGCGATCGCCACGATAATATTGACTGTAGCTGAACGTGAGGGCTGCCCGTTGTCCTCCACCACAACAGTGAGCTTCTGTTTCACAGTATCTTTATCGGTGACTTGGCGCACAGTTCTTATTTCTCCATTCTGTAAACCCACATCAAACAGCGCCCTGTCTGTGGATTTCTGCAGTTTATATGAGAGCCAGGCATTCTGTCCAGAGTCCACATCAACAGCCACCACTTT
Source organism: Hemigrammopetersius urotaenia (assembly GCA_037974485.1). Classification (NCBI taxonomy): domain Eukaryota; kingdom Metazoa; phylum Chordata; class Actinopteri; order Characiformes; family Alestidae; genus Hemigrammopetersius; species Hemigrammopetersius urotaenia. The sequence goes on along the minus strand of JBBPDC010000129.1, from coordinate 3,702,598 downwards.
ACTCACAAGATAGCCCACATCTGCTGAACGAGGCACCATTTCAGCCACAACAGAGCTACCAGTTTGTACTGGGTACAGAACCTGAGGCGCGTTGTCGTTCTGGTCCTGAATAGTTATTTTCACACTCACGTTGCTGCTGAGGGGTGGGTTACCACCATCCTGCGCTTTTACTCGAATATTGAACTCTTTTGTTTGCTCGTAATCAAAAGAACGAATTGCAAGAATCTCTCCGCTCTCTGCATGAACTGAAATATAAGTAGAGGGTGACACTCCATTAACAAGAACATCCTCAAGAAAATATGAAATTCGTGCATTGTTACCAGAGTCTTTATCGCTCGCTGTCACTGCAAATATGGAAACCCCAGGAGTGTTATTCTCCATCACATAAGCGGTGTATGACTGACGCCGGAAAACAGGGACGTTGTCGTTCACATCAGATATTTTCAGATTCAGAGTTTTGTTCGCAGATAAAGAAGGCGAACCTTCATCCGTTGCTTTTATCGTTATATTATAGTCAAATGCCTTCTCACGATCTAAAATTTGATTAGTGATTAAAGTGTAGATATTAGAGGAAGATGATTTGATGCGAAATGGTAAATCTGAGTTGACTGAACATTTAATCTTTCCATTGTTTCCAGAGTCAATATCTTTTATGTTCAGCATCGCTATAACAGTCTCCAGTGCGGAATCCTCTGGGATGGGATTGGAAAATGACATAACACTGATAACAGGAGCATTATCATTAACATCACTGACTTCAACGAACACTTTACTGGTATCAGTAAGTCCGCCTTTATCTCTGGCCTCAATATGCAGTTCATATTGCTTAATTTTTTCATAATCCAGCGGAGTATTCAGTATTATTTCTCCAGTTTTAGAATCAATACTGAACAAATCTATCGCTTCTATTCTAGTGCTTTGAGAAAATGAATATGTGACCTCACCATAAGGTCCTTTATCTTTGTCTGAAGCTCTAATGTTTACTAATGTACTGCCGTTAGGGGCGTTTTCTGGCAAAGATACCCTGTATTCCGACTGACTGAACACAGGAGGATTGTCGTTTGCATCGATCACAGTGACAGTTATTTTAACTGTCCCGGATTTGTGAGGAGTGCCTCCATCAAAGGCTGTTAGAATCAATGTATGCTCTTCTTGCTCTTCTCTGTCTAAAGGCGTTTGCAACACCATCTCAACGTATTTTGTCCCATCACCTCGAGTCAATTCTTTTAATGAGAAATGATCTGTTGGTTTAAGGGTGTACCTCTGCAGCGCGTTTAGACCTACATCAGCGTCGCGTGCATTGTCCAAAGAAAAACGAGCTCCTGGGAGGGCAGACTCACTTATGTCAAAATTCATTTCTTTTACTGCAAAAACAGGAGCATGATCGTTGATATCTAATATTTCTACATCGACACGGTGCAGCTCCATTGGGTTTTCTAGAATAATCTGGAAGTGCAAGGAGCATGGAATGACTTGGGCGCACAGATCCTCTCTATCTATCCTCTCTTTCACTACCAGAGTCCCTTTATCCACATTTAGACCGATGTACTCACGACTGTCCTCTGTAAAGATCCGCGCTCGACCAATCTTCAATTTTTTCACATCCAAATCGAGATCCTGAACGATATTTCCAATAACGGAACCCTTATTCATCTCCTCTGGAATAGAATAACGGATTTGACCCTGCACCAGGGCCAGGGCAATGAAAAACACGACGAGACGCTTCATCTGCATTAGTGATGTTAAACACCGGGTATAAAACCTTCGTCGTCCGTCACACAAAGACTTAGAAATTTCTTCACGACTACGATTCACGCGAAATTATCCAATATTGTCGTACACGGAGTCCTCAATTTGTGAAATGCACGAGACTCAGTAAAGACAGAATGTGCAGTCCATGTGATGTCACAAAATGGGCATGACCGTGAAAATAAGAACTGAAGGCCTTTACGCACTAGCCAACAGCGTCCCACAGAGCCAGAAAATGTAATTGCAAGTTAAATATTGGAAGTAATGATGTAGTTCAAGTTTAGAGGAAATGAATCAAATAAAAGGAAATTATGCCATTTTGTCACATGCACAACAGGAGAATAGTGGTTCATGTTGCAGACAGACATGGACGTATTGTAATAATAAAAAAGAAAAAGAAGAAGATCCCATAAGAATATATTATATTTTTAGAAAGCGACAGCGGGAATATATAAAAAAAACTACTTACAAGCCTGAGTATGGACTTCAGCACCATGGACAATGGTTTAATGAATCGAGTATGTATATGCATTTTTAAAAAAACTTAATCTTCACATGAAAACTCCAACGAAAACAAAATCCATAACAAGAATTACAAAACGAATTAAAAAATCACCAGCAACAACAAAAAGGGAATATACTGTACACAATACCACACCTGATCGTTCTCTCTCTGCGAATGTGTGAGTGCCTCTTTTTCACTGGCAGAGAGACTAATGATACCCTGACTAGCTCATATGCGCTTCAGATCGCTCTTTTTGAAGTCAGTAGTTCTACACACCTCATATTTGTGCAAAATGGTGTACATTTCCAGTGCCCCCTACATCTGCGTAAAGGGTTGGATGACATGGAATAATTGTCAGATTCGCACCGGATTTGTAAAATATCCTCTCAGGCCTCGATCGATATAATTTGACTGACGTTATGGCTATGATTAACACGAAGAAGAGAAATGAAACTACATCCAAGGCCAATACCAAATAAAAAGTCAAGTTGTCGCTGTAATCCTTGTCTTGCGTAAAGTCAGTGAACTCCGAGAGCACTTCAGGAAAACTGTCCGCGACGTTAATACTGACTGTTGCTGAACGAAAAGGGTACCCGTTGTCCTCCACTACAACAGCGAGCTTCTGTTTCACAGCATCTTTATAGCTGACTTGGCGCACAGTTCTTATTTCTAAGTATAAAAGATAGAGTGTGCAATATATGCGATGTAATTATATGGGCAGGACCGCGTAACTAAGAGTTGAAAGCCTTCACCCACTGGCCACCAACGCCCAACAGAGCCGCAACATTCCATGCCAGATATTGGAAATGATGAGGTAGTTCATAGTGAAAATTCGCTACATTGTGGTACGTAACCGAAAACAAAAGAGTATGTGAAAGCATAGTAATCAAGCGATCTTTTAAAATGAACAACCGGAGTAAAATGTTTGTTGTTAGAAACAAATATGAAAAAACGAAAACATAAACCAAGAACACAAGATCACAAGAAACAACACTTCGTTTAAAAAGGCTAAATTGTAAAAGAAAATGAGAGTGACTTCCAGCACCACGAATAGAGGTTTAATGCATTTCGTATGTTTTCTCAGCAACTTCAAACTCGTCAACCCACCATGCAAACACGAAGAAAAACAATACTCAAAACTACAAGTAGCTATGATAACAACATGGACTAAAATGTCTACAAAAATAATGATAAAAAACAATACTTTACCTCATCGTTGAAATTGTCATTTACTAGTTTCTCCATCTGGGCATGAGTGAGCGTTTGTGTTGCACTGACATCGAGACTAATGGTACTGTGAGAGGGCCTCGTGTGCTTCAGATCACTCTTTCTGGAGTCTGTCGTTCTACAGACCTCATAATTGTACACATGCTGTAGAGTTCCTGTGCCCCCAACGTCTGCGTAAAGGGGTGGATAATATGGAATAACTGGCAGTTTCGCATCAGATTTGTAAAACATCCGCTCACGCCTCCATCTGTAGCATTTGACTGACAGTATGCCCATGACGGACATGGTGAAGAAAAATGAAACCACAGCCAGAGCCAAGATTAGATAAAAAGTCATGTTGTGGTTGTAATCTTTGTCGTGCGTGAAGTCAGTGAACTCTGAGAACACTTCAGGGAAATTGTCCGACACCGCCACGTTAATATTGAGTGTGGCTGAACGAGAGGGCTGTCCGTTGTCCTCCACCACAACAATGAGCTTTTGTTTCACAGCATCTTTATCGGTGACTTGGCGCACGGTTCTTATTTCCCCATTCTGTGAGCCCATCTCAAACAGTGCCCTGTCCGTGGCTTTCTGCAGTTTATATGAGAGCCAGGCATTCTGCCCAGAGTCCACATCAACGGCCACGACTTTAGTCACAAGATAGCCCACATTAGCGGAACGAGGCACCATTTCAGCCACCCCAGAGCCACTCGTCTGTACTGGGTACAGAACCTGAGGCGCGTTGTCGTTCTGGTCCTGAATGATGATTTTTACACTCACGTTGTTGCTGAGAGGTGGGTTTCCACCGTCTTGCGCTTTTACTCGGATAGTAAACTCTTTCGTTTGCTCGTAATCAAAAGAACGAACAGCAACAATCTCTCCACTCTCTGCATCAACAGAAATATAAGTCGAAGCTGAAACGCCATTGACAAGAACATCCTCAAGAAAATATGAAATACGTGCGTTGTTACCAGAGTCTTTATCGCTCGCTGTCACTCTAAATATGGAAACTCCAGGAGTGTTATTCTCCATCATATAAGTTGTGTATGACTGACGCTGGAAAACAGGGACGTTGTCGTTCACATCCGATATTTTCAGACTGAGTGTTTTATTAGTAGAAAATGATGGAGAACCTTCATCAATAGCTGTTATTGTTATATTATATTCAGAACATTTCTCGCGATTTAAAATCTTATCCGTGACTAAACTGTAGAAATTAGGTGAAGATAATTCAATGCGAAATGGTAAATCTGAGTCGAGTGAACATTTAATCTGCCCGTTTTTACCGGAGTCAATGTCTTTAATGTTCAGCATCGCAATAACAGTCTCCGGACCGGAATCCTCCGGTATGGAGTTCGAAAATGAGATGACACTGATAACAGGTGGGTTATCATTAACATCACTGATTTCAACCAACACTTTACTGGTATCAGTTAATCCTCCTGTATCCTTTGATTCGACGTTAAGTTCGTACTCCCTTACTGATTCATAATCCAAGAGACCGTTAACTTTTATTTCTCCACTATTTGTATCAATGCTAAACAAGTCTGTGGCCAAAATTCCATTATTTTCTGAAAACGAATATTTAATCTTACCATTTGTTCCCTCATCTTTGTCTATAGCGCTAACGGTCACTACTCTACTGTTTTTCGGAACATTTTCTGGCAAAGATACTCTGTATACAGGCTGACTGAACACGGGAGGATTGTCGTTTGCGTCGATAACTATGACTGTGATTTTAACTGTGCCAGATTTTGCAGGAGTACCTCCATCAAAGGCTGTCAGAATTAATTTATGCTCCTCTAGTTGTTCTCTGTCTAAAGGTGTTTGCAGCACCATCTCAACATAGTTTTTACCATCGTTACGTGCTATTTCCTTTAAAGAGAAATGATCTGATGGATTTAGGTTGTACCGCTGCAATGAATTTTTGCCTACATCAGCGTCACGTGCATTACCTAAAGAAAACCTAGCCCCTGGGCCAGCCATTTCACTTATCTCGACGTTAATCTCCTGTCTGGGAAAAACTGGAGAATGATCGTTGATATCTAATATTTCTACATCGATACGGTGTAGCTCCATCGGGTTGTCTAGAATGAGCTGAAAGTGTATGGAGCATGGAGTGACCTGGGCGCACAGCTCCTCTCTATCTATCCTCTCTCCAACTACCAAAGTCCCCTTGTCCACATTTAGACCGATGTACTCACGACTGTCCTCCGTAAAGATTCGTGCTCGACCAGATTTCAATCTTTTCACATCCAGGCCGAGATCCTGAACGATGTTTCCCACAACAGAGCCCTTATTCATCTCCTCAGGAATAGAATAACGGATCTGACCGTGTGCAACGGCCAGGACAAAGAAGTACAGGACGATAAACTGTATCATCCGTCGACAAACAGCAGAAGCAGAGCCACTATTCTGGGAGTCCAGAGAATAAAGAAGATTCATTCTGTAAAATCGTTAGTCCAGCGTTAAGTATTCTCAAAAACGCTCTTTTAAAAAAAGTTATATTTTTGGTTTGTACTAGCAAGCAATGCTCTTCTCTACACAAGGGAATCGATTAGAAATGAAGAACAATTTTGCTTCATGCGTGATGTCAGAATGTAGAGGAGGATCCAGTTATGCGCGTTTCAAAATCTGCTCTTACTGACCAACAGCGACCCCTAGAGTATTGAACAATTACAACCATAACAGAAAAGAACAAAAAAATAAAATTAAAATTTGAAGAGTATATGGAAACATATGGAATTAAATGTGTATACATTTAGATATCTATAAAAAACAATACATGATATAATAAACAAATGGTAATAAACTCCATATCACTACTAATTCTACTACTACTATTAATACTACTCATACTGCTAATTACAATTGCATGAAAAAGGCGTATATCCACATAAAATGGGAAACTAAACAATTTTGTGTAATTGTATTACAGTATAAAACAAATATTGAGGTGAATACACAGTACACTCTTAAAGGCCTGTAAGTGACTGAATCTCACCTTATCATCAGAGTCATTGTATAACTTCTCGCTCTGTTCAAGTGTGAGTGTCTGCGTTCCACCGGTGTCCAAACTAGTGACGCTCTCACTGAAAGGTCTGGCATATTTCAGATCACTCTTTCTGGAGTCGCTCGTTCTACACACCTCATAATTGTACACATGCTGTAAACTTCCTGTACCACCTACGTCTGCATAAACGGGTGGATAATAAGGAATAACTGGCAGATTCGCACTGGGATTGTAAAACATCCGTTCACGCCTCCATCTGTAGCATTTGACTGACAGTATGCCCATGACGGAAACGATGAAGAGAAATGAAACTACAGCCAATGCCGAGACTAGATAAAAAGTCAGGTTGTCGCTGTAATCCTTGTCCTGCGTAAAGTCAATGAACTCCGAGAGGACTTCAGGAAAACTGTCCGACACCGCCACGTTAATATTGACTGTGGCTGAACGTGTGGGCTGCCCGTTGTCCTCCACCACAACAGTGAGCTTCTGTTTCACAGCATCTTTATCGGTGACTTGGCGCACTGTCCTTATTTCTCCATTCTGTAAGCCCACATCAAACAGCGCCCTGTCTGAGGCTTTCTGAAGTTTATATGAGAGCCAGGCATTCTGTCCAGAATCCACATCAACTGCCACCACTTTAGTCACAAGATAGCCCACATCTGCTGAACGAGGCACAATTTCAGCCACAACAGAGCTACTAGTTTGTACTGGGTACAGAACCTGAGGCGTGTTGTCGTTCTGGTCCTGAATGACAATTTTCACACTGACGTTGCTGCTGAGGGGTGGATTTCCACCGTCCTGCGCTTTTACGCGAATTTCAAACTGTTTTGTTTGTTCGTAATCAAAAGAGCGAACAGCATGAATCCTTCCGCTCTCTGCATCAATAGAAATGTATGTCGAGGCTGAGACTCCATTAACGAGAACATGCTCAAGAAAATATGAAATACGCGCGTTGTTACCAGAGTCTTTATCACTCGCTGTCACTACAAATATGGGAACTCCAGGAGTGTTGTTCTCCATCACATAAGCGGTGTATGACTGATGCTGGAAGACAGGCGCGTTGTCGTTCACATCAGATATTTCCAGATGCAATGTTTTATTAGTAGAAAATGAAGGAGAACCTTCATCAGTTGCTGATATTGTTATTTTATAATCCGAACATTTTTCACGATCTAAAATCTGACCGATAACTAAAGTATAGAAATTAGAGGAAGATGATTTGATGCGAAACGGTGAATCTGAACTGACTGAACATTTTATCTGTCCATTTATTCCAGAGTCTAAGTCTTTAATATTCAGCATCGCTATAACCGTCTCCGGGGCGGAATCCTCTGAGATGGGGTTGGAAAATGACATGACACTTATAACAGGAGCGTTATCATTAACATCACTGATTTCAACGTGCACTTTAGTTGTTTCAGTTAGCCCGCCCTGATCCATTGCTTCGACATTCAGCTCGTATTGTTTGACTTTTTCAAAGTCTAATTGACTATTTACTCTAATGTCTCCAGTTTTTGGATCAATTATGAACAAGTCAATGTCTTTCCCGGTGCTCTGTGAAAACGAATATGTTACATCGCCATATGCGCCTTTGTCTTTGTCGGTAGCACTTACGGTCACCAACCTGACGCCTATTGGTGAATTTTCTGAAATACTAACTCGATATACAGGCTGACTGAATACAGGAGCGTTGTCATTGACATCAATAACAATGATATTGATTTTGACGGTCCCAGATTTTTGAGGAGTGCCTCCATCAAAAGCAGTCAGTTTTAATTTATGCTCTTCTTGCCTTTCCCTGTCCAAAGAAGTGTGCAAAACCATTTCTACGTATTTTGTTCCATCGCTACGAGAGACATCTTTTAGTGAAAAATGATCGGATGGTTCAAGGGTGTATCTCTGGAGTGCATTCAAACCCACGTCTGGATCGTGCGCGATATCTAAAGAGAATTTTGCACCAAGGGTAGCAAACTCACTAATTTGAAAACTGATTTCATTTCTTGTAAAAACTGGAGCATTATCATTGATGTCTATTATTTCGACATCAATACGATGTAGCTCCATTGGGTTTTCTAGAATGATCTGAAAGTACAAGGAGCATGGAGTGACCTGGATACACAGCTCCTCTCTGTCTATCCTCTCTTTCACTACCAGAGTGCCTTTTTCCACATTTAGACCGATGTACTCACGACTGTCCTCCGTAAAGATCCGGGCTCGACCAGATTTCAATCTTTTTACATCCAGACCGAGATCCTGAACGATATTCCCCACAACATAGCCCTTATTCATCTCTTCGGGAATAGAATAACGGATCTGACCGTGCGCAACGGCCAGGACAAAGAAAAGCAAGGCCAAACGGGTCATCTGTATTAGCGATTTCGATGCCCTATAAACAGTTAATCTCCTTCCTTCCACGCAGAAAGAATAAAGAACATTCATTTAAAAAGCAGAGTGGCTTTACCGATATTTTCAAAACCTAGATCGTAAGTGTTTCAGTGGTTGTCGACCACTGAACATGTTTTCTGTTTCAAAATTCTGCCTTGAATGAAGAACGAGGACGTGCAGACAGTATGATGTCACGGTGCGGAGGGGAGTGATTTAGCTTCAATCTCTGACCAACAGCGTCACACAGAGTCGTAAATAATTATAACAGCAAAAAACATACGTGTATGTATGATATATACATATGTATTTATATGTATGTGTAAAGCAACGCTGCCCTTAGAAATACATATGCCAATAGTAATTTGCATCTCAAACGTCTTATGTGACAACCACTGTATGACCAGAGGCGTATCTTGTCAGCAGGCAGGACAGGCAGCTGCTTGGGGCCCCCAAGTCACTAGTTGGCGAACGAGAGCTGACACTTTAAACTATGGTAGTGGCAATTACGTTTTGGACGTTCATTTCTTTGAACTTTATCAGAGAATTTATTGTCAATTTAATGTCAGATTATTTATTAAAATTATGACAAAAACTGGTTAGGGGGGGGGGGGGCAGTGAATTTTTGCTTGGGGCCCCAACAGACCCTCGGATCGCCTCTGTGTATGACATGGTTAAATGTTTTTCATAAATCAGTAAATCCTGTCTGAATAATACTCGCAAATTAAACATAAGATCTCACCTGATTTTCTGAGTCATGGACGGTTTTGTCCCTCACTGAATGCGTGAGTGTCTGTGTTCCACCGGTGTCCAATCTAATGATGCTCTCACTGGAAGGTCTGGCATATTTCAGATCACTCTTTCTGGAGTCGCTCGTTCTACAGACCTCATAATTGTACACATGCTGTAAAGTTCCTGTGCTCCCTACGTCTGCGTAAAGGGGTGGATAATATGGGATAACTGGCAGATTCGCACCCGATTTGTAAAACATCCTCTCACGCCTCCATCTGTAGCATTTGACTGACAGTATGGCTAGGATTGACACAATGAAGAGAAATGTAACTACAGCCAAGGCCATGACCAGATAAAATGTCAGGTTGTCATTGTAATCCTTGTCGTACTTAAACTCAGTGAACTCCGAGAGCACATCAGGGAAACTGTCCGTTACTGCCACGTTAATATTGACTGTGGCTGAACGAGATGGCTGCCCGTTGTCCTCCACTACAACAGTGAGCTTCTGTTTCACAGCATCTTTATCGGTGACTTGGCGGAGAGTTCTTACTTCTCCATTCTGTGAGCCCACTTCAAATAGCGCCCTGTCTGTGGATTTCTGCAGTTTATATGAGAGCCACGCATTCTGCCCAGAGTCCACGTCAACAGCCACCACTTTAGTCACAAGATAGCCCACATCTGCTGAACGAGGCACTATTTCAGCCACCCCAGAGCCACCAGTCTGTAATGGGTACAGAACCTGAGGCCCGTTGTCGTTCTGGTCCTGAATGATTATTTTTACGCTCACGTTGCTGTTGAGAGTAGGTGAGCCTCCATCTTGCGCTATTACTCGAAAATCAAAGTACTTGATCTGCTCATAGTCATAGGAGCGCACTGCATGGATGACACCACTATCAGCACTGACAGATACATACGAGGAGACCGGAACTCCATTAACCAAGGAGTCCTCCAGGATGTAGGAAACTCGCGCGTTCTGGTTCCAGTCTGCATCTCTCGCTTTGACTGTGAAAATGGAGAGACCTGGTGTGTTATTTTCTGGAACGGCGCCTTCATACGAGCTCCTCTCAAAAACAGGCGCGTTATCATTCACGTCTGATATCTGTAAGGTGAATGCAACGCTGCTGGAGAGAGACGGAGATCCCTCATCAGCACAGATCACACTGATATTATACTCAAATTCTGTCTCTCGGTCTAAAGCACTTTCAGTGACGATGCTGTAAAAGTCATTAGATGTTGACTTAATTGTCATCGGTGTCCCTTCACTTATTTGACAGCGGACTTGACCATTACTTCCTGAATCTGGATCATTAGCACTTATTAGAGCAATCACTGTGTCTGGTGGTGAATTCTCCAATATACTGTCGGACTTCGACATCACCGTGATCACTGGTTCATTATCATTCAAATCAATCACTTCTAATACTATTTTACTAGAATCAGAAAGTCCACCATTATCGGTTGCTTCTATATCAATTTGATAATGGTTAGAAGTCTCATAATCAATGCCTCCAACCAGAGTAACAACACCCTTTTCGTCGATATGAAACATTTCTGACATTCTGTCCATGTTATTAGAAATTGAATAACTTACGTGCCCATTTGAGCCTTTATCTTGATCAAATGCAATCACTGAAAGAACTGATGTTCCTTTAGGTGCATTTTCCACTATAGAAGCTTTGTATGTAGGTTTAGAAAAGACTGGAGGGTTGTCGTTGACATCGAGAACAGCGATGTGTATCTGTACTGTTCCAGACATCACTGTATCTCCTCCGTCTATGGCCGTTAACAACAATGACATGTTTTCTTGTTTTTCTCGATCTAGCGGTTTTTGTAAAATCATTTCCACAGTTTTGCTCCCGTCAGCCTGGTTACCAATTTTCAGATTAAAATTGTCAGTCGGCGTTAGTATATAGCCTTGAAGTCCATTTTTTCCAATGTCTGCATCGACTGCTTTCTCTAATACGAATTTAGAGCCAACAACGGCAGACTCACTTATCTCAAAGCGCTTCTCAGTCCTTATAAAACGAGGAGCGTTGTCGTTAATATCGGTAACCTCGACAGTGATCCGGTAGAGCTCTATGGGGTTTTCTAAAATTACTTGTAAATGTAACGCACAAGGCGCTGTTTGCCTGCATAGCGCTTCTCGGTCTACTCTCTCTCTGATCAGGAGGACTCCCCTCTCTTTATTCAACTCGATGTACTCAGCAGTTTCGCCACTAAATACACGAGCTTTACCTGATTTTAGTCTATTTAAATCTAAACCTAAATCTTGTCCGATGTTACCCACTAAAGACCCTATCTGCATTTCCTCAGGAATTGAGTAACTGACCTGCCCGTCGACTGAACCGAGAGAGAGGAGACACACAAACAGCAGTACTCGCCGAGCCATTGTTCTGTTCGTCATTTAGAGGAGCGACGCAAAAATGAAAACAAGAATAATGATGCTTAAATGAAGCTTAGTTCTTCAAAGCAGTAATCCAGTGTACAGACGATCGTGTTCTTGAATGCAGCGAAATATGAGTGAGGTCTGTTCAGTCACAGTATATGTCCTGCGCCCAGTGTTTAGCAGTGCGTCTAAAAAGCTCTATCTGTTTCTTCCTCTATCGCTCTCGTATTTCCAAAAAGTGGGGGAGGAACTGCTTTAAGACTCTAACACACTGACCAACAGCGGCACTGTGAGTCCAATAACAAGAACTGCAAAACTGGCATGTCTGGGAACTATTGGTAAGTTCATTGCATTGCATGTATTCATTTGAGTAAAGAAGTTAAAATAATTAATTGCTATTGCATTTATAACATAATTCTGTACCATTTGTACTACCATAGCTACATCAACGCAGCTCTGTCTATCACGTCGAAAACTGGAAACGTTATTAATAATAAACAAAGCAACTAGGGAATGTATCTTGATCACTGTTTCATCGAAATATATGGGACACAAAACCTGCACTACGAAATAAACACCCACCCCAGTAAAACTAAAATGTATGCCTAAATTTTGATGAAGGGATGAAGGCAAAAAATGCTCTCGGAAAATCTGAGGTTGCATTTCAGCACCACGGACAGATACACAAAGCAAATCGTACAAATCGTAGACATATACGCTAGCTAACAGGTTTGAAAAAGAACGCGCGAAATAACTACTACTACTAAAAATAATACTATTACTACTACTACTACTACTACTACTACTAATAATAATAATAAAATAAAATAAAATAAAATAAAATAAAATAAAATAAAATAAAATAAAATAAAATAAAATAAAATAAAATAAAATGAAATGAAATGAAATGAAATAAAATAAAATAAAAATTAAAATAATAATAATAATGAAATCTTACCTGGTCGTCAAAATCGTAATTTATTAGTTTCTCCCTCTGCGAATGAGTGAGAGTCTGGGTTCCACCTGTTTCGAGACTAATGACACTCTGAGTCGGTCTCATGTACTTCAGGTCACTCTTTCTGGAGTCAGTTGTTCTACAGACCTCATAATTGTACACATGCTGTAGAGTTCCTGTGCCCCCAACGTCTGCGTAAAGGGGTGGATAATATGGAATAACTGGCAGATTCGCACCGGATTTGAAAAACATCCGCTCACGCTTCCATCTGTAGCATTTGACTGACAGAATGGCTATGATGGACATGATGAAAAGAATTGAAACTACAGCCAAGGCCAAGACCAGATAAAAAGTCATGTTGTCGTTGTAATCCTTATCGTGCGTAAGGTCAGTGAACTCCAAAAGCATTTCAGGGAAACTGTCCGCCACCGCCACGTTAATATTGACTGTGGCTGAACGACAGGGCTGCCCGTTGTCCTCCACCACAACAGTGAGCTTGTGTTTGACAGCATCTTTATCTGTGACTTGGCGAACAATTCTTATTTCTCCATTCTGTAAACCCATCTCAAACAGTGCCCTCTCTGTGGTTTTCTGCAGTTTATATGAGAGCCAGGCATTCTGTCCAGAGTCCACATCAACAGCAACCACTTTAGTCACAAGATAGCCCACATCCGCTGAACGAGGCACAATTTCAGCCACCGCAGAGCCTCCAGTCTGTACTGGGTACAGAACCTGAGGCGCGTTGTCGTTCTGGTCCTGAATGATGATATTCACGCTCACGTTGCTGCTGAGAGGCGGGTTTCTTCCATCCTGTGCTTTTACTCGAATATTAAATTCTTTCGTTTGCTCATAATCAAAAGAATGAACAGCAATAATCTCTCCGCTCTCGGCACGGACTGTAATATAAGTCGATGCTGAAACTCCATTAACGAGAACATCATCCTCAAGAAAATATGAAATACGCGCGTTGTTACCAGAGTCTTTATCGCTCGCTGTCACTGCAAAAATAGGAACTCCAGGAGTGTTATTCTCCATCACATAAGTGGTGTATGACTGATGCTGGAAAATGGGGGCGTTGTCGTTTACATCTGATATTTTGAGATTCAGTGTTTTATTAGAAGAAAACGACGGAGAGCCTTCATCAGTAGCTGTTATTGTTATATTATACTCAGATACCATCTCACGATCTAAAACCTGCTCAGTGACTAAACTGTAGAAATTGGAAGAGGATGGTTTAACTGTGAATGGCAGATTTGAATCTACCGAGCATTTAATTTCTCCGTTTCTTCCCGAATCTAAATCTTTGATGTTCAGCATAGCAATTATTGTATTGGGGGGCGAGTCTTCGGCAATCGGGTTTAAAAAAGAAATGAGGCTAATAACCGGGGCATTGTCATTTACGTCAGTAATTTCAATATTTACTTTACTGGTGTCAGTTAATCCTCCCCTGTCTGTTGCTTCGACGTATAGCTCATACTTTTTCGATTTCTCAAAATCTAAAGTACCGCTGACTGAAATAGTCCCAGTGCTACTGTTAATGGCGAAAAGGCTTGATATGCTCTCACTACTTTGAGAAAACGAATAAGCAATGTTTCCATTTGTTCCCTGGTCCGCATCGGTTGCACTTGCTGTCAAAATAACAAGGCCTTTCGTAATATTTTCCGGGATGGAAACTCTATAGACTGTTTCGCTAAAAACTGGAGCGTTGTCATTTGCATCAAGAACTGCTATGCTTATTTTTATGGTGCCCGTTTTTGTGGGGCTGGCGCCATCGAATGCGGTCAAAATCAGTTTATGTACCTCATGCGTCTCTCTGTCTAGAGGCTTCTGCAAAATCATCTCCACAAATGCTGTTTCATCAGAATGAGTAGGTAGCTTGAGCATAAAGAAATCAGATGGATAAAGCTTGTAAGTTTGCAGTGAATTTTGACCTACATCAAAATCTTTGGCACTGTCTAGTGAATAACGAGCTCCAGGCAGAGCTAACTCGCTAATGTGAAAACTCATCTCTTTTTTCGTAAATACAGGAGCATTATCATTAATATCTAATATTTCTACATCAACACGATGCAGCTCCATCGGGTTTTCTAGAATGATCTGAAAGTGTAAGGAGCACGGAGTGACCTGGGCGCACAGCTCCTCTCTATCTATCCTCTCTCTCACGATAAGAGTCCCTTTATCCACATTTAGACCGATATACTCACGACTGTCTTCCGTAAATATCCGCGCTCGACCAGATTTCAGTCTTTTCACATCCAAACCGAGATCCTGAACGATATTTCCCACAACAGAGTCCTTATTCATCTCCTCAGGAATAGAATAACGGACCTGTCCGTGCGCCACGGCCAGGACAAAGACAAATAAAACAAGAGGATGCGTTAGCCATGTCCAAATCCATACAACAGAACTACTTCTTTGGGCACCGAGATAACAAAGAGCAGCCATATTCTAATTTCGGTGTTCCTATTCAGTCTGTATTTGTACAGTTTATTAATCTTACGGATCGCAGTATCTGGAAGTAGGAAAAAGCACTGGTAAACTGATAAACTGACAGCACGTTCGTGCACTGTTGAGATGAACCCTAAAATAATATCATGTAGTATCCACAGTGATGTCACAACTTGGAGGAGTGGTCAGAATACTTCACCTACCACAAATTGTACAACAGCGGCACTTAGTGTGATAAAGACATATTACAATAAAGATATTAATAATGACAAAATATAAGAAAACAGTGTTAACAAAGCAAGAAATTCAGAAGACTCAAAACTAAAACCATACATACTTTTAACATATAGATCTGAAATTATATCATTTTGAGCATCAGAACTGTACATTTCAGTTCAGCTGATAAAAACGGAGAGGGAGTAAAATCTTTCCGTGCCACGGGCATATGCCACTCCACATGTCACCGCTACGTGCGCATGGCACTGGCA
>JBBPDC010000129.1:3615821-3625875 GCA_037974485.1 Hemigrammopetersius urotaenia | reverse complement strand
CTGGTTCAGCCGCTCCAGCTCCTGCAACATGTGCACACGCGCACACACACACACACACACACACACACACACACACACACACACACTCTCCTTCATACAGTGATGCAATTAGTAAAAGTTTGAATTTACATATTTTTTTGGTAACAGAGATAAATACATCTTTCTTCTTTTTATTTTTATTTCTAGCTGCTATCCCAACTCCCTTTTGTGTTATCTGGTATATGATGGTCAGGTGTCTCTGTAAGCAGTGGGAAGTGCATTAAAGAAAGATTAGCTGCATGAGCCTGCAGTAATATTGAAAGGCATGCAGAGTCAACCCCTAAACATCCTACAATTTTAGATAGGGAACAAGGGGTAAAAATAAGCCAGGCTAGGAAATTAACAAAGGCAACCCAGGTTGATTCAAGTTTATCTTCAAACTCTAGGCATAAAACGTCTGTCTGTTCCTCTATAATCTCTAATTCTTTGCACTCCTTCTGGCTGTCTCTGTTCTTTGGTTCTGTATGCTATGTCCCTCTCTTCAGCAAAAAGATGCAAAGGCAAAGACCAATTTGTGGAACCATAGGGGTTGAATGAGTTTAAATTTCTTGTCCTGGGGCCAAGGGCTGCAGAAGAACACAATAATTTTGTCTTTATAATTGTTATGAAACATAATTAACCCAAACAAACCGAGGCACTGAAATAGACACATTAATTTAGTGCTGTATATGATTTTTTTTTGTTATAATGATTTATAGAGTCAGCCTTTTTTGTCTATGTCTCATAAGTGGGTTCTTGTAGCAACTGTAATTTAGTTGTAACTAAAAACATGGGCTCAGGATGAAATGTCCATTTATTACCTATTTATTAAGCTTAGTCTTTGACTGCATTTACCTAGTGATGTGATATCCCTAATATATGAACAACTGACTTTAAAAATACTAGCTTTATTATTGTGTAAGTGTGGATAATATATTTTTCTGCTCTTCTTCAGAATCCAAAATGTCTTAAAGTGATGAGAGTGATGTCTTAAATGAGATTGACAAAAACACATTAGAGTGAGTTTGTACTAAACTAAACTTAAAACCAGTGTCATATGCTTCCAAAATGAGAAATAGTGTGATTCTATGTGTATATGATTTAACATTTACAGTTCTCTCACATTATCCTAATGCGACAATCAATAAAAAAGGCATCACATAGACTAAAACAACATCTGCATTGCATTAAACATATGAAATCATGCATCCATAAAATCAAGGATGTGTGCAGTAGTTGTGGACAATAAACATATTCTTTTACAGTGTTACATATTTGACAGAATTAAAAAAGGAAATCTTGTTTTCTGTTTGTGCATATGGCAAAATGCCAGAGTCTTTAAAAATTTGCTGATTGCAGATGGAAAAAACACCTAACTAATGAAGCACATGAAAAATGAAATAGCAAGCACAAAAATGTAAGTGCAAATGAGGAACAGAAAAAGATGGATGAGTTCCTGAGGTAGAGCGACTGAGGAATGGAAAGAGGGGGAAGGGTACTAGAGAGCCTCCATTTTAGTTCTCTCTCTCTCTCTCTCTCTCTCTCTCTCTCTCTCTCTCTCTCTCTCTCTCCATGTGTTCCAAGGTCAAGTAATTACCACTGCTTCACAACAGCCTCCATCAACCAATTTCTCTGCCTCTCTCCCTTTCATATGCCTTTCATCATCAACACACACCTCTGCACTTTTACCTTCACCTATGCACATTCTGAAGGCTGTTTACCTTATAAAAGAGGTGATCATTTTTTAGCACCATATAGTATGTATTGGTGTGCCTCCTTTGTGTGTAGAATGTGTACGGGCTAGTGGAGGCCATTTTAAGAGCCAAAAAGCAGGAATCAGTGAGACAGACTTATCCATTATTAATGAGATGCACTGACTTGAATACATGATCCTCATCTAATGCTCACCCCCCCTCCTTTTTCCACCTCCTTCACTTCCTCACCATTTGCCCTGTTCATCTCTTACCCTAATGTAAAAAATAAAATAAGTGTGCAACTGCAAATACATATGTGTGTAATTTCACTTAGTGTGGGCAAAATCTAAGTGCAAATCCTCCCAAATCTGACTAAAAGCTCTATAAGTCAAATCCAGTATGAATATGGTAAACTGTACATATGATGGATCTAAGATCTTTCTGAGCATGTGAAACAGTAGATTGATTTGCTTGGTAACAGTAGACCTATTAAATCCTGGTGTAATTAAGAAGGAATCAGTGTACTTACAATAACTTATACTGAATTTGGCTAAAATCCATTACACACACAAACACACGTGCAATTCCACAAAGCTCATATATGTTTAGCATTCACATGACACCAAGAGACACATGGTCATGTATCATTTTTTCACATCTGTATAGACCACTCAACACAGCCACAGTACACAAGCATGCACACATACACAAACAATAAGTGTCCTGAGAGCTCAGAGTTGACAGCTGTGTAAGCACCATCCAGTCTGTCGTCTCCACTGTCCTTCATTGCTACAGCAATGGCGACATGACCGCAGGCCAGGCTTCTATCAGTGCCCGTGACCTATTTTTGCTTCTGCGACGGCAGTGCCCGGCAATGGTCACTGCATAGTGAAGCTGGTTGCCCAGCAATACTCTGCTCATCACATTACTGCTCGCTTCTGAGTAATCAGAGACTCCCAGTATGCTAGTCCGTGCTCGTTAAAATAAACCTGCCTCCCCATAACAAACCTGTGCTTGTTAAGCTGACCCTCATTTAGTGGCCCAGCCTGAACAATCTACATTGTAGCATGTAGCACTGTGTTTTTTGTGGAATATGATAGATCAGTTTCAATTTACAACAGCAGATGCTTATCATCTATTAATCAGCTGTTTGTTTTTTCTCTTTATCTTTCAGACCAACCACGATTTTATTTATTTACATTCCATAATACAAAAAGGCAAAAGCAGTTAGTGATGGTTACTAAACAGTGACTAGAGGGCGGGGCAATTTCCAGGCTCATCCTTTGCTAAATAGTTTAGTATGGTAGACTTAATATTTCACATAATTAGTAATTGTGAAATACTGGAAAATATGTAGCTAGCTGATATGAGGAGTAGCATGCAGTATGTATTGTATACTAGGGTGGTATACAGCATACAGTTCATAGAATGCTATTTCCAGTATAGCCAATATGTTGATAAAGGATAAGTTCCTCCTTTTTTCCAGAAAGAAGAGATTTTATATTTTTATATGAACATTTTTATATTTTTATATGAAGATATTATTTTATATTTTGTTTTCTCAGTTTTAGTCACTAATATTTGTATTCTCCAGCTAGTACTCTGGGAGTCACACAGTGATCTATAAGATTCATTCACAGTTTTCTTGAATTTCTTGAATATTTTGCATGGAAAATCTATTTTAGTTCTGTTGCCTTGTCTTTATACCTTTATTGATTCATGTTCATATGTATACTTTTATTAAATAAACAATTTGATGATATGTCCCAATTTGCCACATTGACTTGGTGTTTACTAGCATTAGGATTCCTACCTTTGCATTCCTGCTCTGAGAGAAGCTGAGTATCTCCAGTCTGCATTGGGAACCTTAGGCTGCAGTGAAGAAGAAGAAGAAGAAGAAGAAGAAGAAGAAGAAGAAGAAGAAGAAGAAGAAGAAGAAGAAGAAGAAGAAGAAGAAAAAGAAGAAGAAAAAGAAGAAGAAGGAGGAGGAGGAGGAGGAGGAGAAAAGAGAGAGTTGTTAAATACTGAAATATATAACATAAAACCAATATCCAATAACAGCTCATCAATTAACCACAGGGATATGTTGTCATCTCTACATTCTTTATGGTGACAGCAAGGGACTTTCTCTCTGAGACACACATGAGCCCACATGCAGTCTTGTGTCTAGTTCATATAGTCCAGGTAGAACAGAAAGGAAAGAAAGAGAAAGATAAGAAAGTTGTTCATCGATCTGATGGAGCCCCTTGGGTTTGCACCTGCACAAGAGAAAGAGGGGAAGGGGGGAACTGCAGTAAAATAGTATTTGGCAGGGATATCTGAACCCTCTTCTTTTGTATCTGCTTTATCTCCAGTCATAGAAATGCATTTTTCAAGTCTTACACATAAGTATCGCATGTAAATTATAAATCTAATAAAAAGGAACACCAAACACAAAATCAACACTTTGAGACTGGATTCTGTGATGAATCCAAGCAGTTGTTTCCTCTCCAACATATCATTGTCTGATTTTTGTGGACCATATCAATCAATCAGTCATTCTATGTTGAAAAGAAACAGGCAGGAAGAATTAATCTGGCATTTCACTTTTAAGAATAATGCCCGGTCTCTGTTTCACCAGCTATGAAAAAGATCTCTGTTGTAAGGAGAGGGTGATAAGGAGCTCCCAGGTTTGGTCTCATTTTGTCTTGCCAGCAGTTTCTCACTCTCTTTTTCCCATACATTCTCCCCTCTCTCACTCTGTGTCTCTGCTGAGCCGACACACCTCGCCTGGATACAGCGCTCGCACCCTTCCACTAACCAATCAGATCACTTCTTCACTGCCATTTCCAAACCAAAATGCCCAAACAGCTGATTGCAACGTGCAACCTCACACCACTGCCACTTAGTTACTAAAATAGAACAGACATGACTGGCATCTAATGAGAGAGATAGGCATCAATTGATAATTACTTATGAAAACTATCCCTTTCCAAGCATAGCCTGTCATACATACAGATAAGCTAGATGAGCTTTAAATTGGCATTAAATAAATGCAGCCAGGGTAATACAGCATCTTATACTGGTGAATATGTATATTTTATAACCGCTATAACATACAAAACAGTTCACCAAGGACTGGTATAATGCTGAGAAATCTGTGATTTTGGAATGATTACACTTCCTGAGATTTTGACATATCAGTAAGTCTTAATAGTTTGATAAAACTACAACAGAACAAATGCAATGCATCACAGACCTATTCACTGGGCAGTAATAGCAGAACTAAAGACCTCTCTGTAGAGCATTAAAATGGAGTGTACTGTTTACATTTCTGCAAGCACATACTTTGCACCACAACTTCATGTTCTAGAAGCTTCTTTTGTCTGTGTGTAGTCTCGCGTAGCCAGACCTTCAGACTGACGGCTGAAGGTCTGGAATTCATAGCAGCCTTTTTTGGCCAAGGCCCGCCCATAAGGCTGTTTGATCGACATGTCAAACAACCAATCACAGTTCGTTTCGTTCAGCGTCACGTTTCGGGGCGTGGAAATGTCCCCACAACAACAGACCGGCGTGCAACAAGTCAGTCAGCATAGAAAATCAAAGAAAGAGAAGAAAACAAGCAATAAGTCATTGATCTGTTTGTGCACGTATAACAACAATGGCGTCTGCATTTCCACATCTGATCAAAACACCGAAGACTCAGAGTGCCATGAACTATGGTGGTGCCACCTAAGTAATAGCTATTACCTGAACAAACTGAGGACTGTAGACCAGTATGGATCACCACAGAATATTTAGATTCATCCTTGCCAGCTTACTGCAAGCAATATTGCACATAGTCACCACACTGTGTTTTGATATAAACTCAAATCCAAATCCAAAGATCCAATTATGGTAATTGCAATTCAATGGACAAATGTTATGCTTTACTGGACAATGTCCAATCATGTACTCTTTTGCTGATGGCAGTGTGGTCTGGAGTGATTCTACAGAAAGAGTTAAGTGTGGGAACAGAGAATATGGGGTGTTGCTTAAGATTCACACCTCTAAATATAACACACCCAACTGTACCGCTGCTGAAGACTGCAGTGCAGTGCTTACCCATGAACACTGTTAAAGAAAAATGACGGAGGGAAAAAGAAAGTCCTTTAGCATCAGCAATGTCATTCACTAATCCATAGACTCCAAATATACAAAGTTCAAGAAGCTGCTCCTTCCATATGTAACATTAAATAGTTATCCATTTTGAGTATCACAGTTTATAGGTCTAGTATATACATATATACTGCTCAAAAAATAAAGGGAACACTTAAACTCAATCACACGTCTGTGAAATCTAACTGTCCACTTAGGAGGCAACACTGATTTACAGTCTACACTCTCTCAGTGACAATTAGTCTTGCCTCCTAAGTTACATTGTGTTGTTTAAGTGTTCCCTTTATTTTTTTTGAGCAGTATATATATATATGTATGCATATGTGTGTGTGTATGTGTGTGTGTGTGTGTGTGTGTGTGTGTGTATAAAATTACACTATAAAAGAATAAATAGATGCTATTATAGACCTATTGTATATTGTAGATAGTTTTGAGATTATTGCACATTGCCTTGAGATTTGTGGAAAAACTACAGCTGTTATTGCAGATTGTTTGTGAGTGGTAATGGTGTGAGTTTGTGTGTATTTTCTGTAGTGATGTCTTGTGTCTCTAGTTCTTATGGACATGTAGCGCCTGCCAAAGGGCAACATCCAGTTACAAATGTTAATGATAGTGCTCACACACCTGTATGGCTGTAGCATCAGGCATACTGAGCCTTCGCACAAACTGTCCGCTCTGGCTTGTGAAAAACCGCTCAGCCCCTGAACCCCAGGTCCCGCTCAGTGGCCGGCCCGTGTTGTAGAACATAAATGTGTCACTTCCTGATGTGGCTGTTAGGCAGGTCTTGTAGCAGTAGGTTTTAGTTAAAGAGCCATTTCCTCGAACCTCAATGTAGTGAGGCTCTACTTTAAGGTCCCTTCGTAGGGCCACAGCCTGTTGTTGGTTTCCTCCTCCTCCTCCTCCACCTCCACCTGACACCCCACCACCTGCACCTCCTCCCCCACTTCCTCCACCCTCTTTTGGCGATTTTTTCTTCTTGGATCCACAACACGGAGAACAGGAGCATGCATCAGGTTGGCTGCAGTAGGCATGGCAGCGCACAATGGCTAGGACAAATACAGTTACCAAAAAGACAAAGGTGGTGGCAGTGAGCGCGACAATGAGGTATAGCGTAACATTGGAGAAAATGAGGTTGCCATGGGGCCTGGTAATGCGTTTGGGGTCAGGGGCCACTTTTGGTGGGAGCTCCATGACAGCCACGTTAATGGTCGCAGAGGCAGAGCGTGGTGGAAGGCCATGATCTTTCACGTGCACTGTAAGGCTGAAGACAGTGGAGTTGTCCTCAAAAACACGGCGTGTGGTGCGGATCTCACCTGTGTGCTCATGCACCTTGAACAGGTCCAGCTCGGAAGGGTGTTCTAGTGTATACAGCAGCCAGGCATTCTGCCCGGCATCCCCATCCCATGCCAACACACGTGTTATGAGCACCCCTGCCTCTGCATTTCGGAGTACGGTCTCGGCTGTGTGAGACACATTGGATGCTGGGTGGACAAACCGTGGTGAGTGGTCATTGGAGTCCATGATGTAAACATAGACTGTTGCCACTCGGCTCAAAGGTGGCACACCATTGTCCTGGGCTTTGACTTGGAAGTGGAACTCTCTGAGCTTCTCAAAATCAAAAGCGCGCAAAGCATACACCTCTCCTGTGGCGGGTTTGATTGATACATATGATGCCACTGAAATCCCATGGTTGTTATCATTCAGAACAGTGTAAGTGATACGAGCATTCTCATTGGCATCAGGATCTGTGGCCTTGACAACACATAAAGGAGCACTTGGAGCATTGTTCTCTGTGACATAGACCGTGTAAGATGTCTGCTCGAAACGAGGTGGATTGTCATTTACATCCGCCACTTCTACATGCACAAGCATGGAAGAGGAGAGTGCTGGAGTTCCACCATCTACAGCAGTCACTGTGATATTATATGAGGACACTGTTTCTCTGTCTAGGAAGGCTGAAGTGACTATGGTGTAATGGTTCCTGAATGATTTTATCTTAAAAGGCAGGTTAGGAGGGATAATATCTAACGTGACATGTTTGTTTTGGCCAGAGTCACGGTCGTTGACACTGATGAGGGCCACTACAGTGTCTGCTCGAGCATCCTCTCTTACTGGACTGGAGAGAGTGGAGAGCACGATCTCAGGAGGATTGTCATTTACATCCAGCACCTCCACCACTACTTTACAGTGTACTGCTACCGCCCCTTGTCCCTGGTCCATAGCCTGGATGTACATTTCATAGCTGTTGGTCTCCTCATAGTCCACGTTGCTATTGACTCTAATCTCTCCAGTGTCTGTGTCCATGTTGAACATCTGCCGAACTCTCTCCGGCGTGTATGAGCTGAATGAATAATAGACCTCTCCATTTTTGCCCTCATCCCGATCTGTGGCGTTAAGTTTGATCACCAGAGCGCCCAGAGGCGAATTCTCCCGCAGCTTTACTTTGTACACTGAGCTGTCGAACTTTGGCACGTTGTCGTTGGTGTCCAAAACACGCACATTGATTTTGGCTGTGCCCGAGCGAGGGGGAGAGCCGCCGTCCGTAGCTGTGAGAACGAGATAGTGGGACGGGACCAGCTCGCGATCGAAAGGCTTTTTCAGAATTAGCTCTATATGCTTTCCATTGACGGGAGGCTTGTTTGAGTCCAGTGCAAGGTGCTCGTTTGTGGAGAGGCGGTAATGGCGCACGGAATTCGAGGCGTCGTCCGGGTCTTGCGCGCCCTCGATAGAGAACCGCGCACCAGGCTGAGCCGCCTCAGAGACCTCCAGCTGGTACTCGTCCCTGGGGAAAAGAGGCGCGTTGTCGTTGGCGTCCAAAATCTCCACCTCCACGTTGTGCACCTCGAGGGGGTTCTCCACGACTACCTCGAGGCTGAGAAGGCAGGCGCTGCTGAACTCGCAGAGCGTCTCACGGTCGATCCGGTCGCTGACCAAGAGCTTGCCGGTTTTATGATTGATGTTGAAGTACCGCCTCGCGCTGTCCGAATTTATCCTGATGCGGCGCGCGGAGAGTTTTCGAAGGTCAAGTCCCAAATCTCGGACGATGTCTCCAACCACAGCCCCGGTCTCCAGCTCCTCTGGGATCGTGTAGCGAATCTGTGCATTGGTAAGGCCACTAAGGACAAAAACGGCGACGAAATAAAAACAAAGATGCGCGTTATCCTTTATGCTTCTGCATCGCCCCACAACAGCCATCGCAAGCTGCCACAATCTGCAGACGGATCAAAAACTGTTTTCCGCCTTTTGAGCTTGCTGTGTGTTTGCTTCCGCCACCGCATCAAAAAAGCCACAAAAAGACAAAAGAAAGGAGGGGTTGTCCGTTTTCCTCGGCTATGTGCAGGACGACCAGATTCTCCTCTCCGCTGCCTCGTTAAATGGACACTTTTCTGCTCCCTCCATGTTCTCTCCTTTGTCCTCACCAGTCTTTTCCCCCTCCTCTCTTCTCCGCGAGGCTGGTTCTTGTTTTCCTTCACGCTGTTGCAGCCTATCGCTCTCCCTTCTCTCTCTTCTCTGTCTTCCTCTGTGCTTCCCCTTCTCTCTCTCTCCTCCCTTGCGCTCTCTAGTTGCACTGTTCGGGCGGGGGAGGGGAGCTGCGCCCTCTCCATCAAACGCATTTCAGCACCTCCGAACAAAAACCAGCCACAAAAAACAGCCACAAATCTCTCTTTAAAACAAACACGCAACACAATGAGCAAAAGAGACAAAATGAAAATGAAAACGAATCCGTGTGTGTGTGTTTAAGTCCGACCTAATGTTTGCACGCCTCAGCGCCCATATCCAACACCGATGCATTCAATCACTCAGAGTGCCACCGCCCTTTTTTCATTGTGCCGTCTGTGCGCTCAGCTAGGGTGCTTGGCTGCATCTCACGCCACCTAACCGATACGCCGCTTTCCATTTCAGCCGAATAAACCAATGCTTAAAAATATAAAGTTTTTGAAAATGAAATATTAAGTATATAATGCGTTAAGTGCCAAGTGGTTCTTTTCGTACAACCTTACATGTTTTGAAAGGCATTCGACCCATCTTGCTTTGCGCCAATTATATATGAATTTTAATATGAAAACTGTCATCAGAACCAAAGCACTGACCGCGAGACTGACAGGTCGAAAGACCAAAAATTAATATTATGCTCTCTCTCTCTCTCTCTCTCTCTCTCTCTCTCTCTCTCTCTCTCTCTCTCTCTCTCTCTCTCTCTCTCTCTC
>JBBPDC010000129.1:3598896-3615721 GCA_037974485.1 Hemigrammopetersius urotaenia | reverse complement strand
TATATATATATCATAACTTCAATGCAGCACCTTCTGTCAGCGTGTTCTTAGCGATCTTACCTTCTCTTTATTGGGAAGAGTTTGTGTTCTGGTAAAAGTGTCTCCTCCATTAATACTGATCAATTCCGCATCTGTAGACGGAAATGGGGCTGGGAAAACCACTACGTCACTCTTCAGCGTGTCGGAACTAAAACACACGTCGTACTGCTGAGTAGATTTGGAGTAAGACCAGCTCCCATCAGCGTGTGTGGTGATGACTGGGGCGCTGTACCTGCTGAAAGTGCTATCTGTCCTGTAGCATTTCACTGCTATTAAACGGATGAGACTAAGTAAAAAGATAACTGATACTGACACAATGGCGATCAGCAAATATAGATTTAAAACCGAGAAGTCCTTCTCCTTCATCGGAACATGTTTGAACTGAGTCTGGATGTCACCCGTGCTTTCAACGACCACAACATCAATAGACACAGTGGCCGACAGTGAGGACTCTCCGTTATCAGAAACTAAAATGAGCAGCGGGTGAGTTTTCATGTCGTTTTCGCTCATTCTCCTCTTAGTCCTGATCTCCCCGCTACTGCTCCCAATCCGGAAAAGGTTGTTTCCTTTGGGTTCAGAGATGTGAAAAGAGAGCAGCGCATTATAGCCAGAATCGGCGTCTACAGCCCTGATCTTGGCCACAAAGTAGCCCGCATCAGCAGAATATGGGATGTTCTCAGTGTTGACAGAGCCGTGCTCAGAATAGGGCGCTAGGATCGCTGGACTGTTGTCATTTTCGTCCAGAATAAAAACGTTCAAACTTACGTCACTGCTTAGAGGAGGGGCACCGGAGTCTGTGGCCTGTACTTTAAACTGAAACATTTTCGTTTCTTCATAATTAAAAGACTGTAGACTGTGAATGTCTCCATTGTCAGAGTTTATATTCACTATTGATGTTACAGGAGCGCCTTTAGAGCTTTCTAATAATCTATATGTGATTCTGGCATTACCACCTTCATCTGGATCAAAAGCAGAAACTCTATAAATAACAGCTCCTATCTGGCTGTTCTCTTTCACATAAACATTAATGACGGGCTCTGGAAAGCGCGGCGCGTTGTCATTCACATCAGACACATGTACAGTAATGACAGAGCTACTGGAGAGCGGTGGGGTCCCCTCATCGGTCGCTTTGATAGTAATGTTGTACTCTGACGCGTTCTCTCTATCCAAAAGACCATTTACACTTAACGTATAATAATTTTTATATGAATTTTGTATCTTAAATGGGACGGATTCTAAAATATTCAAGCTTACTTTACCGTTTTCACCAGCGTCATTATCGATCACCGTAATCATTCCAACCATCGTTTCAGGTAGCGTATCCTCCTTGATCGGGTTAACTAAAGACGTCAAAGCTATTTCAGGAACGTTATCGTTAGTATCAATTATTTCTATTAAAACTTTACTCAGTGCAGCTCTTGGGTTATGACCTTTGTCTTTTGCCTGAACCCGAAGTTCAATCGCATTTTTCTTTTCATAATCTAAATCACCTTTCACCACAATTTCGCCGGTTTCCGGATTTATTGAGAACGCGTTGACATTTTTGTCATTGTCGTGGTTAATTAAGGTATATATAATTTCACCATTCACGCCCTCATCAGCATCACTGGCATGCACAGTAATTACTGGAGTACCGGGTGGCGCGTTCTCGTTAACTCGCTCTTTATACAGAGACTTACTGAAAACAGGAATATTATCATTGGTATCCAGCACGTTTATAACTACAGTCAGTGTTCCAGATCGAGGTGGTTTTCCTCCGTCTACAGCAGTTAATATGAGTTGGATCACAGACTGTTTCTCTCTGTCTAGAGCTTTCTGCAGCACCAATTCAGCAGAAACACTCTCATCCCCGCTGTGTACATCCAGGAAAAAGTGTTCATTTGGGCTCAGTTTATAGCTCTTTACAGAGTTGCTGCCTACATCAGCATCATAGGCACTCGGTAATGCGAATCTCTCCCCTGGAAAGGAAGATTCAGAAACATTTATCTTAGTCTCTGACTGCCGAAATATTGGCGAATTATCATTAATATCTAATATATTCACTTCAAACCGATAGATATTCAATGGCGAATTAACGACAGCTTCTAGATTTACAGAACACTTTGCACTGTGCTCACAAAGCTCTTCTCTGTTAGGCTTCTCTTTAACATAGAGAATGCCAGTCTTCAAATTAACATCGAAATACCTCTTATAAGCCTCCGTAACTATGTGGAATCCTCGAGTTTCAAGGTCCGGGATATTTAGATTGAACTCCTTTGCTAAATTCCCCACCGGAGTGCCCGGATTTGCCTCCTCCGATATAGAAAACACAGTCTGTCCATCCACAGTTCTCCATAAATGAAGGAGCAAAAAACAACATATCCACGGATGAAGTATTTGTCCCGTCAAAGTATCCATTTTATCCCGATAACAAAAATGTGTAAAGTGGATCCAAATTCATTCGCATAATTGCAGAAATCTGCCCGAGTCACGCTTAAACAGCGTTTGAGCACAATGGCGTATTTTAGACAAAGCCCTCTTACCCAGCAGACACACTGAGCTGCCGCGAAAAGGGAGGAGCATAACCATCTCCCGCAATAACCAAGAGTAGGAAGTTAGTGACATCATGTGGACAAGTGAAAGCAGTAACAGTAGAAAACCAACACCAATATGACCTCTCCCTTAAATGAACAGAAATTCTGTTTACCTTTGATATAAACCTATACCTAGAATTAACTTAATCTGCTATACCGTTATTCTGCCAAGCAACTAGAACATAGCAGATTATCAAGAAAGTTTATTATGTACTTCACCAGTAGTCTAGTAAGAAGACAGAAGACTAAGTGACACATTTGAAGGCGGTGAACAAACAGGCAGCTAGACGAACGATTTCAGCACCGTGGACAGAGACACTGAAAACCAGCCTCCAAACACTAAAAATGTGTAACTATGTAAATGAATAAACAAACAAAAAAGCGCTGACAAGGGTGACTCCATAAAATCATTCCTTACCTTCTCTTTATTAGGGAGAGTTTGTGTTCTGTTAAAAGTGTCTCCTCCATTAATACTGATCAGTTCCGCATCAGCAGGCGGAAATGGGGCTGGGAAAACCACTACGTCACTCTTCAGTGTGTCCGAGCTAAAACACATGTCGTACTGCTGAGTAGATTTGGAGTAAGACCAGCTCCCATCAGGGTGTGTAGTGATGACTGGGGCGCTGTACCTGCTGAAAGTGCTGTCTGTTCTGCAGCATTTCGCTGCTATTAAACTGATGATACTTAGCAAAAGAATGACTGAAACCGATGCAATAGCGATCAGCAAATACATATTTAAATCCGAGAGGATCTCATCTTTCATTGGAACATGTTTGAACTGAGTCTGGATGTCACCCGTACTTTCAACGAGCAAGACATCAATAGACACAGTGGCTGACAATGAGGGCTCTCCGTTATCAGAAACCAAAATGAGTAGCGAGTGAGTTTTCAGGTCGTTGTCGCTCATTCTCCTCTTAGTCCTGATCTCCCCGTTACTGCTCCCGATCCGGAACAGGTTGTTTCCTTTGGGTTCAGAGATGTGATAAGAAAGCAGCGCATTATAACCAGAATCGGCGTCTACAGCCCTGATCTTGGCCACAAAGTACCCCATTTCAGCAGAATATGGTATAGTCTCAGTGTTGACAGAGCCGTGCTCAGAATAGGGCGCTAGGATCGCGGGACTGTTGTCATTCTCGTCCAGAATAAATACGTTCACGCTTACGTTACTACTCAGAGGAGGAGCACCAGAGTCTGTGGCCTGGACTTGAAACTGAAACGTTTTCATTTCTTCATAATTAAAAGACTGTAGACTGTGAATGTCTCCACTCTTTGTGTTTATATTCACTATGGATGTTACAGGAGCGCCTTTAGGGCTTTCTAGTAATGTATATGTGATTCTGGCATTACCACCTTCATCAGGATCAAAAGCAGACACTCTATAAATAACCGATCCTGTCTGACTATTCTCTTTCACATACACATTAATGTTGGGCTCTGGAAAGCGTGGCGGGTTGTCATTCACATCAGACACATGTACAGTAATTACAGAGCTACTGGAGAGAGGTGGGGTCCCCTCATCTGTTGCCATAATCGTGACACTGTACTGAGATGTGCTCTCTCTGTCTAAAGGTCCATTTACAAGTAACGTGTAGTAATTCTTATATGAAGGTTGTATTCTAAACGGAACAGAATCAAGAATTTTCACGTTTGCCTGGCCGTTTTTACCAGAGTCATTATCTATCACTGTTACCATTCCAACAGCTGTTTCTACCCTAGCATCCTCCTTAACATTGTTCACTAAAGACGTAATAGATATTTCCGGTGTATTGTCATTAACGTCAATAATTTCCAGCAAGACTTTGCAATGAGAAGCCCTTGGTTTCTGTCCTTTGTCTTTAGCTTGAATCCGAATTTCAATAGCGCTCTTCCTTTCATAATCTAGCTCACCTTTTATTGTGATTTCTCCTGTCTCTGGGTTAATGACAAATGCAATGATGTCTTGATCATCGTCGTGATTATAAAACCCATAAATAATCTCACCATTAAGGCCTTCGTCTGAATCACTTGCATGTACTTTAACAACCGTCGTGCCGGACGGTGCGTTTTCGTACACGCGAGCTTTATACAGTGACTTGCTGAAAACCGGAATGTTATCATTAACATCTTCAATATTTACAGTAATCTGCAACGTACCGGATCTCAGAGGTTTTCCTCCATCCTCTGCAGTCAGTGTGAGCTGTATTACGGGCTGCTTCTCTCGATCTAAAGCTTTCTGTAGCACTAGCTCTGCAGATAAACTCTGCTCTCCACTCTGCACATCCAGGGAAAAGTGATCATTTGGGCTCAGCTTGTAGCTCTTTACCGAGTTACTGCCCACATCCGCGTCAAATGCACTCGGTAGTGGAAATCTCTCTCCCAGCAAAGCTGATTCGACAATATGTAACTGCGCTTGTGCGGACCTAAATGTTGGTGAATGGTCGTTAATATCTAAAACATTCAGCTCAAATCGATAAATGTTCAGTGGCGCATTAGATATAGCCTCTACCACTAAAGAACACATCTTTCTTTGTTCGCATAGCTCTTCTCTGTCTATCCTATTTTTAACAGCAAGTACACCAGTCTTCAAATTCAGATCGAAATACCTCTCACTGTCTGCTGAAACGATCTGAAGCCCTCTGCGCCCAATGTCTTGTAAATTAATGTTTAAATCCTTTGCCAGATTCCCGATTGTGGTGCCTGGTTTCGCTTCCTCTGACAAAGAATACACGACCTGCCCATCCACGATATCGTAGCCATGGAGAAGAAGACAAACCCACATCCACGGTGGAAATATTTGTCTCACCCTTGGAACCATTTTCCCAAACGCCCGCTGTCTATTAATAATGCATCCACAGAGCTCAAAGCAACCATGTAATCAGAACACTCTTCAGCAATACCTCTCGACAATGGCGTATCCCGAACAAAATACAGCGCCAGAATGTCCACAACCCCCTCCACCAAAAAAAGGAGGTGCGTCATGAAGCCACAAAATAAGTCACAATGAGCAAGAGGCTAGTGACATCGTGCGGACAAGCAAACATAACGCAGCTCCAACACGTGGATAAATCGTTTTTTAAGTTAAAGTGATTATGAAAAAAATACAAAGATTGAAAATAAAACTATGAACACATACCCCCCTCATAGTAATATGCTGCAGTAACAAAAATGTATCATCTACAACATAGGGCCACAAATTCGCGAAATAACCTTAAACTGCTAATATAACCGAGCTGCAGTCAGAGAACAATATTATTAAGATATAAAAAAAGCAGAAGCTGGATATAGCCTGTATAATATCTGAGAAATATGTCATTATCTCTTTAATAATTCTAATAAGCCACAATGCAAATTGCTTAAATATATCCAAAACAAAAAGGCACAACAGATTTATCTTACCCAAAAATAAGGATTTCGTTCAGTCTAAAAGCAATGTTATTTTAACTGATTGTATTTTTGGCAGAAGGGCGTTAATCATTGAAAATTATTTTTCTCTTACCTTCTCTTTATTAGGGAGAGTTTGCGTTCTGGTAAAAGTGTCTCCTCCATTAATACTGATAAGTTCCGCATCTGCAGACGGAAATGGGGCTGGGAAAACCACTACGTCACTCTTCAGCGTGTCGGAACTAAAGCATACATCGTAATGCTGAGTAGATTTGGAGTAAGACCAGCTCCCATCAGGGTGTGTAGTGATGACTGGGGCGCTGTACCTGCTGAAAGTGCTATCTGTCCTGTAACATTTCACTGCTATTAAACTGATGAGGCTCAGTAAAAAGATGACTGAAACTGATACAATGGCGATCAGCAAATATAGATTTAAAACGGAGAAGCTCTCCTCCTTCATGGGAACATGTTTGAACTGAGTCTGGATGTCACCTGTGCTTTCAACAACCACGACGTCAATAGAAACAGTGGCTGACAGTGAGGGCTCTCCGTTATCAGAAACCAAAATGAGCAGCGGGTGAGTTTTCAGGTCGTTGTCGCTCATTCTCCTCTTAGTTCTGATCTCCCCGCTACTGCTCCCAATCCGGAAAAGGTTGTTTCCTTTGGGTTCCGAGATGTGATAAGAAAGCAGGGCATTATAACCAGAATCTCCGTCTACAGCTCTGATCTTGGCCACAAAGTAGCCCGCTTCAGCAGAATAGGGGATGTTCTCGGTGTTGACGGGACCGTGCTCAGAATAGGGTGCGAGGATCACGGGACTGTTGTCATTCTCATCCAGAATAAAAACGTTCACGCTCACGTTACTTGTCAGAGGAGGATAACCAGAGTCTGTAGCCTGGACCTTAAACTGAAACGTTTTCATTTCTTCATAATTAAAAGACTGTAAACTGTGAATGTTTCCACTACCTGAGTTTATATTCACCACAGTTTCTACAGGACTGCCTTTAGAGCTTTCTAGTAATGAATATGTGATTTTGCCATTTTCACCTTCATCAGGATCAAAAGCAGATACCGTATAAATAACAGCACCTATCTGACTGTTTTCTTTTACATAAACATTTATGTTAGACTCTGGAAAGCGCGGCACATTGTCATTCACATCAGAGACGTGTACAATAATTACAGAGCTACTGGAGAGAGGTGGGGTCCCCTCATCGGTCGCTGTAATGGTTATATTATATTGAGCCGAGCTCTCTCTGTCTAGATGGCCATCGA
This sequence comes from Hemigrammopetersius urotaenia, assembly GCA_037974485.1. NCBI lineage: Eukaryota > Metazoa > Chordata > Actinopteri > Characiformes > Alestidae > Hemigrammopetersius > Hemigrammopetersius urotaenia. Next base: position 3,608,474 of record JBBPDC010000129.1, on the reverse strand, counting down.
CTACTAAAGAATATTTGTTTTTGTATGTATTCTGTATTGTAAACGGCACAGAATTGAGAATTTTAAGAATTACAGCACCATTTTTACCAGCATCTCCATCTTTTACCGTTATCAAACCAACCATTGTACCAACAGGAGCATCTTCTTTCACTGTGTTCACCAAAGAATTCACGGAAATATCAGGAACATTATCGTTAATGTCAACAATTTCTACTAAAATTTTGCACAATGCCGCTCTTGGTTTATGTCCTTTATCTTTAGCCTGCACTCGGATTTCAACTGCGTTTTGTGTCTCATAATCGACGACACCTTGTACTGTGATTTCACCAGTTTCTGGGTTAATTAAAAACGCTTGACCGTGTTTGTCATTGTTTTGATTGACAAAGGAATACGAAATCTCCCCATTCTGGCCCTCATCCATGTCTGTAGCATGAACTGTGACGACGGATGTTCCAGGTGCTGAATTTTCTGTGACACGGGCTTTGTAAAGAGTCTTATCACACATTGGGACATTATCATTTACGTCTTCAACGTTGATTTTGATTTGCATTGTACCCGATCTAGGAGGTTTTCCTCCATCTACAGCCGTCAGTGTGAGCTGGATCACGGGCTGTTTCTCTCGGTCTAAAGCTTTTTGTAGCACTAATTCGGCAGACACACTCTGATCTCCCCCGCTCTGCACATCCAGTGTGAAATGTTCATTCGGGCTCAGTATGTAGCTCTTTACCAAGTTACTGCCCACATCGGCATCAAACGCATTCGGCAGAGGAAATCTCTCCCCTGAAAACGCCGACTCTGAAATATTTAATTGTATTTTCGACGTCGGAAATATTGGCGCATTATCATTGATATCTATAAGGTTTACTTCAAAACGATACATATTCAAAGGCGAGTTAATAATGGCTTCTAATTCTAGCGAACATTTCGCGTTTTGTCCACATAGCCCTTCTCTGTCAAGTCTTTCTTTAATCTGTAACATCCCTGTCTTTAAATGTAAACTAAAATACCTCTTATTGGGCCCCGGGGTGATTTCAAATCTTCTATGTCCAAGGTCTTGTACATTCAGGTTTAAATCCTTTGCTAGATTTCCAACATCTGTTCCTGGGCTTGTCTCCTCTGTAACGACATATACGGTCTGCCCATCTACCACACTCCATACAAAACACAGCGAAACGCCGCATATCCACAATAAGCAATAGGTCCCCCTGAACGCTGCCATAATCCACAAAGTCATAAAATTACTCGGTGAAAATAAACCACGTCTAGATGCATAGCAAAAAGTCTGAACATTGTAGTAATGGTAAAATCAGAACTGCAGGTTTGTCGGCTCTCGTGAACAAAGCGTTGTGTGTGGGGGAAGTCATATTCGTAAAGGAGGAGCCAAAGGAAAAAAAACATGCCTAAAGTTAAAACCACAGGTTGCGAGAGACACCGTGTGGTTGATCGTGGGTACTTTTATTAATGATTAAACACATAATGTTTGCGTATAGGCCTATACTGCAATTTTTTCTTTGATCTGATGGATATTCATTTGAAATACACACATTGTAAAATATTATTTAACATAAAAACTTAAGCACCAGATTGCTTAAAATGTATTTAATATAACGTAAAGTATAAAATGCAGAACGCATATTCTTATTCTGTTAACTTAGACGCTCAAATAACTTTAAAACAGTTCTGTAAACAAACTATAAGTCAAAAGACCATTTCGTACCACTTCATTATTATAACTAATATGTATAAAAAAAAAAAAAATAAAAATAAAAATATATATATATATATATATATATAACACATAACAGGTTATAATTATTATTTATTATAATTATTATTAACAAGTTATTATTATTATTATTGTTGTTGTTGTTGTTGTTGTTGTTGTTGTTGTTGTTGTTGTTGTTGCTGTTATTTGTGTTACTAGTTATGTTAACACCATAGCGTTGGGCTGACAGTATTGCTGGCTGCACGAAATTGTAAAAGCGCCTTGCAAATAAATGAAACTCAAGAACACACTGGAGATGCTTATGGTACAACGTTTCTTACCTTCTCTTTATTAGGGAGAGTTTGTGTTCTGGTAAAAGTGTCTCCTTCATCAATACTGATAAGTTCCACATCGGCAGGTGGAAATTGCACTGGGAATACCATCACGTCACTCTTCAGCGTGTCGGAGCTAAAACACACGTCGTACTGCTGAGTAGATTTGGAGTAAGACCAGCTCCCATCAGGGTGTGTGGTAATGGCTGGGGCGCTGTACCTGCTGAAAGTGCTGTCTGTCCTGCAGCATTTCACTGCTATTAAACTGATGAGGCTCAGTAAAAAGATCACTGAAACGGAGCCAATGGCGATCAGCAAATACAGATTTAAAACCGAGAAGCCTTCTTCCGTAATCGGAACATGTTTGAACTGAGTCCGGATGTCATTTGTGCTTTCAACAACCACAACATCAATAGACACAGTGGCTGAAAGTGAGGGCTCTCCGTTATCACAAACTAAAATCAGCAGCGGGTGAATTTTCAGGTCGTTGTCGCTCATTCTCCTCTTAGTCCTGATCTCACCGTTGCTGCTCCCGATCCGGAACAGGTTGTTTCCTTTGGGTTCAGACATGTGATAAGAAAGCAGCGCATTATAACCAGAATCGGCGTCTACAGCCCTGATTTTGGCCACAAAGTAGCCCGCTTCAGCAGAATAGGGGATGTTCTCGGTGTTGACCGAGCCGTGCTCAGAATAGGGCGCGAGGATCGCGGGACTGTTGTCATTCTCATCTAGAATAAAAACGTTCACAGTCACGTTACTACTCAGAGGAGGAACACCCAAGTCTGTGGCCTGGACCTTAAACTGAAACATTACAGTGTCCTCGTAATTAAAAGACTGTAAACTGTGAATGTCCCCACTCTCTGAGTTTATATTAACTTTAGAGGTTATCAGACTATTACTTTCCAGTACCGAATAGGATATTTTGGCATTTTCACCTTCATCAGAATCGAAGGCAGATACTGTATAAATAACAGCTCTCGTCTGACGGTTCTCTTTCACATAAACATTGATGTTGGGCTCTGGAAAGCGTGGCGCATTGTCATTCAGATCAGAAACATGTACAGTAATTACAGAGCTACTGGAGAGCGGTGGGGTCCCCTCATCTGTGGCTATGATGGTGATGTCATATTGAGATGTGTCTTCTCTGTCAAGAGGACCTTCTACTTCCAGTGAATACTTATTTTTGTATGTATTCTGTATTCTAAACGGAACATCATTTAATATTTTCAGTCTCACTGCGCCATTCTGGTCAGAATCGTTATCTTTTACTGTTATAAGTCCGACCATCGTCCCCCGCGGTGACCCCTCTTTCACCGTTCTTTCTAAGGAAGTAACTGATATTTCAGGAAAATTGTCGTTAATATCAGTTATTTCAATTAGTATTTTACTAAACGCTGCCCGGGATGTCTGCCCTTTGTCTCTAGCCTGCACTCTAATTTCAGTTGCACTGCTTGTCTCGTGGTCTAACTGTCCTTTTACTATTATTTCGCCAGTAGCTTGATTAATCTCGAAAGGCACAACGCCATTACCATCATTTAGATTAATGAAACTATACATCACTTCACCGTTTAATCCTGCGTCAGCGTCGCTTGCATGAACAGTTATTACTGATGTTCCATTTGGCACGTTTTCAGTTATCTGCGTTTTGTACAGGGTTTTACTAAAGACTGGGACATTATCGTTCACATCTATTACATCTACTTTTATAATTATTGTGCCTGAATTCGGAGGTTTTCCTCCATCTATAGCGGTCAGCATGAGATGAACCACCGACTGTTTCTCTCTGTCTAGAGCTTTTTGCAGCACTAACTCAGCAAACACACTCTGCTCTCCACCGCTCTGTACGTCCAGAGAGAAGTGATCATTCGTGCTCAGTTTATAGTTCTTTAGTGAGTTACTGCCCACATCAGCATCATACGCTCTGGGTAACGCGAATCTTTCCCCCGGTACGGCAGCCTCAGACACATTCATCGACAATAATGGCAAACGAAACACGGGTGCATTGTCATTTATATCCAACACGTTTACTTCAAACCTATACATGTTTACTGGCGATTTAGAGATGGCCTCCAGCTCCAGTGAGCACTTCAAGCTCCGTCCGCATATGTCCTCTCTATCTATCCTTCCTTTAAGAATCAGGATTCCCGTTTTCACATTAAAATCAAAATGCCTCGCATTAGGCCCCGAAACAATCTGAAATCCACGATGTTCCAAGTCTTGAACATTGAGGTTCAAATCTTTGGCTAAATTTCCCACTGTAGTCCCCGGATTACTCTCCTCTGACACGGAGTACACAATCTGCCCGTTTGCAGTGTTGTAAAGATAAAAAAGCGAAGTGAAAATAATCCATGACATATATCCTCGGTCGAGCATTTTACCAATATTCCACAATTAAAGCGTCCTCCAGACAGCAGGAAACTCCACAGGCATTACTGTGAATAACAACCCACGGTCAGGGCGGAAGAAAAGATTATAGCTGTGGTTATGCCTCCCGAACAAAGCCCTGCGCGAGTGTGGACGCCCTTCCTCCTGACGAGGAGGAGTCTGGAGAACCAGAGAAAGCAGTAAGTGCAGGGAGCTAGTGACACCCCGTGGATATGCACAACGAAATCACATATATTACAAAACATATTACGAAACCCATGTATATCCAATTTTGTATTAATTTAAAATAGTATACGCTCAATGAAAATGAGAAGAATTTAATTCAAGTACAGCACAGTGAGTCATTTAGAAACGGGTCAAACGTGTCAGTAAGGTAGAGTACGCAAAATATGTCCAAGTTCGTTATGGACGGAATTTATTATCAGGTATAAGAAACAAAAACAAGAACAAGAACAAAAAATTAAATATTTTTAGTCACAGATAATTCAAACAGCTCAATGCAGAATATGCCAGAGAGCCGACGAAAACACCATTCAAAGAAAACAACTGTCATTTATCTAGCTGGAAAGAAAATATTTCAGGACCATGGACAGCGAGTCGCTCTTCACAAGTTCATGGACACATGGAGAAAAACGCGGAACCACATATACAGTATCGAAAAATTGATAATTCTTACCTTCTCTTTGTTTGGGAGAGTTTGTGTTCTGGTAAAAGTGTCTCCTTCATTAATACTGATCAGTTCGGCATCAGCAGGCAAAAAGGGCGCAGGGAAAACCACTACGTCACTCTTCAGCGTGTCAGAGTTAAAACACACGTCGTACTGCTGAGTAGATTTGGAGTAAGACCAGCTCCCATCAGCGTGTGTGGTGATGACTGGTGCACTGTACCTGCTGAAAGTGCTGTCTGTCCTGTAACATTTCACTGCTACTAAACTGATGAGGCTCATTAAAAAGATGACTGAAACCGACACAATGGCGATCAGCAAATGCAGATTTAAATCCGAGAAGCTCTCGTCCTTCATCGGAGCATGTTTGAACTGAGTCTGGATGTCACTTGTGCTTTCAACAGACACATCAATAGACACAGTGGCTGACAGAGAGGGCTCTCCGTTATCAGAAACCAAAATGAGAAGCGGGTGAGTTTTCAGGTCGTTGTCGCTCATTCTCCTCTTAGTCCTGATCTCCCCGTTGCTGCTCCCGATCCGGAACAGGTTGTTTCCTTTGGGTTCAGAGATGTGATAAGAAAGCAGCGCATTATAGCCAGAATCGGCGTCTACAGCTCTGATCTTGGCCACAAAGTAGCCCGCTTCAGCAGAGTAAGGGATATTCTCGATGTTGACGGAGCCGTGCTCAGAATATGGTGCGAGGAGCGCGGGACTGTTGTCATTCTCGTCCAGAATAAAAACGTTCACTGTCACGTTATTGCTCAGAGGAGGCACACCATAGTCTGTGGCCTGGACTTGAAACTGAAAGGTTTTCATTTCTTCATAATTGCAAGACTGTAGACTGTGAACATCTCCACTGTCGGAGTTTATATCCACTACAGATGTTACCGGAGCACCTTTAGAGCTTTCTAGTAATGAATATTTGATTCTGGCATTTTCACCTTCATCTGGATCAAAAGCAGATATTGTATAAATAACAGCACCTATCTGACTGTTTTCTTTCACATAGACATTAATGACGGGCTCCCGAAAGCGCGGCGCATTGTCATTCACATCAGAAACATGTACAGTAATTACAGAGCTACTAGAGAGAGGTGGTGTCCCCTCATCAGTAGCTATAATAGTTATATTATATTGAGCTACTGTCTCTCTGTCTAGAGGGCCGCTCACACTTAAAGTATATCTATTTTTATAAGTATTTTGCAGAGTAAATGGTGGAGATCCTTCTAGCCTTAGCAAGGCCGCTCCGTTGTTATGGGCATCCTTATCTTTGACTGTTAATAAACCAACCATTGTTCCATCTGGTGAATCTTCTTTAACAAATGTAACTAGGGACGTTACAGATATTTCCGGAATGTTGTCATTGACATCAAGTATTTCAACCAATATTTTACAAAATGCTGCCCGAGGATTTTGCCCTTTGTCTTTTGCCTGGACTCGAATTTCAACGGCGCTATTTGATTCGTGATCCAGCTCTCCATTAATTGTTATTTCCCCGCTGTCAGGATTGATGGCGAAAGAATCAATAATTCCATGATCATGATGTACGAATGAATACACTATTTCTCCATTCAGTCCATCGTCAACATCGTTTGCATTAACTGTTATCACAGATGTGCCCATTGGTGCTTTTTCCGAAATCCGAGCTTTATAAAGTGATCTGTCACAAACAGGGGTGTTATCGTTCACATCCAATACATTTACATGTACGTTTAAAATGCTCGATCTTGGAGGTTTTCCTCCGTCTGCTGCCGTCAGTGTGAGCTGGATCACGGGCTGTTTCTCTCTGTCTAAGGCTTTCTTTAGCATTAGCTCTGCAGATAGACTCTGCTCCCCACCGCTTTGTACATCCAGAGAGAAGTGTTCATTTGGGCTGAGCTTGTAGTTCCTTAGTGAGTTACTGCCCACATCAGCATCATATGCATTTGGTAAAGCAAACCTATCTCCAAGAGATGCGGACTCAGAAATATTCAGTTCACTTTTTGAGGAGCGAAATGTAGGCGCATGGTCATTTATGTCTACTACATTTACCTCAAAACGATACATGTTCAAGGGTGAATTTACAATAGCCTCTAATTCCAACGCGCAATTCGAGACACGTCCGCACAGCGTTTCACGGTCTAATGGTTCTTTAATATAAAGAACTCCAGTTTTCATACTTAAATCGAAATACCTTGTGTTGGGTCCCGAAACAAGCTGAAATCCACGGCCCTCCAAGTCTTGAACACGGAGGTTTAAATCTTTGGCTAAATTACCTACTGTAGTCCTTGGGTTACTCTCCTCCGACACGGAGTACACAATCTGCCCATTCACAATGCTGGAAAGACAAGCCCAAATGAAAAGGATCCATGACAGACATGTCGTTTCGACCATTTCAGCCATATTCCGCGGTTAAATCGTCCACAAAACAATGTTGAAATCAGTGCGCATTGCTGTGAAATTTAATCAATTTCCAAGACAGTGGAAAAATACCCTCGCTGTTGTAGTACTTTCGGAACAAAGCCATGAAAGAGTCTGAACGCCCTACCCCCGAAAGGGAGGAGTTTGTTACAGGAGAAATTCAAGCACGGGTCGCTAGTGACACTGTGTGGAGATTTCCAGAATGTATTTATGCAAGCGTGTAGCGTGACGTTATCATATTCAATTAAAAATAAAAGCAATCTCATGTAGGCACTCTCAAACAACAACACCGAATTTGAACGCCCTCTGATACTACCTCCTTCACTCATTGACAAAAAAGAGATATAACAAACAGACAAATGAATGGCAAATGCGAATTTAAGTATAATTGTACCCTTCCAGCTACTCAGGCAAATTAGGAACCACTCATAAGAGCAAAGAATACTCCGCAAGTGTTACAGCAGAGAACAGGTGCTGAAGCAGGCTCGACAATATGCCACACAAAATGAATTTCAAAATAAATAATTTAAACTAAGATGGAGACACCACTCTGAATAGTAATGCGCCGACTACTCATAATACTTAATGTTTGTTGCTGTTTAAGTTATAGGAACTTAAAAACGAAATGACCAGTGCTGATGTAACAGAGAAAATGCTAAAGACTGGAGCAACACAATAACATATTTTAAAAGACAACAGGGAAATATTTGTATAAGCCAAAGGTCTAATCTGGGAATTAATGTGAATTGCGCAGATATAAATATACATGAAAAACAAATATTTAGACTAGCTTAAAGCACAAATCTATGTCGAAAACAGCGATAAAACATTATTTTTGCAAAATTACTCAGAAACTATTTTTGTATGCATGTGCAAACACAATCAATCAATACTAGGTGCATCAATGTCAATATGGTGTACTTTACGAAGGAAAGTTATATGCACATGAGACATTTGATCTCTTTGATCTTTAATTTTATTTATCTTACCTTCTCTTTATTAGGGAGAGTTTGGGTTCTGGTAAAAGTGTCTCCTCCACTAATACTGATCAGTTCCGCATCTGCAGGCGGACAAGGCGCAGGAAAAACCACAACGTCACTCTTCAGCGTGTCGGAGCTAAAACACACGTCGTACTGCTGAACAGATTTGGAGTAAGACCAGCTCCCATCAGGGTGTGTGGCAACGACTGGTGCGCTGTACCTGCTGAAAGTGCTGTCTGTCCTGTAACATTTCACTGCTATTAAACTAATGAGGCTCAGTACGAAGATGGCTGAAACCGACACAATGGCGATCAGCAAATATAGATTTAAATCCGAGAAGCTCTCGTCCGTAGTCGGAACATGTTTGAACCGAGTCTGGATGTCACCTGTGCTTTCAACAACCACCACATCAATAGACACAGTTGCTGACAGTGAGGGCTCTCCGTTATCAGAAACCAAAATGAGCAGCGCATGTGGTTTCAGGTCGTTGTCGCTCATTCTCCTCTTAGTCCTGATCTCCCCGTTGCTGCTCCCGATCCGGAACAGGTTGTTTCCTTTGGGTTCAGAGATGTGATACGACAGCAGCGCATTATAACCAGAGTCGGCGTCTACAGCCCTGATCTTGGTCACTAAGTAGCCTGCTTCAGCAGAATAGGGGATGTTCTCGGTGTTGACGGAACCGTGCTCAGAATAGGGCGCAAGGATCGCGGGACTGTTGTCATTCTCATCCAAAATAAAAACGTTCACTGTCACGTTACTGCTCAGAGGTGGATCACCAGAGTCTGAGGCCTTGACCTTAAACTGAAACGTTTTCATTTCTTCATAATTAAAGGTCTGTAGACTGAAAATATCTCCACTGCCAGAGTTTATATTTACAAATAATGATAGTGGTCGAGTATTTTGTATTAGTGAATATGATACCCTTGCATTTTCACCTACGTCAGGATCAAAAGCAGATACTGTATGAATAACAGCTCCTATTTGACTGTTCTCTTTCACATAAACATTAATGACGGCCTCTGGAAAGTGCGGCGTGTTGTCATTTATGTCTGACACGTCCACAATGATTGCTCTTATGCTGGATAGAGGTGGGTTCCCTTCGTCTATGGCTC
>JBBPDC010000129.1:3571796-3586796 GCA_037974485.1 Hemigrammopetersius urotaenia | reverse complement strand
AGTTTTCTTTGGTATCCACTGTTGTTTTCTTTGGTATAAGCAGGGTAAATACAGTAATAAAATTAATTAATTTACAGTAATAAAAATGCAAGGCACTCGAGATAGCTCCAAGCAGAGAAACTGTTTTAATGCAGGAATGCTGGACTGCATCTGCCAGAGATGCATCACAGGACAATAGCACAATAGCACAGCACAGCACAATAGTGTGCTGGACCTTGGTTGAGTACATCATCAATTCCTATGATGTCGCACTATTATAGGTCAGTAATTAGTTCAGCACCATGGACAGATGCCCCCTGATAGCATACAATCTACTTATACCATCTAGTTATTGCTTTAAACCCTTCTTCTTCACTAACATGTTAACCATTCCCAGCACTTACTACACTTGCCTTATGTACTCATAAACATATAATTTTTCATAAAATGCTGGTGTTTTGCAGCATTGTTGCCAAAGCAATTATCTAAGAATTATCTAAGCTTAATACTTTACCCTTATAGAAAATGTAAAGATAAACATGTATCCATACTGTACCTTTTACACTGAACTACTGACGTTACACCTATATAGTCTGCACTATAATTCATACACGCAAGTTTTCTTTGGTATCTGCTGTCGTTTTCTTTGGTATAAGCAGGGTAAATACAGTAATAAAATTAATTAATTTACAGTAATAAAAATGCAGGGCTCGAGATAGCTCCAAGCAGAGAAACTGTTATAATGCAGGAATGCTGGACTGCATCTGCCAGAGATGCATCACAGGGCAGCAGCTAATCAGTAGCAAGGAGAAATGAATAAAGCGCTAAGATTAGCTACTTTCAAACTTCCCACCTCTGAGTACAAGGGTATTTCACCAACCCAAGACCAAAAATGTATAATTACCAAAAAGTGTATAATTATATTTTATATGGAAATATATATATATTAGTAAATTATATATTTTTATAAATATAAATTTTCTTGATAATTTAGCACTACAATGCATGAAAAATTATATATTGCCACAAAAAAAGCAAAAATGCAGAGGATATCTGCGGTTTCTGTGAATTTACGGGGTACATATACATATATATAAGAGACCACCTTTCCCTTTTGTTGTTCACTGTTTGTACAATTTGCAGCAGTGTGTGTGTGTGTGTGTGTGTGTGTGTGTGTGTGTGTGTGTAAAATGCGCAGGTTGCTATTCTTTTATGGACTACTGCAGTGTGAGCTGTGTATAAAATAAGAAATGCCTCCATATGAGTTGTAAGTGCAATTGTTTTTGTATCACAGTTATTCTATGTGCTATATTACAGCAGCTTCACATTTGATTCAGTTTGGGTTGAGATGAAACAAATTTCTCACATACACACACTATGCACTTAACATTACTACTTTAATTGTTGCAATTGCAAAATGTGTGTAGTCTAACATTTCCAAGGTATAAAAAATGATTAATATGTATTATTGTTATATTTTTTGGAATTTTGAATGAAGTGTGGTCAATAAAACTATAGTGATATGCACAGTCTAGTTTACAACACTCACGCCCACTCCTACTCTCTCAGCTTACAACTTTAGTGTTGTACTTATAGACTTTGTGGCTGAACTAGTTTGGTTGTGTGTGGAGAAAGAATACGCAGTAATGCAGCATATGAGTGAGGGAGTTTTCCTTTTCCCTTTTCTGTGGCTTATTTGTGTTTTTATGATTTTTCAACTGTGTTAGGTAAGTGACTTAGGCTAAGGTGCGTTTCAATCAAAATCACTGCAGAAGGAACAGATCTGTGGCGTAATTCGAGGACCGACCCCCTGTATTTTTTATATATTTATTTATATATAGTTCAAGCCACTTTAGTCTCTTTAGTCAATGCGAGTAAAGCAAGCAGTCTTGAAGCTGAAAGTCTAGAATAAATCAATGAGATGCAATGAAAACATGATGGTATTTTTGTACCACCAGTTTCCAGAATTGAGAGTTGGTACACTGTCCAGAGGCAATAGTAGAGTGGATGGCAATAGTAAGCAACTAAGTAGACCATAAAAAGTCACTGTAGTAGTAAAATATAAATGTGCTATGTAATAGATAATAGATATGTGCTAGAGTAATTGTCACGGGCCGGTCAGTGGCCACTTAAAGCCGCTGCTTTTCAGTGTAATTTTCCTGTTCTGTTCTGTTTTATCCTGGGTCTCTGTTGGGTTTTGAGGGCTTTTTTTTTAAGCCACCGTGTCACGTGTTGTTGTTGTTGTGGTTTTCTGTCCGGGTGTCATGTGTTCCTTAGTTCCACCTGCCTGTGTTTAGTGTCCTGATTATGTATGTTTAAAAGCCTGTGTTTTTAATCCTTTCCTGGTGTTTCCATCGCCTCAACTCGCCCCATCCCTTGCCTGTAGTTACCCTTATCTGTGTCTTGCACGAGTTCTAGTTTAGGAGGCCGTTTGCGCCTGTTTCAGTTTGTTTTTCCTTTGTTTTACTAAAATTCGACTTCAGCATGGAACTCTACTTGTCTGGTCCCCCTGCTTTCAAAGAGGAGCTTCATGGTCAGGGGCTCGCGCCCCCGACTGTGACAGTAATAGAATAAAAATTCGGTGAAATATGGTGGTGACTCATTTTTCTGTATTGATCACACAGTGGGATGACTTCTGAAGTGTGCAGAAATACCTTAACTGTTTAAACTGAAAACTTGTATGTTTACTTTAATGTATTCACAGCATGTCAGTACATTCTTCACATGATTCTTCACATGATTAAACAGCAACAGAAAAGGAGTTTAAGTGATTTCTGTCATTTTGAATAATTGAAAACTTCATAATACTGGGGAGAAATGTTGCAGATAGTAAAGCAAACAAATACATGATGAGGCAAACATCCTGAACAAGTTTTTATACAAGCAATCACAGAGGGAGGGAAGGGAGAGAGAGAGAGAGAGAGAGAGAGAGAGAGAGAGAGAGAGAGAGAGAGAGGGAGTGAAAGTGGGAGAGAGAGAGACAGAGAGAGAGAGAGAGAAGGGCAATGATACACTTGAGGCCAACTGCAGTCAGAAATAAAAGCGACACAGCTTGATAAAGCGAGTGGGATAGACAGAAGTCGAGCTGACATGGCCCACTAAAGAACTGAAATGCTGCAGTGCTTAGCTGACCCAATGTGGATCATAGACCCACCAGAACGGATAAGTAAACCGAGTACTTCTTTCTCATGGCAGAGCTAATAGGCTCTGCATACCAATAATCTTTCATTTTAGTTTACATACATACATATTGATGTGCATTTTTTCTCATTATTGATTTTGCAAACTCGTCTGCAAGCTTAATTTCTAAAGCAGATTGAAGGGAAAATAATTGAAAATAGATTATGTGACTAATATTCTGGATGCAAAACTACCAACTAATAGCATTATTGCCACAGAACTGACAGAATCGGAATAATATCACTGACAGAATCAGACAAGATCTCAGGAGTCTAAATGTCTTCAGTCAGGAACTGAGGAAAAAACGAAAACACATCTTTCACTGCTCTGGTACACTACTGTTATACTCAAATAAATAATACCAGCTAATAGATTATTTACTGTGCAGTCAAAGTCAGTTCAAAGTTGTGTATTGCTCTTGTGTTGTGCTACAACTTGATTTCATAACATGAGTATTTTCGCAGCTCTGTAGGATCAATTTCGAAATGCAAGACAAAGGATTGCAGCATTCTAGACATTTGTTGTTAAAGCATCATGGACTTACAGTTTGTTGTGGAGCCATTTTAGCAACACATGCATAAATTGGCTGTTCCAACACAATGGCATAAATTGGCTGTTCAAAAATCTTTGTCAGGGCATTGAAAACATGGAGGAAAACTGTTTTGATTACTTATTTGGTTACAATTTTCTGATAAGAGCTCTGTGTTCAGGAGATCTTTCATTTTCATTGTCATTGTACTGCTGGACCTTGGTTGAGTACATCACCAATTCCTATGATGCCGCACTATTATAAGTCAGTAATCAGTTCAGCACCATGGACAGAGCCCCCCTGACAGCATACAATCTACTTATCCTACTGAGTCATGGCAATTCATTTTTGTCCTTTGTAGAGGACATGATTATGGTCATTTTATATTAAATGGCATTTGACTAACCTAATTCAGTCCTACTATACTGCCTAGGAGTCATCCTGGTCTTTCTAACGATGTCACTAGAAAATGAATGGGGCTTACTGACCACATGTAATGCCTTTTCAAAATGGCTGGCATTGCACCGGCCACATTTTACGGCACTAGGAGATGTGTTATTTATTTCATAGAAAATATGTCTGAGCTGTCAAAAATCAAACCCTTTGATAGTCTTAATTGTATATGATATTACAAACATGTGTAGTAAATTTAACCCTTTGAAAACCCAACTTGTATAAATTGTCTTCTGGATAAGACAGCAAGACTCTCAATAGTAACTCTCAATTTGACCATTGTTTACAAAACAGAAACGCATTTAGGTGTACTGTGCAAGAGTTTGTGCCTGGGAAACCAAACCCCACTGGCCTGAAAGCCTTTGTGCTTGCCAGTCCAAGTGGTCTGGTGCTGGACTTTTAGGTTTGTAAGGGCAAGAACACATTCACTGACCATCACCTGGGAATCAGAGGAAATGCTGTCATTTGTATGGCACAGACTCTTCCATGAGAAACACACCTATGCTTTGAGAGATTTTTCATTCCTGTCAAACTGGGGGTGGCTTAGTGAGTAGGATATTTCCCTTTGGACCAAGAGGTCATGGGTTTGAATCCTACCTTCAGCACCACCACTGGGTTCCTGTGCAAGACCCATAACCCCAAGTTGATAGTTAGGAAATGGAAGTCACTTTGGATAAAAGCCTCTGATAAATGCTGCAAATGTAAATGTAAGGGCAAAACACATGTGAAACGCAACAAATGCAACATGTTTCTATGCATTCCTTACTCAGACCCTCTGATGGTTTTAAATAATTATTAAAAGTTTTTAAAAATCATTTGCCATGTTGCCTTACTTTTACCTTGTTATGCTTTCTGGAGGCATGAAATGCCATTTCACATTTGGCATGATTTTCATTAGTAATCAAGTTCTTTGACTCATCATCATCTGATGCTCCTGAACACATCATCAGTGAGTTTCCAGGTTTAAATAAGATTCCTTAATGTAGCTGTTTTAAATGTTTTTATTACATGAATTGTCCATATGACACCATTACAGTATATGAATCTATAATAAACTGTGATTTAACAAGACCCACTATCCACTGCAGAGGACATATGTCAAAAACTAAACAAATATTTTTTAAAAAGCACTTAAATTGTCTTTGTCATACCATTCAAAATATGGAGGAAAACTACTGCACTACTGCACTATTGCACATATGTATTCAAGGGTTTTGATTACATATTTGATTACAATTTTCTGATATGAGCTCTGTGTTCAGGAGATCTTTCATTTTCATTGTCATTGTACTGCTGCACCTTGGTTGAGTACATCACCAATTCCTATGATGTCGGACTATTATAGGTCAGTAATCGGTTCAGCACCATGGACAGAGGCCCCCTGACAGCATACAATCTACTTATCCCATCTAGTTATTGCTTTAAACCTTTCTTCTTCACTAACATGTTAACCTTGTCACTCACACTTACTACACTTGCTTTATGTACTAATAAACATATCTTTTTTCATAAAATGCTGTTGTTTTGTAGCGTTGTTGCCATAGCAATGATCTACTAAAAGAACACAATATGTTGTGGGGGTCTGTTTCCATGGAAATCACTGAAAAAAAAACTTGAGGTCAGTTACTATGGTAACAGCATAGAATTGTAACACAAAGGATAAAAATGCCCTGTGAGTCAGAGTAACCATTCAGATCACACTGCTTGTTGATTTCACAAGCTTGTGAAGCAGCTTTACGGAACAGCTCAAAGAAAATTCTCAGTTTAATAATCTTTATACCTTTGAAATGACTATGTTGTATAGAGAGGGTCTATAGCTTGGGGGCTGTCGCATACAAAAATCATGGCAGTTTTCTTCAGGGAGATCCTGTAGAACATTTGTAGCTTTGTGGATGTACAACAAATTGTGACTGACCATTTACTCATTGAGGACAATACCTAAGGAAGTCAGGACTTTCACAAATGGTCACAGCCTCAAGTACTCTGGAGTACTGTAGCCATAGCAACCATTCAAGATCAAACACTGCTGGAGAGTAATGTGGTAAAAATTCTGAGACAGAATTCAGACTATCTGTTGTCAAAGCATCCAACTAGAACGTGTCTACCATTGTAACAAATTCATCTAAAAACAAATACATGTTCTGAAAGACACCGAGTATTCAGTCTTTCAGATTATAAGCAGACAGAACTATACTATCCTACATCAATCTTAGTTGCCACAGTAAATGTAAGTGCAGAAGGAGGGGCCACATTTTAACTGAAATGAGATTTTTGACAGGAGCCCAGTACATAAAGTTCTCTTACCAGTATACTGCAGCAGATCAAGCAAGAATGCTGCTGACCTGGACACAGTCTGCATGGGACACTGAGTTAGAGGAAACACTCTGCAGCATAGCTTGACTGCAGTTGACACAGCAGTTCCTTGAATATTTATACCGTTCTGTACACAAGTACCAATTTAAGGATTTGGGTTACTGAAGCACTTACATGCCAAAGAACATGCCAAAGAGTTTTAAAAAGAAATGTGTGTGTGTGTGTGTGTGTGTTTGTGTGTGTGTGTGTTTATGTGTATATACATGTGCTTGTGTGTTTCAGGTGTGATGCAGAAGCAGCTGCACATTACAAGGAAGAGGTGAACAATGCAAGGGATGGAGAGCGAGAGCATGAGACAGTGAGAGAGATGGAGGGGATAGAAAGGAGGGCACAGTGAGGGACAGAGCAAAAGAGAGAGAGAGAGAAAACAGCCTACATACAGTAAAACCCCGCTTATTGTATGGATATGTTCCAAGAGCTCCCATGGTGAAAAAGCATGTTGTGGTGATGTGGTAATAAATACCCATTTAGTGTAAACCTTAAATATGCCCGCATATATGCTTCCTAAAGATTATAATTTCATTTTAATCTAATTTCCCTTAAAGAAAATGTAAAGTAAACCCATGTTCATATTGTGCAGTATACACTGAACTTCCGCAGTGCTATAAGATAAAATGCTGATGTTATCCCTGTACAGACTGCACTGTACTTCATGCACGTACATGAATATTGTCTGTTTTCTCTTGCTCTCTTGCTCTCTGTATATACTGAATATATACAGTAAACCCCCAACATTTGCTGGCTTTAAGTTCTAAATTTTTAACTCAGCCTGATGAATTACCCTTAAAGAAAATGTAAAGGTAAACCCATATATGTACTGTACAAAACACATTGTACTGCTATTTCCTGCAGTGCTAGAATGTAAAATACGGATATTAACCCTGTATAGACTATACTGTAATGCATGCATTCAGTGTACTACTGAATATATTAAACAAACTAATGTGCTTACTTAAGGGGAGAGAATAAATATGAGACACATATGTGTGTGTGTGTGTGGCAGTTTACAGCATTAATAATAAACCCAACCCACTTCACTGTCTTAATTTAGTAATTTTAATAAAAGTTAATAATTGTACTACATCAAAAATGCAAGTCTCATTTTCATCTGGTTCTACTTTCCACCAGCTTTCTTATAAAAATATATTAAACTTAAACATAATAACTTGAACATAATTATTTTTTATGTTATAATAAATATTAATTTAATAAATCAGGTACTGTAAATCCAGCTTCATGAAAGAATCCCAGCACACTTCATCAGATCCATAGAAAAATTAACAAAGACTCCTTACTCCCACATTTAATGCTCAGTGACCTCTGAGTAATGTGTTTACAGTGCATTCTAATTCCACATACAGATTTCTAAACAACTGGCTCAAACAAACATTTTTTTGAAAAAACAAATATGATTCAAAGACCATCTTACCCCCCCTTCCCCTCCTCTATCTTATTTTTTTCATTCTTTCCTATTACCTCAACGTGGATATGCACATGGAAACTTCTGTGCTAAATCACAGGGAAATGCACCCCAGGATTCCTATGAAATTTACAGAAGCTTATTACAGATTTTTTTCTAGAGAAACATTTTTCTGCAGAAAACACATATGAAGTCTAAAGGAAAAATATTCAATGACAAATTGCCATGATCAACATCATGAACAACAAAAAATAATGAAATACTGTTTAACTCCATGTACTTTCCTAACACAGTGTGAAAGCCTACTGCCACAGAAAGACCAGGTATGTCAAGTGAGCAATCAAAGAGATTCTTGCTATGCTATTGTGAGATATTTTATACCTCAGAACAAGTTAGTTTGATAGCCCAAGTTGGCTTACCTCTTCAGAAGCTCTTCTCCTGTGATGAGGTACCACTAGAGTATTTCCGTTACTCCCCGGGACTATAGCAGAACCAATACTCATTCTGGGTCCAACTAACATGTACCGTTTATCTCCGGATCTGTACTGGATGCTGTGACACAGTGTCCCATCATAATTTGTATCTTGTAAATACTTGGAGGAGGAGTCTGTAGATTTGGAGCACTGCATTACAATCAGTACTATGATACTGATCATAAAAAGAACTGAAACCGAACCTAAAGTAATGATCAAATAAAATGTGATGTCCTTGTCTTCATTAACTGATACTGTGTTTTTAACATCTGAAGCTGCAAAAGCCTCTTTGGGTTCCACGACTTTCATAATCACCGTCGCAGTTGCTGAAAGTGAAACGTTGCCATTATCTTTGACCAGAATGACCAGTTGATGTTGAGCCGCGTCTGTTTCTGTGAAAGAGCGAAGGGTTCTTATCTCTCCTGTATATCGGTCCAAACCAAACAGACTGTGGTCACTCACTTCCTGCAGTGAAAATAATAACCACCCATTGTATCCGATATCTGCATCATAGGCTCTCACTTTAGTCACCAAATGTCCAGCGTTCACGTTACGAGGAAGCTCCACCACACCTTCAGCAGATCCGTTAGAGTTTACTGGATATAAGATCACTGGAACGTTGTCGTTCTGATCCAGAAGGAATACCTTTACTGTCACGTTGCTGCTCAGTGGTGGACTTCCAGAGTCTGAAGCCACAACACGGAACTGATATGATTTTATTGTTTCAAAGTCAAAACTTTTAAGTGCATATATCACCCCACTTTCGGGGTTTATGTTTAAGAACGATGAATATTTATTTTCTTCGCCCAAATCTCTCCAGATGTGGTAAGTTATTACAGCATTTTCATTTAAATCAACGTCATAGGCCGACACAGAGAACACAGACATACCTGGTACATTATTTTCAGTCATATAAAAGGTGTATGGGTTGAGGGAAAACTCTGGGCTGTTATCATTTACATCCGCTACGATCACGGTGATAGTTTTAACAGACGATAATGGTGAACGGCCTGCGTCTTTGGCAGTGAATGTAATGTCATATTGAGGGATTTTCTCTCTGTCCAGTTGTAAAGACGTTATCAGTGAGTAAATGTTCTCCTGTGAGGATTGCATTAACCTAAAAGGTATGTCTACACGTATTGAGCAAAACACTTTTCCATTCACGCCGGAGTCTAAATCACTCACACTAATTAACGCCACCGTAGTTCCTGTCTTAGAATTCTCTGGAATGGCACTCGAAAATGACGTAACTTCAATTTCGGGCTCGTTGTCATTTTCGTCAACAATTTGTATCAGAATGCTCTTGTCTGTGGTCAATGGTGCAAGTGCTTTATCCGAAGCCTGAATATCAATCTCATATTGGTCTTTTTGCTCAAAATCTATTGGTCCTCTGACGACTATTTCGCCTGTCATGGGGTCTAGGTCAAAAAGTTTGCGCAGGTCACTGTCTACATCATGACCAAAACTATAAAAAACCTCACCATTTGCACCATCGTCTGCGTCTGTCGCATTTACTCGAATCACTGTTGTACCTACTGGAGCGTTCTCGCTAAGCTTCACAGAATAAGAGTCTTTTGTGAAAACAGGCGCGTTGTCATTTACATCTATGACATCCACTGTTATCGCCATAGTTCCAGATTTCGGCGGTCTTCCACCGTCCAGCGCCGTAAGGAGGAGCTTATGGCTAGTGCTGGTTTCCCTGTCTAAGGGTTTCTGCAAAATCAAGAAAGGCATCTTTCGAGCCGCACCGCGGTCTTTAACTTCTATTCGAAAATGTTCGTTGTGATCAAGTTTATATTGTTGCACTGAGTTCATCCCTCCGTCTGCATCGCGCGCTGCTTGAAGCTGAAAACGCGCGCCAGCTACAGCGGTTTCTGATATTTCCAGACGCTTTTCTCTCTCGGGGAATATCGGAGCATGGTCATTTATGTCCACAACTTCCACAGTTACGTAATGAATCTCTAGAGGATTCTCGAGGGCGATTTTTAGATTAATCATACACGAGCTAGTTCTCTCACATACCTCTTCTCTGTTTATTTTTCCATTCACCTGTAAGGCTCCATCATCCTGATTGACTCTAAACAGAGAATCTCCTGTCGTTGATACTATACGAAATCCGCGTTCCTTTAAAGTGGTCGAATCAATACCTAAATATTTTCCGATATTCCCGACGACAGTGCCATTCTTCTGCTCCTCAAGAACCGAGTATCTTATCTGTGCAAAGATCTCTCTGCAAAATAAATGCGACAGTGCCACAAATACAAGCTTCAGTCGCCATGATGCGTATCGTCTTTGTTCCATTTTAGGAGAAATTGGTCCAGATTTCGCCCAATTTAACAGGTATCCATACACTGTGTAGCCATTGCGTCGGTTAAAACGCAATAGTCGTTCATTTCAAACAAATAAACTAATCAGTAAATAAATCCTCATCATAGGTGACGGAGTGATGCGTGAAAGCGACCACAGCCAAAAGAGGCAGTCCAACTATGAAGAAAAGAGGGTTTATTTTAGTTTACACTGACACCATGCGATCGCACAATTCACTGCAAGAACTCGGGAAAACAAGCTAAGTAATCATATATCAGCGTGACCCACGTAATAACATTAGCATGTATTGAGTGCTGAGCAGCTGCCCAAGAATCACCGCAGTAAAAAAATCTTTTGAACAAGCTTACAATTTCACAATTAGCAAGCCACAGTAGGCTGTTCTGTTATGGCTATTCAGGACAAGCTTTTTCGAGAACTCCTAATCAAAACATCCCTGAACTTAAGAGTGAGTGAAAGTGACCATGTGTCATACGTAACACACCACAACACACAATTCAACCTCAGCATTTAACACATTCACCAAGTGAAGCAGGGGGCAGCTACGAACACAGAGCCCTTGCTCAGGGTACCTCAGCAGTGCCTAGCGGTCTTGGGATTAGAACCCGGACTTTCTGATCGCAGGACGAATACCCTAACCACTAGGCTACCAGCTGCCCCATAATTTAGTGCAGTCAAAACCAGTTTCAACATTAGCCATGCTGGTAACCCTCGTATAAAAACATGTTAAAGGTTCTTTTTGATTATTTTTCCTTTGTGATCATGATTATTAGCACACAATGATAATCTGTGCGGAGCTCCCACAGTAAATATAAAATACAATATTAGAAAACGTGTTATTTTAATTATTGCAATTAAAATTGCAGACATTGCATTTTGTGTAAATAAACAAATCAGTATGGGGAATTAAACATAAATACGATAATTTTTTTATATATCTTACCTGTCCGGATGATCCTCTCTTGCGATCTGGGACCACTAGAGTATTCGCATTACTGCTTGGGCCAATAGTAGAACCAATACTCATTCTTGGGCCAACTAACATGTATCGTTTGTCTCCGGATCTGTATTGTATGCTGTGACACAGTGTCCCGTCATAATTTGTATCTTGTAAGTACTTAGAAGAATAGTTTGTTGATTTGGAGCACTGCATTACAACGAGAACGATAATGCTAATAATAAAAAGCACCGAAACCGAACCCAGTGTGATGATAAGAAAAAAAGTAACGTTGTTTTCCTCCTCCGCTTTAACTGCGTTTTTGACATCAGAAGCTGCAAAAGCCTCTCTGGGTTCCACAACTTTGATAATCACAGTTGCTGTTGCTGAAAGTGAAACGTTGCCATTGTCTTTGACCAGGATAACCAGTTTATGCTGAGCATCGTCTGATTCTGTGAAAGAGCGAAGGGTTCTTATCTGTCCTGTATATCGGTCCAAACCAAAAAGACTGTGGTCACTTACTTCCTGCAGTGAAAATAATAACCAGCCGTTGTATCCGATGTCTGCGTCATAAGCTCTCACTTTAGTCACCAAATGTCCTGCGTTCACATTGCGGGGAATCTCCTCCACACCTTCAGCAGATCCGTTAGAGTTGACTGGATATAAGATCACTGGAACGTTGTCGTTCTGATCCAGAATGAACACGTTCACTGTGACGTTGCTGCTCAGTGGCGGAGTTCCAGAATCTGTAGCGAGCACGTGGAACTGGAACGTTTTGACAGTTTCGAAGTCGAAACTTTTCAACGCATAAATCCACCCATTTTGCGGATGTATGTTTAAAAAAGATGTATGTTTGTTTTCTTCGCCATTTTTTCTTAATATTTCATAAGCGACCACAGCATTTTCGTTTACATCACGGTCAGAAGCCAAGACAGAAAATAAAGATGTCCCTGGGACATTATTTTCCATAAAGTAAAAAGAGTAAGGCGAAAGAGAAAACTCTGGGACATTGTCATTTACGTCTGATACCAAAACGCTTATAGTTTTCATAGAGGATAAAGATGGCTGACCTGCATCTTTGGCTACTAATGTAATGTCATACTCGTGCCTTGCCTCTCTGTCAAGGAACGACGTGGTCACTAATGAGTAAATGTTTTGCTGCGATGATGGCATTAGTTTAAATGGTATGTCATCCGAAACTAAACAGAAAACTTTTCCATTTAGTCCAGAGTCCAAATCAGACACGCTTATTAAAGCAACTGTACTGCCTGGTTTAGAGTCTTCTGAAATGGTGTTTGAAAATGATGCCACCTCGATCTCTGGTGCATTGTCATTAACATCAATAATTTTTATGGTAATGGTTTTATCTGCTGTCTGGGGTATAACACCTTTATCTGATGCCTGGATGTCAATTTCACAGGTACTTAAGGCTTCGAAATCAATATTTCCCATTACAACGATTTCTCCTGTATTGGAATCTATATTAAAAAGTTTGCGCAAATTACTGTCAACATTATTAGCAAATGTATAAATAACCTCTCCGTTTGGGCCCTCATCCAAATCTGTGGCATTCAACTGTATTACTGTGGTCCCTATTGGAGCATTCTCATTCAGCATAACAGAGTAAACGTCTTTGGAAAAAACTGGCATATTGTCGTTCACATCCAAAACGTCGACGCTTATCTCCATAGTTCCAGATTTTGCAGGTTTCCCTCCATCAAGGGCCGTTAGTAACATTTTCATGCTTTGCACGACCTCTCTGTCTATGGATTTCTGTATAAGCAGGATGGGGATTTTAACCGCTTGTCCACGATCTTTGACTTCGAGGCGAAAATGATCATTTTGACTGAGTTTGTACATCTGAATGGAATTGGATCCACTGTCCGGGTCACGCGCTGCCGGAAGCTGAAAACGCGTCCCAGGTAATGCAGATTCCCAAATCTCTAAAAGCGTTTTATTTTCAGGAAACATGGGAGCGTGATCATTCACATCTATGATCTCTACAGTCACATAATGAATCTCCAGTGGGTTTTCCAGTGCGATTTTAAGATTCTCCAAACACGACTGGCCTTTCTCGCATGCTTTTTCTCTGTCTAAATTCCCACTGACATACAACATCCCGTCATTTTGATTTACCTTAAACAGCGACTCTCCAGATATTGCCACAATGCGGAATCCCCTGTCCTTTAAGGTTCTCTTATCAATACCCAAATCCTTCGCGATATTTCCAACCACTGTACCTTCCTTTTGATCCTCAGAAATGGAATACCTTAACTGTGCCCAAGCTGAATTTCCAAAAAGCAGCGATGTAATCATGAAAACAAATTTCAAACGCGTCGTCAGCAATGTGCCAGATCCCCTTTGTTCCATTTTGAGTGACTGCGAACACGTTTCAGATAAAAATAAACACAGCTGATTGTCTTAATCATGTAAAAACATAATAGGCCACGTCTTCTATTTGCCAGACTATAAAATACGGTGTTGGATAAAGCTAAATATGTCTTCTTTACGACAGCTCACATTCTGCAAATGTGGGAGGTTACCGAAGGGGTGGAAACAAAAAACAGCCTGTCCACACGTCATAAAACGTCTTCTTGTTTTATACTGACACCTTGTGAATTAAACCTTTATTGCATTCCGGTGTTTTTGTGGGTAAGATGTCATCACAGCAAGATGAAACCTGTAAGTACAAATGACTGAATCTTACCTGTCCAGAAGTTCTCCTCCTGCGATCTGGTACCACTAGAGTATTTCCGTTACTGCCCGGGACTATAGTAGAACCGATACTCATTCTTGGTCCAACTAACATGTAGCGTTTATCTCCGGATCTGTACTGTATACTGTGACACAGAGTCCCATCATAATTTGTGTCTTGTAAATACTTCGAAGAATATGCTGTAGATTTGGAGCACTGCATTACGATTAGCACAATGATACTGATCACAAAAAGCACCGAAACTGAGCCCAATGTAATTATCAGATAAAATGTAACGTTATCCTCCTCTTCTTCTTTTACTGCGTTTTTGACATCAGAAGCTGCAAAAGCCTCTTTGGGCTCCACAACTTTGATGATCACAGTCGCAGTTGCTGAAAGTGAAATGTTCCCATTGTCTTTGACCAGTACAACAAGTTTATGCTGAGCCTCGTCTGTTTCTGTGAAAGAGCGAAGGGTTCTTATCTCTCCTGTATATCGGTCCAAACCAAACAGACTGTGGTCACTCACTTCCTGTAGTGAAAATAATAACCAGCCGTTATATCCGATATCTGCATCATAGGCTCTCACTTTAGTCACCAAATATCCTGCGTTCACATTGCGGGGAATCTCCTCCAC
>JBBPDC010000129.1:3546606-3561044 GCA_037974485.1 Hemigrammopetersius urotaenia | reverse complement strand
ACATTGTGTGATATTTGTTACGTTTTGTTACGGAGTTATATACTTTTATGTTTAACCCTCCTGTTGTGTTGCTGGTCAAAATGACTCATTATTGTTTAAAATGTGTCAATTTGGCCAGCAACATAACAGGAGGGTTAAACATAAAAGTATATAACTCAGTAACACAACGTAACAAATATCACACAATGTTATTGTGCTCAGAACTCTCCATGGTACTGAAGTAATACGAATCAAATATCCACACGAACTGTTTTTTATTATTTCACTTTAAAAACATTGTTTATAAGGATTTTTAGGTTTCTTTTGGATAATTTTATCATACCTGGGTCAGATTGACCTGAGAACATTATTGATGTTCCTGAGAAACTAACATAACAGGGGGGTTAAGTTGTTTGCAGATTGACACAATGTACATCCACACAGTTTAATTCTTTTCCTGAAGTTCCATAATGACAACAATATTCCTAGGAAAATAGAAGTGAACAACCCTCAGAAATTATTAATATCACATATGGTTTATGTTTAGTTGTTAGATTTAGAGTTGATTATTTTTTTCAGTAACAGTCTCGTTGTAACACTTTGCTCCTCTTACCTCTCCAGAAGCTCTCTTCCTGTCATCAGGAATCACAAGAGTATTCCCATTACTGCCTGGCACAATAGTAGAACCGAAACTCATTCTGGGTCCTACTAACATGTAGCGTTTATCTCCGGATCTGTACTGGATGCTGTGACACAGGGTCCCATCATAATTTGTGTCTTGTATGTACTTTGAGGAATAGTCTGTGGATTTGGAGCACTGCATCACAATCAACACAATGATACTGGCCACAAAAAGTAGTGAAACTGAGCCCAAGGTAATGATTAAGTAAAATGTTACATTGTTGTCCTCATCTTCTGCCACTGTGTTTTTAAAATCAGAAGCTGCAAAAGCCTCTTTGGGCTCCACAACTTTAATAATCACAGTCGCAGTTGCAGAAAATGAAACGTTGCCATTGTCTTTGACCAGGATTATCAATTTATGCTGGGCCTCATCTGATTCTGTGAAAGAGCGAAGGGTTCTTATGTCGCCTGTATATCGGTCCAAACCAAACAGACTGTGGTCACTCACTTCCTGCATTGAAAATAATAACCAGCCGTTGTATCCGATATCTGCATCATAAGCTCTCACTTTAGTCACCAAATATCCTGCGTTCACATTGCGGGGAATTTCCTCCACACCTTCAGCAGATCCGTTAGAGTTGACTGGATATAAGATCACTGGAACGTTGTCATTCTGATCCAGTATGAACACTTTCACTGTGACGTTGCTGCTCAGTGATGGAGTTCCAGAATCTGTGGCCAGCACGTGGAACTGGAACGATTTAGTAATTTCAAAATCAAAACTTTTAAGAGCGTGAATAACACCTGTTTCGGAATTTATATTTAGGAATGAGACCATGTCGTCCAGTGGTACTCCTTTTCGAAGAATGCTATATGAGATTATAGCATTTTCTTGCGTGTCTTTATCTGTGGCGCTTACAGAGAAAATTGATGTACCTGGGGTGTTATTTTCAGCTAAATATAAATCAGTGGGATTTGTTTTAAATTGTGGGCTGTTATCATTCACATCGAACACCACCACGTTTAGACTTTTTACTGAAGACAGAGGAGGTTGACCAAGATCTGTGGCTGTCACTAAGATTTCATAACGAGAAATTGTCTCTCTGTCCAAATAGTTCTTTGTTACAAGTGAGTACATATTGTCCTGCACAGAGGGCTTGAGTTCAAAAGGTATATCGGGCGGCAAAGTACATAAAACCTTCCCGTTTACACCAGAGTCTTTATCTAATACACTGACCAGTGAAATTACAGTTCCAGGTTTGGAATCTTCTGGCACCAAATTAGAGAGTGATGTAACCTCTATTTCTGGTATATTATCATTTATATCTAAAATTTTCACAATAACCCTGCAATCGACTGTCATTGGAGGCATGCCCTTATCAGCGGCCAAAATGTCCAATCTGTAAATGTCAGTATTTTCAAAGTCTATTTCACCTTTTATCCGAATGTCACCAGAAAATCTATCTATATCAAATATATCATAAAGCTTCTGATTTAATTTGCTTCCAAAAGAGTAAGTAACTTCCCCGTTCGAGCCCTCGTCCAGATCAGTTGCATTAACTTTTATTATATTAGTGCCTAGTGGAATATTTTCCCTTATTTGTACTGTGTAGACTTCTTGACTGAACACTGGCTGATTGTCGTTTATATCGAGAACAGTAACCGTAATATATAAAGTTCCAGACCTTGGTGGATTCCCGCCATCTATTGCTGTTAGCAGCAGTTCGTGTTCAGACTTTCGCTCCCTATCCAGGGCTCTCTGCAAAACTAAAAAGGGCACCTTTTCATCACCCATATCTCTATTATCCAAATCGAAATGTTCATTTTGACTTAACACGTAGGAGCGCACAGAATTTACACCGACATCTGGATCACGCGCATTCTGCAACTGAAAACGTGCCCCAGGGAACGTGCTTTCTGCAATCTCCACTCTTTGTTGCTCATCGGGAAAATATGGAGCGTGGTCATTTACATCCGTTATCTCTACTCGCACATAATGAACCTCCAGTGGGTTATCTACGACGATTTTGAGGTTCGTCACACACTGACTGTTGCTATCACACATTTCTTCTCTGTCGATTTTCTTATTAATATTTAAGACACCATTTTTCTGGTTTATCCGAAAAAGATCGTCTTTAGATCCTGAGACGATACGGAACCGCCTGTCCACCAAAGTACTGACATCAAGGCCCAGATCCTTGGCAAGATTTCCAACGACAAATCCCTCTTTTACTTCCTCGGGAACAGAGTACCTTATTTGAGCGGAAATATGCCCCCAGAAAAACAGAAACAAATAATAAGGAAAAATTATCTTCCAGTACTCCCGCCTGCGCCATTGTCCGCCGACCTCCATCATGGATTATTTCCCCAAGTCAAATATACGATCAAAGATCAATTCCAACGTTTAGAGTCTTCGAAGGCATGTGAGTAGCAGGAAAAAGTTCAAATATAAGGCAGTCCTCAAAAGGCTTCAACTTATTAATAGCAGTAGACAGATTCTGTAACGGCACATGCCCTCAGCTTTTACTGTTGCCTCATTCTTCCGAAGAAAAATGCACTACGCATGTCAGTATTGGCGCAGAACACCAGCTTGATGAATAACCCTAGAACAACAGTGACACCGGGTGGTCTCTTGTCATTTACACACTACCGTGTTTATCGTTATTCGTACATATTTATTAAGAGATTTAACTAATTTTGTTTTCGGATGTATAATAATAATAATAATAATAATAATAATAATAATAATAATAATAATAATAATAATAATAATAATAATAACAACAACAATAACAATAATAAGAATAACAATAATAAGAATAATCATCATCATCATCATCGTTTTATATTATTATTATTATTATTATTATTATTATTATTATTATTATTATTATTATTATTATTATTATACACCCGAAAACAGCTAAAAGAATAAGTTAAATCTCTTAATAAATCTCTAAATAATTAAGAGATTATTATTATTAACTTACGGCGCCTCCAGATTTTACGGCGGCCCCAAATTTTCCACTTTTGGGACTAATAAAGTTTTGTCTTATCCTATCTCGTTTTATTTTATCTTATCTTATCTTATCTTATCTTATCTTATCTTATCTTATCTTATCTTATCTTATGGTGTCTGTAGGGTGATTAAAGTCAAAATTCCAAATTGACGAAGAGAAAGTGACACTTCAGCACCAGGGACAGCGCCGTGATACAACGCAGTCTTAAAACATATAACGTGACAATGCTCCTGGCAGAAATTATGCATTGTCAATGTACATGCATACACAGGCATACGTTACTACATATTCTTTCGTAAACTGAAATGATTTTGAAAAATCTGATAAGTAACTTAGGAGAGTAACTTACATAATTAAAAGGCGATTAAAAGGCAATTTAAGTGCACGTATTTTCTGGAAAAGCGCCTTGTAACAGACATTCTTACCTAGAAGAATGGCCTTTCTATTCAAGAGACTTTTTCCCAAGGGCAATAACTAATAATACTTCTTATTTTCCGATTTCAGATCGCATTCTGTAGTGAGAAAACAGTTCTTTGTAACTCTTTAACATGATTATCTAACGTAGTTTTCACTTAAATACAGCATATGCTGGAGGTAAAGCATTTGGCAGACATTCTTACGTAGAGCAATCTTCTTTCTAATCACAGAGATACTGATGTACAGAGATAATGAGGTAGATAATGTAGCTACAATTGGTAATTAGTATTATCACTGCCTCGTGGGCTTGTCTGGGCGGGAAATCACATCCCATTCTGCCATTTATGGAAGTCAACTTTTAGTGCGTAGCTTTAGTCTTACCTCGGTAGAAGTTCTCATTCTGCCATCTGGTACCACAAGAGTGCTTCCATTGTTTCCCGGGACTATAGTGGAACCGATACTCATCCTGGGTCCCACTAACATGTAGCGCTTATCTCCGGATCTGTACTGGATACTGTGACACAGAGTTCCATCATAATTGGCGTCTTGTAAATACTTGGATGCGTAGTCTGTAGATTTTGAGCACTGCATTACAATCAGCACGACGATACTGATCAGAAAAAGCCCAGAAACAGAGCCCAAAGTAATTATCAAATAAAAAGTAACGTTGTCTCCTTCCTCATCTTTAGCTGTGTTTTTAAAATCAGAAGCTGCAAAAGCCTCTTTGGGCTCCACAACCTTGATTATCACAGTTGCTGTTGCAGAAAGTGAAATGTTGCCATTGTCTTTCACCAGGATTACCAGTTTATGCTGAGCATAGTCTGTTTCTGTGAAAGAGCGAAGGGTTCTTATCTCTCCTGTATATCGGTCCAAACCAAACAGACTGTGGTCACTTACTTCCTGCATTGAAAACAATAACCAGCCGTTGTATCCGATATCTGCGTCATAGGCTCTCACTTTAGTCACCAAATGTCCTGCGTTCACATTGCGGGGAATCTCTTCCACACCTTCAGCAGATCCGTTAGAGCTGACTGGATATAAGATCACAGGAACGTTGTCGTTCTGATCCAGAATGAAGACGTTCACTGTGACGTTGCTGCTCAGTGGTGGAGTTCCAGAATCTGTAGCCACCACGTGGAACTGGAACGTTTTCATTACTTCAAAATCAAAACTCTTTAGTGCACGAATAACTCCTGTTTCAGAATTAACGTTCAGAAAAGATGGAATATCATTCCGGGCTGCATCCCCTCTCATGAGATGATATGCAACTACGGAGTTTTCATTTTGGTCATTATCGGCGGCGCTCACACAGAATATAGAAGCGCCAGGGACATTGTTTTCTACTAAATATAGTTCAAGGGGTTCCTGAGAAAAATAAGGACTGTTATCATTAACATCTGATATCTGCAATGTCAGCCTTTTAACAGATGATAATTTTGGCACCCCTTGGTCTGTAGCCGTTATTGTGATGTCGTAATGGGATTCAAGCTCTCGATCTAGTCTTTCCTTGGTTACCAGAGAATACATATTTTCTTGAAAGGAAGACTTCAGCTCAAAAGGAATATTATTCTCGATGCTTGCTAATGTTTTACCATTCATGCCTGAATCTTCATCGGTAATACTGATGAGAGAAATTACTGTACCTGGTTTAGAATCCTCGGGAACTACACTAATGAGTGAAGTCACTTCTATTTCAGGAGAATTGTCGTTTATGTCTTCAATCTTTATGATAACAACAGACTCCGCTGCCAATGGTGGTTGGCCTTTATCTGACGCCTGCACGTCTAGTTTGTAAACTTCAGTGTCTTCAAAATCGAGTAAACCTTTTACGAAAATGTCCCCTGTCTTGCTGTCCAACTCAAAAATATCATAGATTTTTCGCTTTACATTTCTGCCAAATGTGTATTCAACAGCACCGTTTGCTCCCTCGTCCGAGTCAGTGGCATTGATTCGTATCGCGATTGCACCGATTGGAGCGTTTTCTTGCAGCGTTACTGAATATGTCTCCTGACTAAAAACAGGACGATTATCATTGATGTCAAGAACAGTTATGGTAACATTAAGAGACCCTGATCGTGGCGGATTACCACCATCTATTGCAGTCACAAGTAATCTATGCTCGACTTTGCTTTCTCTGTCTAGTGGTTTCTTCAGAACTAAAAATGGGATTTTCTCATCATCTCTATCTCTTGTCTCTATCGCGAAATAATCGTTCTGATTTAGACTATAAGATTTGACGCTGTTTACCCTCGTGTCTGCGTCTCGGGCAGCCTGTATCTGAAAACGCGTGCCAGTGGGCGTATGTTCCGCAATCTCAAAATGTTGTTCCAATTCAGAAAAAAGGGGCGAATTGTCGTTGACGTCTGTTATATCTATTCTGACATACTGGACTTCAAGTGGGTTTTCAATGACCAGCTTAAGATTCACAGAACAGGAGACACTGTCATCGCACATTTCCTCTCTGTCGATTTTCTTATAAACATATAAGGCCCCATTGTTCTGCTTTACCTGGAAAAAAGCGTCTTTAGATCCAGAAACGATTCGAAATCGCCTTTCCACCAAAGTACTAATATCAAGACCCAAATCCTTAGCAATGTATCCCACGACTGAACCCTCTTTCACCTCCTCTGGAACACTATATCTTATCTGAGCGCAAATCTGTTTTCCGAAGCACAGGAGCACTAAAAAGCTCACGGCCGTACAGCAGTACTCCCATCCTCGCCTTTGTCCTCTGTCTCCCATCACGAAAGAGAACATCGTCTTCCATCCAGATTAAAGCACAAACGTTAAAACAGTGATGTTATTCTTATTCTTATCCTAGCACAAATAACTATTTAGAGGTAAGAAAAATAGTTAAACGGTTACCAGCATTCATCTCGACCATGCTCAATGTCGAAATAAAACAGACTATGGTTTGCCACCCATCAGTAACCAAAGGGGCAGGACTTTGTCGAAAGAGTATACCGGTATAATAGTGACACCAAGTGGATCTCACTGCTTACCACATCACCATTAGAAAACGTCCAGAACACATCAGAATAATTACACCGCACATATGTACAATAATACAATTCAACCATTTGTATGTTATTTATTTTTCTTTTGGAACGAACGTGACTCACACTTACTGGAACACAGTACATTCCAACAAACACATCGAAATTTGTTTATTACCTGGCCTGTAAGGTATGTTGTGCTTGTGGATTTGGTTTCTTTACATTTTGGTTATGGTAAATGTAGATAGAGATCTGGGATTCCTGGATGTAAATAATTATCTGAATTCAACAGATAAACATCTAAAGACATCTTATTTGAAATAAAGCACTCTTACCTCCCCAGAAGCTCTTCTCCTGCGATCTGGTACCACTAGAGTATTCCCATTACTTCCTGGAGCCATGGTAGAACCGATACTCATTCTAGGTCCAACTAACATGTACCGTTTGTCCCCAGATCTGTACTGGATGCTGTGACACAGTGTCCCATCATAATTTGTGTCCTGTAAAAACTTTGAGGAGTAGTCTGTAGATTTGGAGCACTGCATTACAATCAGCACAATGATGCTGATCACAAAAAGCACTGAAACTGAGCCCAGCGTAATGGTTAAATAAAATGTGACATTATTTTCCTTTTCATCTTGTACTGTGTTTTTAAAATCAGAAGAAGCATAAGCTTCCTTTGGCTCAACAACTTTAATGTTGACAGTTGCTCTTGTTGAAAGTGAAATGTTGCCATTGTCTTTGACCAGTATGACCAGTTTATGATGAGCCTCGTCTGTTTCTGTGAATGGGCGAAGGGTTCTTATCTGTCCTGTATATCGGTCCAAACCAAACAGACTGTGGTCACTCACTTCCTGTAGTGAAAATAATAACCAGCCGTTGTATCCAATATCTGCGTCATAGGCTCTCACTTTTGTCACCAAATGCCCTGCATTCACATTGCGGGGAACCTCCTCCACACCTTCAGCAGATCCGTTAGAGCTGACAGGATATAAGATCACAGGAACATTGTCGTTCTGATCCAGAATGAACACATTTATTGTTGCATTGCTGCTCAGTGGGGGAGTTCCAGAATCTGTTGCGAGCACGTGGAACTGGAAGGTTTTGACAGTTTCAAAGTCAAAACTCCGCAGGGCACGAATGACACCAGTTTCAGAGTTGATGTTTAAAAACAAGGTTATGTCATTGTTTGCTTCTTTGCCTCTCAATATCTGGTATGATATCAAAGCATTTTCATGTGCATCTCTGTCTGAAGCACTAACAGAAAATATTGAATTGCCTGGGGGATTGTTCTCAGAAATGTAGAGTTCAAGAGGGTTGTTGAGAAAAACTGGTCTGTTGTCATTCACATCTGAAATTTTCAAGCTTAGTATTTTGATTGTGGACAAAGGAGGATTACCTAAATCTGTAGCAGTTATTGTTATATCATAATGAGGATTTAGTTCTCTATCTAGATGTCCCTTAGTTGCTAATGAGTATATGTTGTCCTGAACTGATGGTTTTAATACGAATGGCATGCTGTCTGAGAGAGAACAGACAACTTTCCCATTTACACCAGTGTCTCTGTCAGTAACACTAATTAAAGATATTACAGTGCCTGGTTTGGAATCCTCAGGAACTACATCAGATAGTGATGTGATCTCTAGGTTTGGCTTATTGTCATTTACATCTACTATTTTTATGATAACTCTGCAATCATTGGCCAAAGGTGGCTGCCCATTATCCGAGGCCTGAATATCCAATTTATAAATATTGTTCTTTTCAAAATCTATTTCGCCTTTGACTCTAATTTCACCAGTCAGTTTATCTAAACTAAAGATTTCAAGTGCGTTCTTGTTTTGTTCACCTCCAAAAACATAAGACACTTCACCATTTTGACCATCATCATAATCATTTGCCATTATTTGCAGCACTAGCGTTCCTACTGGTATGTTTTCATTCAGCGTTGCAGTATATACTTCTTGACTAAATACAGGGCGATTATCATTAACGTCGAGGACAATTACCGTTATATTCAGCGTACCTGACATGTGTGGACTTCCACCATCTATTGCCGTTAAAACTATATTATGCTTAGCGTTTCTCTCGCGATCGAGAGGTTTTTGTAGAACCAAGAAGGGAAGCTTGTCATCTCCCATGTCCCTTATTTCCACAGCAAAATGTTCGTTTTGACTTAATTTGTATGAGCGCACAGAATTCACTCCAACATCAGGATCACGAGCAGCTTGTAACTGAAAACGGGAGCCTTGGGCAGTTGATTCTGCTATTTCCAAGCGTTTCTCTTTTTCAGTAAATATCGGACTGTGGTCATTCTCATCAGTAATTTCTATGCCTATGTAATGAATCTCAAGTGGGTCTTCAACCACTATTTTCAGATTTATCAAGCAAGGATGAATTCCGTCGCATATTTCCTCCCTATCGATCTTCTTGCTAACGTACAAAACGCCATTGTTCATTTTTAACTGAAAAATGGCAACATCAGAACCGGTAACAATACGAAGACGCCTGTCCACCAAAGTACTGACATCAAGATTCAAATCCTTAGCGATGTTTCCTACAACTGAACCTTCTTCTACTTCTTCTGGAATGGAGTACCGTATCTGAGCTGAAATCAGCTTCCCCAGACACAGAAGCAAAGAAAATTGCAGTGCAGTCCACCAACACTCCCATATTCGCCTTTGTCGGTTATCCATCGGAAAAAACGCACTTTAAAGACACAGTCCAACCACTGATCTGAAGATCACTTAATCAGAATATTCTTCGAATCCAAATACAAAGCATCTTCATATTAAAATCCCGAGAAGGTGATTATTCTTAACTGAGCTAAATTTACTGTCGTGCTGACGACGGTCTTCTGAAGATACTGCCTGACAAACCAGCGATTGTGGAAAGCAATGGCAGAAAGACAGGGACGCCCATAACGTATCCTTGTATACGACTGACACCTTGAGGCTTGTTATAAGACCGCAGTCCTCAATGTGAGCTCAAAATGTTAAAAAATAAAACGAAATTAAAAAGTACTCAGTGGAGTACAGTGCACTCGAACTAATTTATTGAGTATTATTATTGGTAATAGTACTATTATTATTATTATTATTATTATTATTATTATTATTATTATTATTTAATATGTTTTATAGCAAAAATAACCGTTGTAATGTTGTAGTAGCAGTTCCAAGAACATGTCCGTTTTTGCTTTTAAACTTATCATTAAAAACAGCTGAAGAAATATATTACAGCACAACTTCTAAGCTCCACAAAAAGTAAAACAAGTACATAAAATGCTTATACTGGTAATAATGCTGTACTCTAATAATGCTGAAAAAAGACTGCAAGAACACGCATGTAAACAAGTACCCCAAACAGTGAAAATGAAAATCACAAAACAGAAGTTAAAAAAGCATAATGAGCATAATGAATAAATACATTTTAATATTGTCTCTGCATTTCTTCATTGAACGGACCAAAGCAAAATACCACAGCAGCGTCGCACTCACTGGAATTCAAGAATACAAGTAGCCTGCTAATCATTAAAAATGTGTCTTGCACAGTTTCCATCATAAGAAAACAAAATATATTCGAAACAGTCCAATCTTCAAAAAGCATACTATGCAAAAGAACCACGCTTACCTGTCCAGAAACTGTCCTCCGGCGATCTGGTACCACTAGAGTATTCCCATTACTGCCCGGAACAATAGTAGAACCGATACTCATCCTGGGTCCGACTAACATGTAGCGTTTATCTCCGGATCTGTACTGGATACTGTGACACAGCGTTCCGTCATAATTTGTATCTTGAAAATTCTTTGAAGGATAGTCTGTAGATTTGGAGCACTGCATTACAATCAGGACGACAATACTCATTACAAAAAGCACAGAAACAGAGCCCAAAGTAATTATCAGATAAAAAGTAGCATTGTTTTCCTCCTCGACTTTAGCTGTGTTTTTAACATCCGACGCAGCAAATGCCTCTTTGGGCTCCACAACTTTGATTATCACAGTTGCTGTTCCTGAAAGTGAAATGTTCCCATTGTCTTTCACCAGGATGACCAGTTTATGCTGAGCCTCGTCTGTTTCTGTGAAAGAGCGAAGCGTTCTTATCTGTCCTGTATATCGGTCCAAACCAAACAGACTGTGGTCACTCACTTCCTGCAGTGAAAATAATAACCAGCCGTTGTATCCGATATCTGCATCATAGGCTCTCACTTTAGTCACCAAATATCCTGCGTTCACATTGCGGGGAATCTCCTCCACACCTTCAGCAGATCCGTTAGAGCTGACTGGATATAAGATCACTGGAACGTTGTCGTTCTGATCCAGAATGAAGACGTTCACTGTGACGTTGCTGCTCAGTGGTGGAGTTCCAGAATCTGTAGCGAGCACGTGGAACTGGAACGATTTCAGCGACTCAAAGTCAAAACTTTTCAGAGCAGAAACGATTCCATTTAGCTCATTGATATTTAAGAAAGATGTCACGCTTTGGTCCGAGTTCAAGCGATCTATGGAGTATGAGACTCTTCCGTTTTCACCCTCATCCACATCAGCTGCGCTCACAGAAAAAACAGACGAGCCTGGCTTATTGTTTTCAGCTACATAAAACGTGAATGGGCTTTGGGTGAATAGAGGGCTGTTGTCATTGATGTCTATAACTTCAACGTGAATTATCTTTGTTGATGACAACGGGGGTGTCCCTAAATCTTTAGCTGTTAAAGCAATGTCGTAAAATGCTGTGGACTCTTTATCTAAGCTGTCTCTAGTAACCAAAGAATAAAAATTTGCATCCGAAGACTTCTTGAGCTCAAACGGTATGCCATTGGGTAGTGAGCACACTACTTTGCCGTTCATGCCTGAATCCAAGTCTGTCACACCCATTAAAGCAACTACTGTACCGGGCGGCGCGTCCTCTGGGATTCGCCCAGATAAAGAGGTGACATCAATCTCAGGTCTGTTGTCATTAACATCCTCTACTTTTACAAGTACGTTGCATTGCGTGGACAACGACACTGCCCCCTTGTCGGTGGCCAGAATTTTTACATCATAAGTTTGTTTCTCTTCAAAATTAAGCTTACTTTTAGTCCGCAGTTCCCCGGATTTACTGTCTAAATCAAACAGTTCAGAAGCACCATTTCTAAATTTAGTTCTTAACGTGTATTCAATTTCCCCATTCTCTGCTTCATCCAAATCCGTTGCATTAATACGTAACAAAAAAGTCCCTTCAGTAGCGACTTCTCTCACCATCACCACATACTTTTGTTTATCACAAACAGGTGCATTATCGTTGATGTCTGAAACAGAAATAGTGATACTTAGAGTTCCTGTTTTCTGCGGTTTGCCCCCATCCAGTGCAGTTAATATCAAACTATGTCTTGCGCTGACCTCCCTGTCCAGAGGTCTTTGAAGGACAAGGAAGGGAATTTTTCCCTCATCTCCCAAATCGTCTGTTTCTAAACGGAAAAACTGGTTCGTGCTCAGCTTATAAGCTTGTATTGCATTTGAGCCTATATCTGGGTCGTGAGCACCTTCCAGCTGATACCGTGCTCCTGTCATTGCAGATTCGAGTATCTCCAGACCATAATTATCGTCTATAAACGCAGGTGCGTTATCATTGATATCAACAATTTCGACTACTATTTGATGCATTTCAAGTGGGTTCTCGATAACCGCTTTAATGTGGATTAAACAGGGACTGGTTTTCAAACATAGTTCCTCTCTGTCGATTCTGTTAACTGACAAAACGCCATCTTTTTGATTTACCTGAAAAAGATCCTGTTTTGTCGCCGTGACAATTCGCAGATTCCTGCCTACCAGAGCCGACGAGTCTAACCCCAAATCTTTAGCTATATTCCCCAAAACGGTCTCAACTTTAGATTCTTCTTGAACAGAATAACGTATTTCAGTGGCGATCCCATCGTCGACAAACAGCAGACACAAAAAAGCCAGGACAGAACACCAACATATCCATCTTCTCCTTGCCTTGTCGTTCTCCATATTGGGCAAAATACTCTGGTCGAAAAAACAATGCTCTTATCTGCATACTTTCTTAAACTGCAAAAGCCATTTATGGATAAAAATGCATGTCCTTTATGGTCCTGCTTGGGTCTTTGTTACCATCTGTGACTAGATATACATTAACACGATCTTGACTTACTGTCCTCGCTGAACAATGATTTTCAAAGCGTCTAAACATAAATGTTTCTTTTCTTACAGCGCCACTCTGTGTCCTGGTATAAAATTGCAGTCTTGCTTAGTGAAACAAAAAAAGGGTAAATAACCCAAATTGAAGAAATTTCTGAAACAATGAAATATAATAATAACAAATTATTACAATAACTACAAATGTATATGACTGCATCATAGAAAAGTTTTTAGACTCACAAAATGTTTTGACACTTGGTAACAATACATTCAGTGCCCTCCAAAATTATTTGCACACAGTGTAAAGATAACTAAAATGGGGTAAAAAAAAATCGATCTTTTGGAAAAGTAATTTAATCTCACACTGAAATGTGAAATGCTTTTACAACTTTGACCGGACTGTCGAAAAAAACACTCTAGGATGGTTTTGAGTAAAAAGAAGCAGGGTCAACACTGGATGCTAGAAGAACAATGATCCGAGTCATACGTTTAACTCAACACAAAAATGTTTAGCTGAACCCACAATCAAGCTTCAGACATGGTTATCCCAGTCTCCTGAGCTGAACCTCACTGAAAATCTGTGGGATTAGCTGAAGAGGAGAATGCACAAGATATGGGCTAGGACCCTGGGACATCTGGGGGATATTCCAGAAAGCTGGGTTAATTTACCGTGTGGTAAAACCTAACCTCTGGGTTGATTAACCCCAAACCCGCATACCATGAGTATGTCGGTTCCAAAACACCTGATAAGAGTAAGTTCAATCAACCTCCCGTTGGTTACCCAGAGTCAGCGCGCGCTCACGGTGCATACATAAAGACATTCCCAATGGATCGCCGATTTCACGAGTCAACATGGATAATCCAAGTGAAAAGAAGAGAGCTGCATACTTTACAGAGGCGGAATTGGATGTTTTAATGCACACGTATGAAGAATTCAAGCCAGTAATCATGAAAAAAGCAATACGGCTGCAGCGGCTAAAGAAAGAGAGTTGACTTGGCAAAAAATCACGGACAGAATAAATGCGTGAGTAAATTAAGTTGCAAATTTGATACTACTACAAAATAATGTACTTTTCTGTCGTTCATTTCTGTCAATCTCTATGTATATTGACTAGGAATATATGGTTTCTCATTTAATAAGGTGTAATCTTTCTGGGGCCAGAAGAACATCGAGCCAAGTCAAAATGAAATAGAAAAACATTTTGCAAAAAGGTAATATTTGATTACACAGTTACTGAACGATTTATTAAACACAATGTAGTATAATCTT
>JBBPDC010000129.1:3517546-3528813 GCA_037974485.1 Hemigrammopetersius urotaenia | reverse complement strand
ACCTTGCTCAGGGTACCTCAGAGGTGCCTAGCGGTCTTGGGAATCGAACCCAGACTTTCTGATCACAGGGCGAATGCTTTAACCACAAGGCTACCAACATTTTGTGATGAAGTTTGTTATATATTGCATGGTAATTGGTATAATTAGCATATAGTAATCATATGCTGAGCGTTTTTGAAGAAACAGTGTTAGCTGACTGACACTGATCATTATATCTATGCCACAATGTGCGCCTATCTGACTTCACACTGAAAATATTGAAACAGTTACTTGATTGGTGCCTGTGGGTCAATCAAAACCGCATGCAAGTCTATTGCAAATCTACTGCAAAAGGTTGATGTGACTGAAAAAAACTGAAAGCAGATCTGAAAATCAGCATGAAAAACTAGTTTCAAAAAGTGTGTTGTGGTTTCTGATGATTACAAAAAAATATTTTGTTGACCTGTGTTATGAGCCAGATGAGGAAGCTGCTATTCATACTTCTCCAAGCATACATTTCAATAAAAATGTAATCCCCAGATATGCATCAGGCAAAACTGTATAAAGGGCTCACTAGAATGGTAGCAAGTTGTGTGACAGACATCAGGGCAGCTTTTGAGTTTGTCATGCTCAACTCATTACAGAAAACCATTAATTAAATGACAAATTTAGAAGGAAGCCATGTTTTGGGGGAGGAGTGAAAAAACTGGATAAAAAGCGTTTACATGAATATGTGGGGGTCCTCATCCTGGCGGGGTCTATAAATCAAAGAATGAATCAACAGCCAGTCTGCAGGATGCAGAGACAGGCAGGACTATATGTCAGACAGGAGAGAGACACACTGGCAGCTATTAGGACAGTGTGGGACAAGAGGGTAGAGCAACTTCCTCTATGCTATAACACAGGTCCGAATGTCACAGTTAATGAGGTCACTGCCCATTTAAACAATAAATGCCTTCCAAACCAGTCAAATATGGCATCAAAATCTGGACAGCATGTGATGCAAACACCAGCTATGCAGTGAATAGGCAGGGATACAATCTAATGCCGATTGGAGGAGCCCCAGAGAAGAATCAGGGTTGTGCTTGATATGGCACTAAATAAAAAGATCAGCACACATGCAAGTGCAAAAAAAGTGGACATTTATACATGCTTTCTGTCTACTTTCCTTTGGCTTGGAGCTAATAAAAGCCAAATAATGAGCCAATTTTCCTTAATATATAACAAATAGTTATTTCACGTATATAAGACATTTATATTTTTCTGTAAGCAAAGTGATGAATATTTCAAAGTAGGCCACAGGTCACAATATATCTGTTCTTCCTGCCTGAAGTAGTGCAACCCAGTCAAGACAAATAGAAGCTAGTAATTTTGACCACTGAAAGGTTCTTAAATCAAGACCTCTGAAGCCTATGATGATCAAACTTAAGCATGGCATTGATTCTCATTGCAGACAAATTAGTTGACAGAGTTACATTCTCATGTCATTGTCGGCTAGTGTCTACAGTATAAATTGAAATCTCTACAGTTTCTCTGCTGACAAGTACTTAGATCATGATAGAAAGTGATTAAAACCTGTGTGGTGTCTGATGAACTGCCTTACCTGTAAATGAAGCAAATAGGTGGTGTAGTCATTTTAATCAGGCAATTCTGCTATGGCCTACTCCATTAAAAGACTCTAAATCTCTTCACCTCCAGTTGACTGGCCTACTAATAGATGAACTTCGATTTAGGGAAGTGTGTGAGCGCCACAAAGACCATTCCCATTATTATCGTTTGTAGAGTGAAAGGACATGTGGCAAACCTAATTACCCCTCTCAATTGGGCGATACACATCTATTGACATTCTGAACTCATTTCCCATGGAAATTAAAATGGAAAGGGCACCGCAGAGACTGGGGTGCTTTCAAGATTGCGTCCAGGTGTGGCATTTTGAGGTTGAGTTCAATTCTCCTGTGTTCCCCTCTGTTTCGCTGGGTTTAATTAAAATGATATTTACAAGCTGAGTGTTTGTTTAGTTAAAGAACCAAGTCTATTCTTCTCAGTCCTGAAGAGCAATGTAGAGTTTAATGAGCATGTTAAAGTCTTTACTATCCAGTATGTGGAGGGGCCTATGTCATTGTTGTTTTCCTGAGAAACTCTTGGTAAACGAAAGAATAATAAAGAAAGATTTTAGGTGAAGAATCATTACGTATTTGTTTCGTATTGTTTAAACGAGTAAAAAAATACATAAGCATCTAAGAAATATATACATTATTATTTAATTATTTAAACCTTTAACAGCAACTGGAAGCCTGCACCCAAAGCTTGTGAGCAAAACCAATAATTAAAAATACTTTATAGCATATGTTCTGAAACCACATCCAAAAAATCAAAAAATGTTCTAGAACTGAAAATGTATTAATAAACACCATTCCAATGTAATCTATATGAAACTATGACTGCATTTCTATGGTAACCTATAGAAAACAAGGGCACCCTTGTCGGTGGGGGGGTTGTGGGCCTTGACTGCAACCTAGTCAACTGAAGTGAAAGAGCCTTTTTTGCTTCTTTGGGACAATGAAAGACACAGATAATTTAGTTATTACAGAAAAGAATAATTTTATTCTTAGATATACGGTAATGTACACCATAGCCTGATGTAAATTACCTGTGAGTTAAATTACCCACTTTGCATACATATCAACATTGTTCACTGAACAATAACCTTGTTAGACTTGCTCACCTGTTTCAGTGAGCAACTGATCAATCCAAGGCTGTGCACCATGGCACAAAGATTCTGCTAGGACAGAAAATCACACTATGTGCAAAGGCCATGTGATGCTTACATTTAGGCTGACATGATTGTCAAATTAACAACGGCAGCAAAACCTTGTAATAATAAAATTTCTTAATGTAAAAAGAATAGTGTTCATTCATTCATAATAAATGTAAAATAATTATGACATGAGTCACTTCTCAAACCTCTGTTGTGTCACTGGTGACCTTTAGACCTCACCAGTAGAGGCAAGTCTTACAAAACCTTTAATCACGATACACACACAAAAGTTAACCAATCCATTTTAACTGTGTCATGGGACTTAAAACCCAGCTAAAAATTCTTTCATTCACTATGGTTTGATTTTTCTTGTTCATTTTCAGGCATGGTTTTATCATATGTCTTATTCTCTCTGCCCATTTACACAACATATACCAATGATTAGGTGGAATGTGAATCTCTGACAGTGTGCCGGTTCTTTAAGCCAATGCTGGATTTTAAGGCCTCCCCATACAGACCCATATGCCACAAACAAACAAGCATGGCAAAAAACTGAAAGGTGTGTCTCAGAGCAAACTGAGTCATGGGAAGCAGACTACACAGAGCAGGAACATTACATTACTGTAACACAAGAGTAGTTTGGTTTGGAAATATAGGCTCTGCTTTGGTCGTAATGGAACTCTCTGCTCCTTTCTTTTCTTTCGCTTCTCACATTCTATTTTTTCCTTCTGCCACATTTGCTCTGTTCACCGTCACATCTCAGCATTGTCCAACATTTTCATTCCTTCTCTCTATTCATTATACAGGTCATTATTGATGACTTCTGTTCCCATGTCATCTCGAGGGTCATAACTGTTGGGAGAGATGAATTTGCGCTTCTTGCCAAAGGTGGAGAAAGGGTTATGGACATCAAGCTCGCTGCGGTGGCTGGGCCGCAGCGTGCAGAGAGCAGACGGTGTGCCAGGGATGTAGACATTGTGCTGGTAGTCGGGTGGAGGGTGGGCGTGCAAGTGAGCTGCAGGTTGCTGCTGTTGGGGATTGTTTGTGGGGGTGTAGCGAGGCGTCCATGCCCGCTGGGGCGGGCCTGTTGCTGGGGAGGACATCCTGTACTCTGAGATAGAGAGGGAGAGAGAGGAGAAACAAGAGAGACAAGACACATTTGACATCATTTCTCTACCTATTAAAACACAAAATAAGATTTTCATATTTTGGGTCTTTAATTAATCATACCTATAAATGAGAGGAGAGGAGTGTACTTTATTAAAGTATATTGTACATCTCAGAATATAACATGGGAACCTATATTTTTCAGAATGTATCACACATGGGATTATAGATATATAACACCAAAATAGATAAGTGACAAATGATTTGGAATGTTATTTATGCTTTACATTTTACCAGGAATAGATTTTATGATAATTAATGTCTTAAAACATAAGGAAATTCATCCCGGATGAACATTTGAGCTTTTATGATTGAAGTTAAGTGATGGTGTGCATGAAAACAGGACCACAAGTCCATTATACAATTCATATAAATATCCTGGGTTTACTGGCATCTTGAGCACATGAAAACATAGTCAATGAAGAGGATTTAATGTGGTGGATTAGCTCTAAAATATAACACTTTCAAAATGCATAGAAAAGACGTAAACACTTGACTCTCCTATAAAATCTAAATCTAAATCTAAATTTCCTTATGTACACAATTAGACTTGACAGAGGAATCAACCTACAGATGAACCAACATGACATTAAGTATGTTTAATGAGGAGTTGACACAGCATAAGAAGAATAAATGTCTATGTGCATGTACTTACTCTTATGTAAATTAATGCTTGGAACATAATTAGAATGAAACAACTTGACACATGAAAAAAATCCTGAGCTGCAGAATGGTAACATGCATGGTTCGAATTACAGGGGGTACTGGGGGGTACTGTACCCCCGGATCAAGACCCAGACCCCCCAAAAGAGACAAAATAGCATTTTTTTTGGGGGGGGGGGGTCTTAACAGTGTCAGGAACGCAGTACCCCCCAATTATGGAGGTGTAATTCACACTCTGGTAACATGCATCTGTATGCTTTAGGATTTACCTCTCATTCTCGTTCCCCAGGTCCAGTACTGCCCTGCAGCCATTGGACCAACATAGTTTTCAGGATCATTCTGCATGGCCTTCCTCATCAGAGTGTCATCCATATTTATTGAATTATAGCTGAAATGGCATTACAGAGATATCACAATTGAATCAAGAAAAACATTAAATGCTCTGCTGTAACAAATCATTTACAGATATTGGGAAAGAATGATCACAGAAGAAGCTACAGTGACACAAATTCCTCCTTGAAATTTAGGATTTGTTGCAATGTCTGGTATTAAGTCTAAGTAAAATATGAAATAGATATTGATCATCTGAAACTTGATTATTGACAATTGGTGGTAGCTTTATAGGCAGAAATGAGGAGAAGCAATAAAAAAGTACATAGCATTTGTAAATGAGGTTTACAAAAAAAATGAGGTTCCGACCTTTTCAAAGATGAAGTCTGGTTCTTAGTGAGAGCCCAGTCCGTATTGTCCTGCTTCAGCTGCAAAACAAAAGACTGCTTGTCATTCTGGAGACCTTTAATAGAACTTTGTATTAACATATGAAGCAAACTGATTGGAACAGTTTGATTCTTCTTTTTGAGAGAAAGGACTGCCCCCTTGTGGCCAAAACTGTGAAAGATCAATTTCGTTTGGAGGTGGAACTTAATGCCTTAAGCAAAAACCATTGTAATTTTCAATCCCTTTTCATGCACACACACGCTGTGGGGGTGGCAGTGGATGGAGAAGTAGGAGGAGGCGAGCACGAGCAAAAGCAAAGCGGGCTCATATTGGTCTCCAGTTAAAGGAGTGGCGTGCGGATTCCACGCTCTATTAATTCACTTAGGCCCCTTAACGCAGAAAAGGCGATGTAAGCGTGTTATTAAAGGAGTAATTTCAAATACCTTCAGAAAGCAATTAAACCACCGCCGGGATGAAACGAGACACGATCTTAATCT
The DNA here is from genome assembly GCA_037974485.1 of Hemigrammopetersius urotaenia. Lineage (NCBI taxonomy): Eukaryota > Metazoa > Chordata > Actinopteri > Characiformes > Alestidae > Hemigrammopetersius > Hemigrammopetersius urotaenia. The sequence goes on along the minus strand of JBBPDC010000129.1, from coordinate 3,523,032 downwards.
TCAAAAGGGAATCCACAGCAGACAGGAAATTAATTAAAAATAATAATATATTTAATTGGTGAGCGGATTAGATTTGTGTTAATTCCATGCTTTATTTTAGGATTTTACCGACCTTTTACCGTTTTAATAACAGTTGCAGTAGAACTGATTGGAAAACTTTTTTCGCTCCAAAAGAGCTCTTAAAGAACAATAAAAAGCACTTAATGTAAGAGAATCGAGAATCAGTAAGAGTGAAATCTCGTGGGGACCTAAATCGCTGGCTTCTCTTCATTTAGTCATATTGTCGGTTTATGGCTTGTCTAACTTTTTATTGAAGAGTTAATCAAAAAAGCGTTAATCTAAAACAAACAAGGTTAGGGTAAAATCCAGTGGCAGTTATTTGACCAGCGAAATATTTACCGTTGAGTAAACACTCCGATATACCGATATACAATATACTGTCCAATAGATCTATCCAGTGGAATTTAGCTCAAACACATCGATTCTCTCTCTCCCTCAAACAAACACGCACACACACACACACACACACACACACACACACACACACACACACACACACACACACACACACACACACACACTAAACCACATCACTCACATACCTCTGTGAGTGATGCTATCCTCTCTCCATATCTCTGTTATCCTCTCTCCACCTCTCTTTTACTCACTCCTTTATCACTCTTTCTCTCTCACACACACTCTCACACTCACACACAACTACACCACACTACTCATACATACCTGTTATTATCCTCCTCTCTCTCATTTAGGTTCTCCTTTCTCACTCTTTCTCTCTGTAACACACTCGCTCTCTGTCTCTTTCTCACACACAGACACAACTAAACCACGACATTCACATACTTTTATTATTCTCTCCCCCTCTCTCAATTACTCTCTCTCTTCCTCTCTCCCACTCCGCTCTCCCTCTCCCCTTTCTCTCTCATTCATCAGTTCACATTCCTTGGGGACAAAAAAGAGTGAATCTACAGGCCTGACACGTCCCTCTTCTCTCCTGCTCTCTTCCTCACGCACTCCCGATTCTCAGCACCAGTCCGCGTCCGCGCGCCATTGTGCATCGAGTAATGGGCACATCGAGTGCAAGAGAGCGCGCCTGCGTGCCCTTGACACAATGTTGATGAGGGGAGCTCGTCAAAACAGTAAAACAGACAGCTACAGGTTTTTGCATCAGACCTTACTTTCTTTTATACTCCCAGTTCTTTTTGTTTCAGAACGCAATAAAGGAAGCAATCTCGGTGAGGGAAATGACAGAAAGGCACTTCCAGCTGAGATGAACATTTTTTCTCTGTCTTATTCTGAACACAATAAAAATATTACCTTGAGCTGCAGTTTGCAGAAATGTTCGCTCGCTTTCAGTTAACTTCACTGACGCCTCCTCATTCCTGCCAGCATAGTCAGTGCATATTAATCGATCCTTTGAAAGAGTTATTGGTAAAATATCCTTTATTTCCAACTCAAAATAATTTTGAAAAATGCCACCTTGAGACATTAACCTGCCCACGACCATAACAAACTGCGCGTCTGAGGAAGGGTCCGTGCATAGAAAAAGAAGAACTTCTACCATTCCCACCCACGACCAACCTCACATCCCCAACCCAGCGCACACACGCGTGCACCACGCCCCGAAAGAAACGTCCGTTTTCAGTGAAGTTCATCATGACAGCACATTCACCGAATTTTTATCGATCATCTGGCAGAGCTATTAAGGCGATTGGAAGCGAATTAATGCAGCTGATCCTCGAAATGTACCTGAAGGTGTGATCTCACCAGGTTACTGATTCACCCTAAAATACAATACTGCGTAAATGAAAATGTCGTTTGTCCTTACAAAACCACCAACAGATCTGTCACCATTTCTAAATTCAGCGCTCTTCTACAGCCCGGGGAGAGATGGGTTTCTGGGGCACAATATCAGAGTCGAACCTGTAAAAAGTTTGTTTGTTCCCAAAATATTACACTGTGTTTTTAAACCTGAAAAACTGTTCTTTATAACTTTACACGCTTTCCAGTGTGACTCCACACCCCGTCCCACGTGACTTAACATACTATCCAATTACATCTAAAAGACTATCCGGTTAAAATGAACACTCTCCTATATAATACACTGTTTCTGACCACCCAACACATCATCTCATATGACCCAGCAGCCTCAGCACACTTTTAATACTTAACACATCGTGCTATAATACGTACTGGCTCAACACACTAAACACAAAGAACTGCCCCATTTGTTCCAAATACACCCCATGCCCAATTATAATCAATACACTATTTTATAGCATCTACCTCTACGCCCCACTTGACCCATGGTCTCCTGATATAACCGACGCGTGAAATGCTGCTTTACCTCGTTAGGCGTCGTGGCTCCGTTGTTCGCTGTTCCTCCATGGGTCTTCGCCGCGTTATTCCTCGTGTCTCCGGGGCTACACGGCTTCAGGAACATGAAGTCGCCCTTGGCGGATTCTGGATTCAGACACACTTTGTAGCAGTACGGTTGCGGTGCGGCTCCGGGTCCAGTTCCCCCGGCCCCGCTGTTCACCTCCACGCAGCCCGTCGGCACTTTCGCCCCGGTGGAAAGCTGCACGTTTAAGTTGGACTTCTTGAGCACGTCGGCGAGAGGAGGCTCGTCCTCAAATGTGCAGCACGCGGCGGCGCCGCCGAGAGAGGCGAGCGTGTCCCCTCCGTCTTTGTAGCACTTGAATCCGGCGAGCACGACGATGGCCACGAGGAAGATGAGCGAGACAGTGCTAAGTGACACGATGAGATAGAGCGCGAGGCTTGACGGGGTTCGCGGGCCGCGCGACGGATCGCCGAGCTCGGAAGGAGACTCGGGCACGCTGTCCACCACAGACAGCACAATGGAGGCGGTGGCTGAGAGCGGTGGCTGCCCGTTGTCCTTGACCAGCACGACGAGTCGCTGGCGCGCGGCGTCCTTGTCTACGAAGCGGCGGATGGTCCTGATCTCGCCGGTGTAGAGCGCCACGCTGAAAAGCCCCGGGTCCGTGGCGTGAAGTACCTGATAAGAGAGGCGCGAGTTCTGCCCGGCGTCTGCGTCCAGTGCCGTGATCTTCGCCGCCAGGTAGCCCGCGTCCACCGAGCGCGGCACCACCTCAGTAGCCGCCGTGCCGTTGGTGGGGAGCGGTGAAACGATGACCGGAGCGTTGTCGTTCTGGTCCAGTACGAACACGTTGACGCTCACGTTGGTGCTGAGCGGGGGGAAACCGGCGTCCTGCGCGCGCACGCGGATCTGAAAGTTGCGCAGCCGCTCGTAGTCGAAGGAGCGCAGCGCGTACACATTGCCATTGTCCGAGTTGATGGAGACGTATGTAGAAACGGGCATCCCCTGGATCTGCCCCTCTAGGATGGAGTAGGACAGGTACGAATTCTGGTTCGAGTCGGGGTCGAAGGCGGTGACCGAGCAGATGGACGCGCCCGGTGCGTTGTTCTCGGTCACGTACACCGTATAGGACGGCTGCAGGAAGCGCGGTGCGTTGTCATTGATGTCGGCCACCTGCACAAGCAAGGTTTTGCTGGTAGATAGAGAAGGCAAGCCCGAGTCGCGCGCCGTGAGCGTGATGTTGTACTCGGCCACGGTCTCCCTGTCCAAAAGGTCACTGGTCACGAGAGTGTAGTAGTTCTTGAAGGAAGAGTGCAACTGAAACGGCATGTTCCCCGGTATTTGACAGTCTACGGCTCCGTTTTCGCCCGAGTCTCGGTCCGTCACGCTCACCACGGCGATCACGGTTCCCGGTGGCGCGTCCTCCTGCACGGGCGTCGAGACAGAGGTGAGGATGACCTCGGGCGCGTTGTCGTTCAAGTCAAGCACGTCCACGAGCACCTTGCAGTGCACGGCCACGGCGGACGGGCCCTTGTCCTTGGCCTGAACGTAGAGCTCGTGCACGGCGGATTTCTCGTAGTCCACGATCCCCTTTACGCGGATCTCCCCGGAGTGCGCGTCCACGCTGAAGAGCTCGCGCACCTTAAGTGGCGCGTGGCCGCTGAACGAGTACATGATCTCGCCGTTCGCGCCCTCGTCCACATCCGTGGCGTTGAGCTTGAGTACGAGCGCTCCGCGTGGAGCGTTCTCCACGAGGCTCACGCGGTACACGGGTCGCTCGAAAACGGGCACGTTGTCGTTGGCGTCCAGCACGGTGACAGTGATCTGGGCTGTGCCCGAGCGCAGCGGCGAGCCCCCGTCCACAGCCGTCAAAACCATCTCGTGCGTCTTCTGCTGCTCTCGGTCCAGCGCAGACTCCAGCACGAGCTCGGCGAACTTGCTGCCGTCATTGCGCGTTTGTATGTCCAGCGCAAAGTGCCGGTTCGCGCTCAGCAGGTACGAGCGCAGCGAGTTCGCTCCCACATCCAGGTCCTGCGCGCTCTCCAGGGGGAAGCGCGAGCCCGGCGCTGCCGATTCAGTAATCTCCAGGTTGAACTCGCTCCACGGGAAGCTCGGCGCGTTGTCGTTCACGTCCAGAACCTCCACCTCTACCCGGTACAGCTCCAGCGGGCTTTCAATCACCACCTGCAAGTGCAAGAAACACAGCGGGCTCTGCTCACACAGCTCCTCGCGATCGATTTTCTCGTTGACGAACAGAACCCCGTTCTCCAGATTCACCTCCAGATGTTGCTTTCTGGCGCCGGAGACGATCCGGAACCGCCTGGACGACAGTTTGGCCACATCCAGACCTAAGTCCTCAGCAATATTGCCCACGAAAGCGCCATGCTCAAGCTCCTCGGGTATCGCGTAGCGTATCTGCGCGAGCGCGCGGTCCAGCGCGCACACGCACACAAGTAGGCAGACCAGTGACCCCGCTAACGTCCATCGACTCTTAGTGAGTCTCGGATCCATCTCTTTAAGGCAAAATCCTCAGTAACTTGAGAGGACCAGATGCATGATGAGCTCCGAGTGATATAATAATAATAATAATAATAATAACAACAATAATAATTGTTAATGTGTAAAAGTTTCACAAACTGCGGCTAGAGGGCCATTTCTTCCCTCAAAATCCTAGAATAAAAGTGACACAATATCCTTGAACAAGTGAATACATGTACTGAATGAACTAGGAGATGTTCCTCACGCGCAGCTCCGCGAGAATGTGTATGTGTGTGAGTCGCGCGTGTGAGAGGAGGCTGCGCTTTGATTTTCCGGCGTATTAGGCATTTTGAGGAACAGAACCGGGGGGAGAGGGAGGGGTCGGACTTTGTCGAGTTTCTTATTGGAGGATGGCGACACAATTACACTACAGAAAAGCTTAACCGTCTCAGTGCCGCGGTGGAAAGGGGCAAGAGGAATATATATATATATATATATATATATATATATATATATAGAGAGAGAGAGAGAGAGAGAGAGAGAGAGAGAGAGACAGAGAGAGAGAGAGAGAGAGACAGACAGAGAGAGAGAGAGAGACAGAGAGAGAGAGAGAGAGAGAGAGAGAGAGAGAGAGAGAGAGAGAGAGAGAGAG
>JBBPDC010000129.1:3448566-3464282 GCA_037974485.1 Hemigrammopetersius urotaenia | reverse complement strand
TCCAGACCAAGAGGTCATGGGTTCGAATCCTACCTTCAGCACCACCACTGGGTCCCTGAGCAAGACCCTTAACCCTTGCTCCAGGGAGACTGGCCCTTGTAATTAGAGAATGGAAGTTGCTTTGGATAAAAGCATCTGATGAATGCCGTAAATGTAAATATATGTTTGTGGTTTGTGACACTGCCTAATAAGTGTCTGTCACAAATAACAACGAGGAGGAGTAACACCACATTAGTCTCTTTACCCAGTTTGGCAAACTTTCAAGATAACTTCAAAACTAAGTATGATTTTTATTCAGATCTTTGCAAAACTACACTCCTACTTCTTTTAGCACAGGCAGCATCAGCATATAGCATAGTTTATCATTAAGTATCACCATTTTGCCCATCCATAACTTAAATACTAAATCATTTGCTTATTCTAAGATAAAACCACAGGCAGTTATTTAAACAGCTACATATTTGCCTAATGTGTCTAAAATTGGAAGAACTGGATTATGGGGCTCTAACATTGGCTGAAAAAGTTTCAGAACTTTGAAATCCAAAGATTAGATAAATCTCAAATGAAATAATGAGATAATGAAATAATGCAGATCAATTTGCATCTAACAATATTGTGAACAAGTGTTCTGACAATAATCTCATAAAGATATTGGTATATTAACTACACTGCTACAAGTCACTTTATTAGGTACACCTACATCATTTGTTTGTCCCCTTTATTTTGTACAGGTCAGACTCCCACTGATGCTGCTTAAATGCTTTAGTGTCATTGCTTGTTGAGAAAAGTGCGCCAACCAAAAATATCCACTTGATCACTGATGAAGGACCAGAAGTTGACCACCTCAAGCATCTCTGCAGCATCAGATTAACTGTCATCAATAACATTACATCTTCCAGGTGGTCCAAAAATTGGGTTGGACACAGCAGCACTGATTAGTGTAATACACTGTGTGCCATTACCATGTTGGTGCCACTGCTGCGCTGAGAATAATCCTGCACTCAAATAATATCTGAGCCCTGGTGATCCTGACCTTTGGTAAACAGGGTAAAGGAGGGCTAAGATATTCTGTAAACTACAAAGTGGTCCTGTATAATCAGTGGAGCTGATAAAATGGGCAGTGGATGTGTGTGCAAGGTAGGTGTACCTAATGAAGTGACTCATCAATGTGGATTTATGTATTCACTAAACAAGATCTTTTTTTGCAATATATAAACTCTAATTCTGTAAACTTTAATTCTGTAAAAAGACCTACAAATTTCCCATGGGGAATCATCTTCATATTAAAATTATTTACATTTTCCAAATCCATTTCTTTTTGGTCAGATGGAAGCATTTACAGTTAAATTGAATAATGGGCCATTTTTAGAAGTTACAGCTCATTAAAAGTAGCGTCGTTGCTACAGACTTACAAAATATTAAACATTACTGATATTCTAAGTAGGAAGATATTTTAATGAGCTGGTACTTATACAGTGTAATGAGTTGTTCTTGGTCACGGGATGTTGTGTTTTTAACTGGGGAGCAGGACGGCCTCAGGCTAGCTGCTAGGAGAGTTGGGTCCCAAGCTGAAGTGCAGCTAGACGGGAACGTGTGGCGTGTCTGATTGATTTCTTACAGAATGCAGTTTGGTAAATGTTTATAGTACACGTGCGCTTCAGGGATTACCAGGGATTGATGTAAGGCATTATGGGTGGCATATTTTGCTGTGTTGTGTATTGTTTCACATGGAAAGCACCTGTGTGTGTATGATACATTTTATTTATGAGGAAACAGATTGTGTAACTTTGCTTGTCATGATAAAGCTGATATACAGTACAAAAGGGGTGTCAGTGTGTGTTATATGTGTGTCCAGAAATGTTTGATGTGAAAAGAAATGATTTGTGCTTGTGTGTATGTTCCTCATTACAGATGTATGGTGGGGAGTATACGTGTGTGCTGAGCATCTGCGTGTGTGCCTTGCAGCAGCTGCCAGCTGCTGAGACACTCTCTGTCTCTCCCTTGTTTTCCCCTTCTTCTTCTCTCTCTCTCTTTCTCTCTCTCTCCCCATCTCTCGCTCTCACTCTCTCCCCATATCTCTTCGTGGCTAGGACAGTGTGGGGGAGGCTCCTCTTCCTCCTACCACCAGACAGGGAAACAAGAGAGGAAGGGAGAGAAAGAGAGGGATTTAAAAAAACAAAAAAAAAAAACCATGAGATGAGAAACACTCGTTCAATTCCTTTCATATCTCTCCCATTCTGCTCTTTTCTGGAACGGCTCCCTGTGTTTTTCCGACCACTCTCCATGTCTCCATTGACCCCATGGAAGTGATGTAATAATGAGGTGTGATTTTAGGATGTAAACATGTAAGCGGCTCCAGCTGAATCATTCCGAATAAATCATAGACTACTGGCTTATCGCAATTGCACAAATATCATTAATATTGCTCCAAAGCCCCAGCCCAGCCACAATTCAAAGCAAATTGCATGGCCGCTCAGAGCATAACTGACTAGGAATCTCCCAGTGCTAACTGTCTGGTGCCCTATTACGTCAGCGATCAGTGACTGAATGCCTGGATATAAGTGTGAGAGAATGACTGGATTCCCACTGATGCAGCACTGCTGGAATTGCGAGGCTTCTTAAGGACGCCCAAAATTGACTTTACTGTCTCCCTCTCCCTTACTCTCACACATTTGCACACATACTCAGCCGTTGAGAGGTCAGGAGGTCGCTGGTAGGGAGGAAAAGGCGGAAATGATGAGAGGAGTCCTTTGCTTGTTTCTCTGTCTCTCTTTATTTCTTTTTGTCGGCCTTGTCAGTTGGCTCCCCTCTCCTGCTGCCCCTCTGTTTCAGCGTTGACATCACACTGACCGCGCCACCCAGAGAGATGGAGACACAAACAGAGGAAGACCAAGTCAGTGAGAGATGGAACGAGACAAGGGAAGGGAGAAAATCTCATTCTGTAATGTTCTCATTCACACATTTGCCAAATGCTGGGTGTAGAAGGAGATAAAGGAAAGGGGAAAAGAATGTATGACGAATACGGGTTAAGTAAAGGGGGGTGAGGGAGGAAAAACAAGAGGGAAGGCTTCCGATGACTTGTTTGTGTGCAGTAAGTTGCCAGACGCAGGGCAGTGGGATTATGGGATCAGCCTCAGGTTTTCCTTGCTTGGTGGGCAGACCAGCAACTTGAACAAGGCACACCCTACCCCTGGAACATGTGTACACACATCTCACTACAGGGCATATGTGCGCAATGTGTGCGCTTACAGCATGCGCAACACACATCCCTGTGCACTCATATCATTGGCATATACACTCTGATACACTTCATTACACCACAACACACCCTTCTCATGCCTAACTGAAAGGGATCTCAGCAGGATCAAGCCTTGAAAGCTGATCAGGGATCCGTTTATTCCTGCTTTGCGCCATTCCACTGTTGGCCAGAACTTCAAAGTTGGCTTTTAACTCTATTAGGTTCATAAAACATTGCACCGAATGGATCAGTCACACTGGTGGTTTTTGTATTGTGCATACCATAATTAAGCAGTTCTAAGGCTTGAAGAACTATAATTTTAGTTCCTTGAAGAACCATGCTTGTGAATGGGTATATATTCACACAGTGTACATGTGCTTCACCAATGAAAGGGCTCTTCAGAGAACCTATCTATTATAGGGGAACTCTATAAACAAGGTTCCTTCTTTTTTCAAGATCCACCCACTGAAATATTATTAAGAGAGCTAAAAATATGTTCTTCTATTGCAGGGCTGCAGGTGTAGCAGGTGTGCTTGAGTAGAAGAATTGCCAAACGATACTGGACACTTTCCTTCCAGGAGCATCATGCAAAGCAACCTTTCTGGCACCTTTACTTTGAAGAGTGTGGAACAGCAAAGACATGTTTTGCATCCTATATTTGCTTCTTTAGATTTGCACTGGAGCTACAAGACAAATATAGCTCAGACGTAATGGAAGCTCATGGCCATCAGTTTTGCATTGTATGCTTGAAAAATCACACTCGCTTCAAATTACAACAGCTGATGCTGTGCAACCTGTAGCTGTTGGCATGGTTTCTGAAGTAAAACAGTAGTAAAGGCCACCTTGAAGCCTGAATTTTGTCTGTATTTATATAGTATGTTGTATGGTGTGAGAAACAATATCAGTGCCTTGGGAGTTCTATAGGCATTCACAGAGACATTAGGTCCCTGAACAGACCTAATGCCAGAGACCACTGGTGTTTCAGTGCAAATACTGTATACTGTTGTGTACTTCCAGCTGATGAACAGCACATGTTATTTGCATCAAACAAGCTATGATTAGTTGAGGTACATGCACTATGGCTTGCCTGCTGTAAAATGTGGAAGTTGTACTAGATAGTTCAGCCTGTAAAAGAGCCCTGGGATACCCTGCATGCAGACTGTTTTTATGCAATTTACACAATTGTGTAAATTTTTATCCCCAAATGTAATTGATCAGTCAAGATGTGATTGGCGTCCCAAATGGTTTCTTTAGCAACAAAGACAATGTAGGTAACAAGTAAATGCAGCATAAATCCCCAAAAATTGCTTTGTGCAAATGTTGCATGACATACTGTTATTTCCAAAAATCAACAAACGTACAGGGGTCATTACTGTTGTCATCTTTTTTTTCATTTTTGTAGAAGACAATTTGTTACAAAGTACGATAACCATAAAAGCAAGCCCTATGCAAAATGAAAAAATTATGAATTATGCAAGGGATAAGCTATAAAAGAGAAGAAAGGGGAAAATGTTGTTAGTTTTATTCTTTGCTGAACTATTCTTTTATACGGTTGATTAGACAATGTTTCTGTTGTCAAGGACTTTTTAAAACAAAAACCAGCATCTGCAGAATGCTTTCAACTATGTTTCTAATCTAGTTTGGACAGCTGTTGGACTTAGGCCAAGGCTTCCTTCATCAGGCATAGCTTCTGACATATCCCGCAAAAGCTGTTCTGATCATACACCCCAAGGGGAACTCGAGAGCACTGTTGGGGCATCATTAGGCTTGACTGAAGGGCTCCTTGCCTCTCACATCACCTTCACAGACCTGCACTGGTCTGTGGCTGTTCACTCTCAACACAGCACAAAGGTTTCTCGCACGAACTACTATCCAAGTTTCCATTCAAATGCGAGCTATGCTTCAAATGTCAGCTTTTTCCTCTCCCAAAGTGTGGAGATTAAAGATGGCAGACAGAGAAGGAAAGAGAAAAGGGCTCCGTCCAAAATCACAGCACACTCCCTTCCCTCCCACCCCCTCCCCTGCTCAGCGGAGATGAATAGGGAGATTATCACACATTCAACATTCTGACAGAATCAACATCCTGCTCACCGGGAGGTAGAAAAGGAGTCGTAAGCTTTTTGTTTATAACCTCTTAAACTAGCCGAACGGTCCTGAGGAAGTATGAGTACATGGAATTAGAGACTGGAGAGAGTTCAGAAACATCCCAAAGGCACTGTCATAAAAGAACATCGTATAGTCATTTTAGGAGTCATTAGGGTGGTTCCTTCAAACCATCGAAGTCATTGACCTTCACGGTAAACTATGTTCATGACTGTGTTTGGGGAACTGGGCTCAGAGTAACTGGTGATGGAGAAATTGCACATTACCTGGACTGGGGGCTTGGCGAAATGTGCTACAATGGGAAAACATAAACAGATACAATGATGCAATCTTTCAAGACTGGAACTGAAGTACAGCGGCTTAGGAACTAGGGCTTTGGCTAAAAGAAGTTTAGGTTTTTTACTAGCCTGAAGTGATAATTCCATGAAAATACATTTTAATTTTCTCCTTAGTGCAAATGCAGTTGATTAGCTGAGACATGTTTGGTGTCAGAATTATGTTCCTTTAGTTTTGCACTGTATCTGCAAAAATGAAGTTGCTAACAAACAATGTAAGCACTTAGCCCAACAATTGGTATCATGCAAACTACATGCTAATAGAGCATTTTCCATGATTTTCTTTTTCAGACTTTCTGCAAAACCTAATTGTTGAAGTGTAAACTAAGTCATTCAGTGTTTGATGTGAAATGGTTCATTGTATAGAAATGTAGGGATTTCTTTACATTGGTTGTAATAGAAAGTAGGGGTCCTACTGTCAACAAATGCAAATATAGCCATTTTCTGTACTAGATTACCAGTGAACCTACACAAGTTCTTTTATGCAATGCTGCTAATGGTAAAATGGTGCCATGTCTGGAAAAATGCACTACTTTCCCCTACATATGCACCCTGCATATATGCCTTTGCCATGAAATAATTAGAAAACAGGCTTTAGGCTAAAACCACCTAAATTTTTGCAAAACATTTCTTACCATTTCTTATAACTCTGTGAGGTTCCCATGATGTCTGGTTCCCACCACCATCACTGTGAGCAATTCTGACATTCTGAATGATATTGATTAATGATTTGGAAAAAAAAGTAACGATATTCTTTTATTAAAACCTCTCACACTTCAGACCGCGCTAAACTGAAACAAACTAAAACTGCTTTGCTTGGTTTCCGAAACTGTATAAAAAAGGCAAAATGTCACCATTCAGGACCTAAAGGAATCAAATCACCTCTCTCCTCTCTCTTCATAGGTGTATCCAGATGATGTTGGTGATGTGCAATCCTCTACAGGTGAGTTATTGTGTGTGTGTTCTAATTAATTTCATTGCACATTTAACAATGATCAACATACACGCAGCTACCTTCGTGGGAACGGACGGGTGGAGAGAGATAATGCAGCTGTGCATATGCCCCTGTCTCTGCAGGTGTTCGGAGTTGATGGTGTGAACTTCAGCGTGCACGTGGAGAATCAGACTCGTGCACGAGACGCCATGAGCCGGAGACAGCCCCGAGTCTACCAGCTCTACAGCCGCACCAGCTGCAAACACGTCCAGGTGCTTGGCCGCAGGATCAGCGCCCGCGGCGAGGACGGGGACAAATTCGGTAACACCACACACACACACACACACACACACACACACACGTTCATACATACATACAGGGTCTAGTCTTGTCTGACACCTTCGCTTCAACCTTTTGTACCCGTGCTCCACCTTCACTTTCTTTCTCTGTCAGCCACGTTGACCTTTCTTTCACCCACCCTTCTCTCTGACTCACTGTCTCTGTCTCCCTCAATCTCTTTCACATGGCACAGGAAAGGGCAGAAAAATAATGAGATCGAGAGAAAAGCATGTATCTGCAGACAAGATGTTGGCAAACAGACTCAAAGACAAATAACATTGTGCTTATTCTGTCGCACGGAGACGCACACGTAACACACACACACACACACACACACACACACATTGGGAAGAGGTATTGAGGAACTTTGTGTGTGGAAAACAAAGACCTCAGTGACTGCTGACACTGTGATTCACCAGGGCAAAGGGGAGGGTGAGCAAAAGAGAGAGGAAGAGGCAGCGGGAGATGGATAGAGCACAGTCAGCGCTGGGTGTAAGACCGAGTGTTAGAAACTCACCTCCAGATCGATCTTTCCATTGATCCTGCGTTCTGCCTGTGGTCCTTCCATCGACGCTTTTAAACAACATGCTGACAATCTCCTCCCCCTCTCCTTCATCCACCTTCAACTCATCCTCTTTTTCTCTTTCTCTCCATCTTCATTCATCCTTCTATTAGTCCATCCATCCGTCAGTCCTCCCCCACTCTCTTCACACTGCAAAGCCACACAATCAATGACATAGGAAGTTGAAAGCTGATCCATAGTGTGTGTGACTTTAGCTCAAGAGCAATGGCATTTACATTCATGGACTCTTAATACTCTAGACTTGCACTTCTCTGGCCTTGCTCAGTAGAGCTCAAAGTTTGCAGTCCTAGTTCATTCAGTTGTGCCGCAAAATAAAGAAACGAGAAAGGCCCAAAGCGACGAGGAAATGGCCAAGGGGAGGGGGATTAGAAGAGGTTGGTGGAAGAGAAAAAGTGAGTGAGAGAAAGGGCTTATTGATTTGTGATGACCCTTGTTCTCATAAAGGTCATCTAGGAACCATTTTTAGGACTTTATCTTTAAGCAGGCATGCTGCCGGTGAAACACACACTGTTGGAAAAATATGCACACTCTTACGCATACACTAAATAAAAAGCTCTTGGGAAGAAAAGATAGCTATATAATCGCACTTAACCCATACAGGTCAATAATACATGACTGAAATGATCAACCGGTCACAACTCAGTTTCTTAAATAGAAATCAAAAATGAATGTCCAGAACGATCAGCTGGTTATTGCAGGTCGATTTTGAAGTTGAATTAGTTCCAGGTGCAGGGGTTATCAGGACAGGTCAGTGTCACTCATACTGTGGTTTAATCTGCTTATAAGCACCAGGTTATCTCTCCTCCTTTCGCCTTCATTCGACTGCAGCTCAGTCTCACAACTGCTGTTGACAGTGCTAATTAGGGATGGACCAATTATGAATTTTCATGGTCAATTCCAATTTCTTTAAACCCAAATTGACTGATGGCTGACTTTTTGTCAATTTGTATTAGCCTTTTTTTATAACCCAAAGATAGCACGTAACACATTTAACACACACAGGCACATCCCCATGTTTTATTAGCCAAAGTAATTATAAATAACCTGATTTACTCTTTAATAGGTCAGACTGGCAGTTACAGTCCCTAAGACAAAATCAGCTCTTATTTAAATAACATGAATCAAATACGATGCTACATTAGACCTTTTAGTACAGGTGTAGCAGCTCAGGTACAGTGTAAGCTCTGTAGAATTAATTTCTTTCCCTAGTCATAAGAATAACAGTAAGCCTTAACTGATTTCACCATCCTGAAAATAGCATTGACTGTGAGGCCAGTAGGGTCATATGGGGTCAACAAAATTACTCAGGCAAGAAATCCTCAAATGCAGGACACATTTACATCCAGACCCTGCTAATACAAGGCTCACAATTGCAGGACTACAACTAGTTCGCATTGTTAACAAATGATAAAAGATAATGACATAACTGGGACAACATGTCCTGCATTTTAGGTTTGCATATTGCATATCTTACAAAAAGCCATGTATTCTTTCAAGTAACAATTGTTAAATTGCTGCTTAGTTGCATTTGTAGATTTGCTATTTAAAATACTTTAACTAAGCATTTTAAAAGCATCATGAGTCTGTACTACCAGAAAAAAATGAGGTGAGGACAATATGGAGCATTTAACATAAAGCGTTGCTGTAATTGAAACTTATGCCAGATTATAGATGATCTGGCAGTCAGCCAAGACTGTTAATAACACAGTGTACAGGCTCTACAGGACAGTCAAGTTCAAGCCAACAATGAAAGAACTGAGCTACAAAGATTAGAGATGTTTAAAAAGTTTAAAAAGTTTGAATGACAGAGGACAAGTTACTGTTTATCTGTATCTAGACAGGACTAAAATGGCCTGAGCTCCTAATAGATCTGTTAAATGACAATTTGGTCTGGAATTTTCTCAGGGGAGGAAGAAGGGAAAACGCTCGTGTGGCTGTTCCAGACCAAAATAAAATCACAGCTCTTGTAAAAGAACCCAAAGACACCATGTAATTTTAATCTTGTCTGAGTAGAATACTGGATACTGGAACAAA
This sequence comes from Hemigrammopetersius urotaenia, assembly GCA_037974485.1. NCBI lineage: Eukaryota > Metazoa > Chordata > Actinopteri > Characiformes > Alestidae > Hemigrammopetersius > Hemigrammopetersius urotaenia. Next base: position 3,454,716 of record JBBPDC010000129.1, on the reverse strand, counting down.
TAAAACACAAACATAAAATGTGCCATAATTTAAACTAATAATTTTACTAAATTACTGAACTGACATTTTTTTACAAATATATTTCAGTTAAATATGCCATAACTGTGCTTTGAACTGTGCAGTTTTAGAGAATGTAAAATTAAATGGCCATTGTCACCAATTGTCACCAACCCACTGTCTCCATAGTTATAGAAATTCCATTGTGGTTTTTATTAGATTCCTTTTACTGATCATTTTGTCAAAGAAAGCCATAGCTCCTCTGAGCTAGGCAGAAGGTAGAAGATCTGTTTTTTTCTGGTGTAATTCCTTTGTAATGTCTGTTTGTCTTTGTGTCTGTTTGTCCCTTCACAAGCCCAGCTCGTAGTGGAGGCAGACACCTTCGGCAGCCAGGTGCGAATCAGGGGAAAAGAGACCAACTACTACCTGTGTATGAATCGCAGGGGCAAACTTGTAGGCAAGGTGACACATCTCTATGTTATTTAAAGGGTTGTTGTTTCAGAATCTGAAAGGGCAATTTGACTTTGCAGAAAACTGACACTCTCTGTGTTTGTGTGTGTTCGTGCTTTTTTTGGATTGTTCCCAGAAGGCCAGTAGTCGTAGTCCAGACTGCTTGTTTGTGGAGATGGTGCTGGAGAACAACTACACAGCACTAATGTCAGCACGCTACACAGGCTGGTATGTGGGCTTTACGAAAAGGGGGCGCCCTCGCCGTGGCCCCCACACACTTCTTAACCAGCAGGACGTTCACTTCATGAAGCGGCCCCCTCCGGGAGAGCAGCCGGACCACGCGCCTTTCCGTTTCACCACAGTCAGCAAGAGGAGCAAGAGAGTCCGTGCAGCACGGCCGCGTTAATGGAGGCTAAATCCCCACTGTCTCTCTACGGGACCCTGCCAACAATGAGTCAGGGCCTACTAACAAATGACACTCCCAGACTGCAGTCCTGCTGATGGGACCCTGCTAATGCCAACCACAGGACCTGGTGTGGACGGAATGTTGGAATTCTAACTCCATTTCACTGGCTAATGGACAGTGCTGGAAATGGAAGGCTATCCTTTTTTTGAAGGGTCAGCTGTTGTTCTGCGCCATCCTCCAGTAAACAGGATCTAAACTGGACTTGCTAGCATACCAAACACCTGCTATTCCAAACCAGAGCCCTGACCAGGTCTGGTGCTGAAACACTAAACCAAACCCAAATCGAGACGCTCAGTAGATCTTTATGCAATGACGAGCTCTAGTTATTTTCTAGGGTCTAAAGTAGCAAAAATGAACCATGTTAAACTAACAGCCCCCCTTTGAAGGGTGGGTGAGGGAGACTCTGACCCAGTAGCCTTCTAACCAAGCTATTGCTTCCAGTGGCTTCATGAGAGGGGTACTCACTTTTCCCACAAAATACTTCACTCAGGATTCCCAGAGCAAGGATTGTCTGGAACTGGCCTGACATGGCTGGAAAAGAATAATGGATCTCCTGGAACCATTATGGTGAAAAACGGATTCTGGACTGAGTCATGCTAAAGGACTCAGGAGCGATAAAGAGGAGGGACTACAAATCTCTCCCCCCTCTGCCTGCAAGCTAGTATGAATTTAAGAGTGAGTGTGTGTGCGTGTATGTGTGAGTGTATCAAAGAGTGTTTCAAGTTGCACCAAAGACCACATTGGATGCTACCAGAGATGACTTTAAAGAGTACATCTGCATAGGTGAGCTTAATAAAATATAGCCAACCTATGTCTGGAAAACCCCACTAAAACTGGAATGTAATGTAAAAAAAAGAAAAGAGAAGAAGAAATACAAAGAAACCTCCTTAGAAAGCTGCACCAAAAATGACCTAACGACCAAAGACAACTGGAGACCAACAATGAACTCGACAACCCCCACCTCCTAGAGCCTCTGAAGCCACCAGCCTATCAGACTAGAGCACTCAGCCTTGGGACAGGAAAGGGGCGGCGTTGCTTTTGGAACGACACAAGGAGCAACGTTCCCGTTTGGGTTCCATTCGGAATGCTGCTAGTGGAAATATTCAGTGGAGTACCAAAGTCACTTACATTATTATTAAAAGGGAAAAAGACAAATGTTACAATAAATAAAACTATATAAAAAGAGCAAAGCTAAATAAGCGATATTATTATGACTGCTACTATAATTGTTGTTACTATAAAGTTTATTTCACTTATTTATTTCATCTCTGTGTATGGCAATGTTTCTAAAGCCAGTAAACTCTACAGAAATTGTCTGTGTTTTAAAATTTCCCCGTAGTGTCTGCTTCTCTGTGTCATCACTTTTGTGGTTGTCATCACCAGAAGGCAAGTGGTCAGACTGGGCTTGTTTATTACTACCATAGTTTATGCAGGTTGTCCCATAGAGAGTAACCTATTAGGAATTAATGGACAGCTATGCACAAGGTAGAATTACTGAAAAAAGGTAATAATATTATTATAATAAATGGTCATAAATGCTTTTCTGAGTATATTGTGGATGTCATCAGAACTTTAATATCATTGGCCGATTGCAGAGAGTGCATACAAGTCATGTGTGATACAGTGATAGGTGAGATACTGAATAATGAAAAAAAAGTATATGGCAATATTGTAAAAACCTCAGATAATCTAAACATCAGGAGGCATACTGAGAGAGTATAGTGGTTATATTTACTCCCAAACTGCCCAGCCCTACAATTAAAATATAGTTAATAAACGTTACATTTCACTAACTAGATACTAATGAACAACATCAGTGGATACTGGATATCTAAAACAACCCTTGGGTGGATAAGCACTGAACAACTAACTATTCTTTCAACATTTACACCCTGTTGATTGATCCGAACAACATAAACCAACTAACTGATTGAACTGCGACATATGAGAACAAAGTGACTAATCGGAACATCTGTTTTCTGGGTAATGATTTTAATAAGCACATGAGATGTCATACAATTATTTCAGAATATATATTAGCACATCCTTCTTACCTCTGGTGGGAAATGTAAGCTTGTTGGATGTGAATCATTACAGTACTCTTGTATGCACACACACACACACACACACACACAGCCGTCACCTCGAACCTGTAATCCCGGGAATCCCAGTCAGCTGACTCAGCGGGAAAGTGAAGCATTCAGAGAAAGAGAGAGAGAGGGAGAGAGGGAGAGAAGGGGGAGCAGAGAAACAGAGACGGATAGAAGGAGAAAGACAGAGAGGGAGAGAGAGTTTTGGAAACAGAATGGTGGAAAGAATCCACATCCAAACCCAGAGGAAGGTGTATGGTAAGGCTGCAGCAGGAAGGAATGTTAAAAATGTGCGTGAGAACAGAGCGGTGACCTGGGACCTGCAGGAATTATGGGGGAAAAAAACATATTCCTCAAACCCACAGGAAACACAGACCACCACCAGTAGCAATGCTCAGAACATATACATATTGTATGCACAAACTCTACACAGAGACCCATGATACACAAGCATAGCATATACGGTCAAAGATTTGAATACTCCACCTCTGGACAATAAAACTCACACACATCGCAAACTATACTACATTATACACCAATCAGCCACAGCATTATTACCACTTCCAGATGAAGTGAAAAACATTGATTATTTTGTTACAGTGGCACCTGTCAAGGTTTAGGATATATAAGGCAGCAAGGAATGTTCTTGAGATTTATGTGTTTGAGGCAAGAAAATAGGTGAGTAAGGATCTGAGTAACCGCGGCAGATTATGATGCTTTTGTCAGAGCATCTCCAAACTAGCAGGTCTTGTGTGGTGCAGGGGTTAGAACAAAAATGGTCCAAAGAAGGAACCAACAACAGGGAAATGGACAAGGCTCAGAGATGAAGCAAAGGCAGGTCCGTCTCATTCAATCCCATAGAACAGCTACTGAAAAAAAATTGTTAATGCTGGCTGTGATAGGAAGCTGTCAAAACACACAGTGCATCACGGCTTGCTGTGTACCTGCAAGTCAGTCAGAGTGCCATGCTCATCCACCAAAGCCCCTATAAAAGTCACATAAGCATCGAAGCTGGAACAAGGTGGCCTAGTCGGATGAATCCTGTTTTCATTTACATCATGTGGACAGCCAGGTGTGGCTGTGTGCATTAGTAACCTTGGGAAGAGATGACAGTTCAAGGAGTTGACTTGGCTTCCAAATTCCCCATGTGTCTGTCCAATCGTCCATCTGTGAGATGTGCTGGACAAAGCCATGAAGACTGCATCTTGCAACTTACAGAATTTAAAGGATTTGCTGACGACTTGGTGCCAGATATCATAGCACACATTCAGAGGTCCTGTGGGGTCCATGCCTAGATGAATGTTAGTGCTGATCGGTGTATGATCAATCCACGTGACACTCACATTTCTCTGAGAAACACACTTTTCCCTTACGTATATCCGAATAGTATTACATGCTAAATAATGCAAAACAAATGATCTGTATCAGTGAAAAACCACAGGTACACACCACACTCATCTGTTGCAGCTGTAATGGCCTAACCACACACACAATATCGTCTCATAAACCCACTTGTGTAGCCAGTAATACCATAGTGTGCTGTGTGAACATGAAGTATCACTCAACACAGGCAACCACAAAGGCATGACCACATATACACACACAATCACGGTAAACCACAACTATACTGAAGCTCAACATCCAGACCCACAATGCAGAATAAGGATTCGACATGCACATCAAAAGCCCTCACTCTCACACACCACAACCACTGACACACTTCTCGCATACACACACCATAACACACTTCATCATGGTCCAACTGCACTCACTTCAGACTGATGTGGTCTAAAGGCTGTTTCAGTTTTGACCAAGTAATGGCTCATTCAGCTTTTGGTGGTCGGCCTTAGGGACGTTAAAAAATGAAAAAAAAAAGTACAGAGAAGGAAAAAGGGAATAGAACATCTAGACGCACACAAATCAAGCACGTAAGAAAACAATGAAAACGGCTGCTGAATTACTAGTTACAGGCTATGCTGGACCCCTGTATGCCACTGCTTGGCATCTTGTCCGCTACCACACTTGATGCGGATCATTAGCCTATTAACTATCCATCTGTAAGCTGGATCAAGAGCCTTAGAATAAGAAAACACTAAACAGGGAAACTCTGCTCTGGACTGTGCCTCTGTAGGTATTTACTGCCAACACTGAATTTTATCAGTAGCTGAGCCGATTACACATTTGTACTGTGGTCTAAAAGTACTTGGAGTGGTACCCTGTTGGAACTTGTCTAATGACATCCGAATACTGCACCCATAAAGTCATTTCTGGAGTGGAACACATTGACGTTGTGAAGAACACTACATTTATGACTAAACGTTGTAGTCTTGAGAAATCCAAACACAAACCCAGAAGTAAAATAAATAAATAAATAAGTTTCACTCCAAACGTTGCCTACTCAGTGCGTCTGGGAATTAGAAGTTACCAATTCCCAGAAATCTTTGAAAAGCCGCAGGGGAATTTTTATTTATCTACTGTTTCTAATTATCTAATCACTCAAATGCCTTTAACAGGAGGCACAGAAGGTAAGTCCAGGCTTGTTCTGCTCTGAATGAACTTGGCTCTTTCAATGGAGGCCAGTTCACAAGCCACAGCATAACATCACGAAGCAACAGCACCACCTGTGGGCTGTTTACCAGAACCATTCAGTCTATGTTTACACCACTGTGACATCTGCTGCTCAGAGCAGTGCGATTCCTGTGGTTCTGTATGCTCAGATTATCTCTTTAGGTCTAAACAGGTCAAATGGCACATGCGGTCACAGAATTAATTAGGATTTTACCAGATGTGCAAACATGACAATTCACCCCCATCCTAAATCCCCTCTATTGATCCAAAAAACTCATAAGCATTAATTTTCCAAAACGACAGAACCCACCTTCGCATGCAGAGCATACACACGCAATCACTCACGCAATACATTGTCAAAACATCGCCATAGTCATGTACTTTATTCACAATAAATGTATTTTTTCATAAAAAAATTAATATACAACACAATTTGTGACAAGACATTTCTGTTCACAACTACAATCAGCCCTCATACAGCAAGCAGGCAGCGAGACACAGAGAGAGAGAGAGAGAGAGAGAGAGAGAGAGAGAGAAAGAGAGAATGCAGAGAGAGAGAGAGAGAAGGCAGAGAGAGAG
>JBBPDC010000129.1:3436500-3448466 GCA_037974485.1 Hemigrammopetersius urotaenia | reverse complement strand
AGAGAGAGAGAGAGAGAGAGAGAGAGAGAGAGAAGGCAGAGAGAGAGAGAGAGAGAGAGAGAGAGAGAGAGAGAGAAGGCAGAGAGAGAGAGAGAGAGAGAGATCAGAAAACAATATGTCCACTAGCCATTGAGCAGAAAAGACAGCTCTACAATGTCTAGCGCAAGCATACAATGGAGGACATGACAAGTCCAATTAAATAAAAAAAGGAATAAAAACAGTAAGAAACAAAAGAAAAAAGCTGAAACAAGATGAGCTGCTTTAGAAGAGACAGGGACTCCACACTGTCTCACATGCACAATGCTAGTCTCGGCTATGAGACGAGGAGATGAGGCAAGAGCAGACGCAGAAACCCAAACTCAGTTCTGCCGATTCAGAGCCGCCATCCTCTATACCCTAAAGACAGGAGGGTGTCCCTAGTCCTTAGGAAAAGCCTGGACCCAAAGAGGAGCAGAGGGGTGCCACCCTTGTGCATCTTTACTCCATCTAGGCCCATTCACTTCATCCTCCTTTGCAGGTTTGTCAAGAGTCTCTTTCTCCAACACTGCAGGAAATTCTTCCCTCATTCATTAGCGTGTCCATCCAGGCGGGAGAGTAAAATTGTATTTTTGGAGTGGTTCGTGTGTACATAATTGTGGTTAGTGAAAACTTTGTTTTTCCTAGCATTATATTCTACGGATTTTTGAGCAATACTGTGGCAATAGATATTGTCTCAAGCTTATACACTTCATTCTGAGTGTGTGCATGTGTGTGAATATAGAATTAATGCAATTGACAGAGCAAAATTGTTAAATGTCTGTGCTACTTGGGTTATGTGTGCGTTTTTGCAAGAGAGACGGTGTTTCCGTTTTGGCTCAGAATGTTGGTGCATGTGTGCATGTTTTGAGGCAAAACTCGTCGAGTGTTACTGAAGAAGTCTCTCCTCAGACACGAGAGATGAAAAAGAGGAGGCGATTCCCTGGACACCTTTCTGTGACAGACACAGGTAACAGCCAGTCAGCTCTCAGCTTTCCCAGGACACACTGGCACACATAAGAGGCACCTGGAAGAGAGAAGAGATAGTGTCACAACAGTAGGTGGTGATAAGCGTGCGTCTGCCTTATCTTGAATCGCAGGATGAAGGGCGTGTATGTGCGCCTTCCAGTTATCTGGTGTCTCAGGGGAAGAGTGTGTGTGTGTGTGTGTGTGTGTTAGAAAAACAGTGAAACTTTTGCCACTCTACAAATACACAATTTTGGGTGTTTGTAAACAGAACAGTGTAGTAAATTAATTCACATCAACAGTTTAAGCAAACCAGCTGATAACTTTTTTTTTGTAATCATCAGAAACCACAATACACTTTCCTAAACCCATTTTTTAGGCTGATTTCAGTTTTTTTTTCAGTCACATCAACTTTTTGAATTATGAGTAATATTAGATTTGCAATAGACTTGCATGTGGTTTTTATTAAACCTCAGGCACTAATCGAGTAACTGTTTCAATATTCAGTATGAAGTCAGACAGGCCACACTGTGGCATAGATATAATGATCAGTGTCAGTCAACTCCCACTGTTTCTTCAGAAACACTCAGCATATGATTATTATATGATCATTATGCCAACTTTCATGCAATATAGAACTAGCTTCAACACAAAAACTGTACATGCGGGAAAAACTAAACACTGATTTGAAATCTGCATGAAAAACACTACAAAACACAAATAAACTTCTCTAATGATTTTGACCTGTTGACCTGTGTTATTATTTTTGCATATTATATTCTTTATAGTGGTTATTATAATGGTTCCAGCTCTCTCAAGCAGATGTTGGTTCTTGTATGTGAACAGTAATCAACAGAACATGTCAAAATCGTTCTTTCTGAATTCATGTATGTATGTATGTATGTATGTATGTTTTAAAAACATTTCATAAAGGAAAGTGTAATAGAAACTGGACAGATGCACATTTACAAATCAAGCTAGTGTGCCTTCTACAACTTCAACATTTTTCTGAAGGATTTCAGTTATTGTTAGGATTAAGGAGAGGGGGTATACAGAGGGTGGAGGCTTTGGGGTAATCCAGTGTTAGTTTAGGGATTAGAGAGATTTAGCTACAGTAATATCTGGGTATATGAATAGTAAATATACATTTGTGTGACACACGTATCTGTCTACCTGCTATCTTGAGATATATGTATAGGTGCGTGAGGGCGAACGTCCCTCTGGCTGCCCATTAGGAGAGACATTCAGGAAATCCCATATAAGGATGGTGTCGTCATGGGAACTGCTTATGATCTGGAACTCATCAAACTGCAGACGGAACACACGCCCAGAGTGCTCCTGCAAAGAGTAACCATGACAACACACACTTGGTACACACAGAAAGAACACAAATTCTCCACTGCAAGCTCACATAAACTGTACACTAGGTACAAGGCGGAAGGTGTTAACTGCTTAAAATTCTGACTGCAATGCTCCGAGTTATTCAACCAAACAAGCTCCTTCATCTGCCATCAGTCAACTTATTTAGTTAGTGCCAAAGACATGACACATGCACACACAACACGCATACACACTCACCACTAGTGTGCGCAGACACAGTGTGCTGGCTGGAGCTCTAGGGTCCAAAGCAGCTTGCAGGTCCCACACTTTAATCTTGCTAGAGAATGAATGAAATGTGTTGACACACTGGTTAGCAGGGCTGTGGGCATGTATAAGTGGGCATAGACAAAAATGTCCTTTACTTTTCTGGAAAACTACAGGGAAAACCAACAAAATGGTTCTGACTTTGTGAACACAAAGGCAAGAGGTGAGGACAAGCCTGGTCATGTGCACAACTAGTTTCCTGATTGTACACAATCTTCCTGACCTGGCCTTCTAGTCTGCGGTATGAAAAATAGCATTTAAATTATGAAGGTTCCACTGAGTTGTCTGTTTGGGTTTGCTGAGATTGAAGCCAATTGTCAAGATCCAAATTAAAAGAATAAACGAGCAATTTTACATAGCTACACTGGTGTAGCAAGCTCAGAGTGACACACACTGTTGTTGAACAGGGAGTTTTAAGCATTTCTCTCACTACAGACACTAAATATGTAAATAAGTGTGAATGGTTGTAATGTGTATGAATGGCTGGTCAGTATTATGAATGAAAAGCATATGAACTGGCATGGAGCTGCATTTGTGCATGAAGTTTGTGGCCATGTGTTCTTTTAAACGGGTTTAGCCATGTGGTCATGGAAAACTGCACACTGCATTCCATATGGCTTGGGCCACGTGGGGGGGTGGGTGTACTTTCTGTATTGAACTTTTTTTTTTTTCCTGAGCTTACATTGTCAACATGATTCTGTTTGCCCAGTGAAGTTTGCCTGTCCATGTCAAGCATTCCTTCTTCCTGATGTTTAAAATCTTCACTAGACAAAACTAAATGAATATGGCAGAATCTGGCTCTGTGGGCTGTCTTGATGAAACACATGTGACTAGGAAAAGGAGAGTAATGTATAATATCACACCAGAGTGCAAACCTGTTCTCCAGCAAATAACAATGAAATTGGTCGGTTTCTCATTTGGTGAGTGTGAAAAAACAAAAGTCCCATGCACTTTGGGTTGAAAACAACATTAACAACATTATTTTGATTTCTGAAGTTACTTTTTCCTGTTATGTTTTAAGCCATGTTTGAGGCTTGACATAATTACACTCTGGTCCAAAATGAGCCTGATGTGAAAACTAATGACAGACATTGCTGTGTAGTTTTTAGCAATATATTGATCGGGGGGGGGGGGGGCTCTGCACTTTGGAGCTGTGGTCTCCAGCCCTGTGTAATCCAGTTATGTGGAAGACCATGGTCTACATATGAAAGGGTTTATATGGCCTTGCTGGCATACGACAAGTCTGACTCGTTTGAGCTCCAACGTACCAACGCGTGTATGGGGTGTGTTTGTGCGTGTTGGATTGAAAGGGAAACAACAATATCTTGACAGAATGACACATAAGCCATTACTTCAAGGAACACAATTCAAGGCACCTTCTGCTTTACAGTGATGTTCAATCTGTCAGATATTCAGCCCCTCGACTCAACAGCAGTATGTCAGCACCAGAAGGCCTGGGTGTGAACACATTGTGCATGTTACCCATCATATGCTCCACTGACGATCCTTTTGTTGTCAAATCGAATACAGCGAACAAGCTCCTCATGACCCTCTAAGACACGCAGACATGCGCCACACTCAATGTCCCACAATCTGAGCAAATCCAGAAAAGACAGGTGTCAAAAAAATGTATACTTAAAATACACACATACATACATATACATACACACACATTATCATATATATATGTATAAATGAATGAAAGTGAAAGAGACCATTCCGTCATAGTGAACACACAGCATGAAATTCGTCTTCTGCATGTAACCCATTCACCAAGTGAAGCAGCGGGCAGCCAAGACACAGCGCCCAGGGAGCAGTGTATGAGTACGGTACCTTGCTCAAGGGTACCTCAGAGGTGCTTAGCAGTCTTAGGATTCAAACCTATGACTTCCTGATTGAAAGCCCTAACCACTAGGCTACCAGCTGCCCCAAGAACACACATACACACAAACACACACACACACACACCGTATGGTGTTGTCCGAGGAGCCGCTGACCACCAGCCTGTCTCTGTACTGGAGGCAGGCGATGCCTCGCTTGTGTCCATTGAGTGTCCGTACAAACTCGCACGTACTGGTACTCCACACCTAAAGCACATATACAAGCACATAAAGTGCCATTAGAACAGCAAAACCATATTTTGCCCATAGAATAGACCATCACAGAAAGTAGTATCACAGCACAATCTGTTTTAAAATAAACCGTGGCAGGGAAAAAGGCATTGAGTGTATGAGGAGCCAGGTGCTGCAATATGGCCTTGAAGAGGGAATCTGGGGAATTTAGAACAACATTAAGATTCTCCCTTACTTTTATAGTCCTGTCTCCTGATGCAGAGACGATGTATTTGTCATCAAAATCAACAACATTCACAGCAGCCCGGTGTCCCACAAGCACTCGCCGGAGGCTGATATCAGTGGCAGAAGCCATGTCCCACACAGCAATAGAGCGGTCCTTAGAACACGTCACCATCAGTCCGTTACAGAAACGCAGGTGGAGAACTGCCTCATTATGATGGATCAGAGTATTCAAAACCTCACCAGAATTTGCATCCCATACCCTGAGAGTGTGAAAAGGGAGAAAAAAAAGAGACAGAAAGAAAGTGTGGTACAAAATACAGACTTGTAATTTACAGCATATATCATTTATACAATAGTAATTACTTAATGTTCTGCTGGTGCGTTTTTCAAATGTATTAAATGGATTTGCTGATAAAGCAAGTATCCCGATTGATATTCATCCCAGCAGATGGCTGTTGGCTTGAGTCACAAAAAGAATCTGCTTCTCAACCAGCAACAACTCACTGATGATTATGTAACTAGTTTTGCATGAGCTGAAACACACAGTCACACTCACAGAAGCGAACACAGAAGTGTTTTCTTTATGGGTTAGAGAGTGCAAATATCAACAGAGCAAATTCTGTCTTTACCTCAGTCATGTAAAAATGTTTCCATTAATTATTAATTATGTAAACGTACATTTCAAACCACAGATTTAAAAAATCTCTGTGCCTCTTGCCTTTATAAATAAATTTGTTTGACCACAAAAGTGGAAAATGAATTACGATCAGTCACTGGAAAAGGTGACAGTAAGTTAAACCATTGCTAGGAAGTTGTTTCTGTGAAGATCCATTAGTGAGAAAGAGAGCACAGCGAATCAGCCAGGGAGAGCCATAGAAAACAAAAGCAAGTACACTGAACCTGAAGAAGGCATGTGCAATGCTAAGGATCCCTGACTAGTCAATAGTCAATTTAGATAAGCTCCTGGACAAACAGTGTTACTTTCTGTATTTATGCAGTGTTAAACCATTTTAAAATAGCAGGCATTTTCAAATGATTGATGCTAGACTAGACTAGTGGGAGGGACAGGAAAGATGCGTTGCATATCACCACCAGACATTTGTAGCATCTACACTTTCCTTTATAAACTGTAAACATTTTCTTCAAAAAGAAGCAATAAAATAATGGACAGATTTTTTTGCACTATATTATGTACAGCGGCATCAATAAGAGTATCAATATGTGTCTGCGTTGATGCATAGTAACACCATAAATACAGGTATCAATAAAATCCTAGCAATACCCATCCCTAATTACTGCAGTACTGAAATGCTGGTTTTCAGCACTTTGTGGTAATTAGCTGCTGAGGTAAAGAACAGTGCTTGAGAACCGGGAAGCAGGGAAATCAAACCAATGCTCACTTTTTTTTTCCAACATTTACTAACTTTAAGGCACAGGAGATGAAATTAAAGCAACAAGGCTCTAGACTCACATTAGAGTCAGGCTATTCTATCATCAGTATCTTTTTTTCCTTGGGTATGTGTTCAGAGATCCACGTACGTTCCCTGATGTAATCCTCAAACCATGCTCTCCTAAAAAACTCATAACGGTCGCATAGCACCATTCTTTGTACCTGACTGTGGAGTCTGAAGACCCGGTGACTATGACTCTGTCATCATACTGTAGACACAGAACTGAACCGGTATGACCGGTCAGAATCTTGAGACATTCCAGAGTGTGCTTATCCCATATCTGCGAGAGAGGGGAGGGGGGGGTGAAGGAAAGAAAGAAAGAAAGAGAGAGAAATTTTAAGTTTAAATGATGTATTACAAAGCTAATTTAGCACTGACGACCATAGAGACAACTTAACAAACCTTGATGGAATTGTCTCGGAGGCCGCTGATGATTTTGTCGTCATCATACTGCAGGCAATATACCCCTTTGCTGTTTTCTGACCTGCACTGTATTCTCTGCAAGTTGTGTCTGCCACAGCGCCAGTTTGCCTCGATAGTCTACACAGACCAAGTAGAAAACAAAGGGAAGGGCATTATTGTAATTACTTGTTCTTGTCTGTAAATAACTATTACACTGAAAATGACCGCAAATGAGAGCCCAATGCAAATTCAAAGCTGTGACACAAAGAATGAACGAAGAAACACTCACCTCGATATCCTGTATAATTTTGGGGTAGAGTGAGTGATAATACGAGTTGGGTGGGACTTCGTTTGTGCGGTTTTTGAACAAGTATTTCTCCCTGAAAAGAAAACGAAACAAATATTCTTTTTTAAACCCTTTCTTGTTTGCAATAAGGTATTTCTTTCATCCTCTAATCATAAGTTACTGTAGTCTTCAGGCAAGGTGGATTTTAGTACATTGAAAATGTAATGACAGTCTTTGTTCATCTGGATATAGTCTTGTCTTGTCTGGATATCCCTCGTCTTTGAATAATTCACAAGGAAAATAGACAAATACAAGTAAAAGCTGTCTCATCTTTGTGAATGCAGAAAAAGATGATCATGGTTAGTGTTGCTCTTGCTCACAAATCTCATGGGTCACTTGTAAGCTGCATCTGCCATTCAAAAGTTAACTCTGAAAGTTAATTAAAATGAAAACCTATTATGTCCTTTTCACGATATTTTAGCAGAATAGCCATGAACTTCTAAGAGAAGCTCTCAGGATGTGATTAATCATTATGATTAATTAAGGGCAATGGTTATGTTTCGCATACAAACAAGAGAGAATAAATCAATTCATTTCTCACGTCTTCTCATGGAGCCATGGTAAAAGGGCTTAAGTAAAAAAAGATTTATGCTAGGAAATGTTAGTTTCCTTGGTAGGATAAAAAAAGTAGGCGATTAGTATAACGACCAAGTTCTAAAGGTTATCTGTGAATCTACAAAATCAGTTAGTTTGAGAACAAACAGTCGCAAGGGTAAACAAGACCTGTTCTGAAAGCTGTAAATACCTGCCACTCTGCTCTAATTTCAATCTGCCAAGTCTCTTCTTAATAAGCCTTTTGTTTCAAATGTGAGTCAAATGTGAAAGTGACCGTTCTGTCATACGTGAACACACCACAGCACACAGCACAAAATTCTTCCTCTGCATTTAACCCATTCACCAAGTGAAGCAGCGGGCAGCGCGGACCACAGTGTTCGGGGAGCAGGGTACCTCAGAGGTGCTTAGTAGTCTTGGGAATAGAACCCACGACTTCCTGATCGCAGGGCGAACGCCCAGACCACTAGGCTACCAGATGCCCATTATAGGTAAGAGAATAGATGAGAATAGAGGTAACATTCAACATAGGTACACATGTTCCGGACAAGTGAGAATGGGGTAACCCACATTTGGATTTGTTGGTTGCTCCGGCCTTAATTCTGGGGTACAGGGAGGAGTATTCTGCCATAGACAGTCCACACTGGATTAATCTATAATAATGATCAACTCCATGTGGTCAACCTTCGGGCAGGTCTCACCTCCAAATCCAATCAAATATCTCAATTAGTCAGTCTTTCTGAAGGCAATCATTACCTGGAGCAGGTGGCTCTGAACTGTGTGGTAGATGTTTAGGAACAGGGTTGGGAATATCACTGGTGCACTCACCACTGATGTCTCTCAGACAGGCCTTTCCACAGTGGATCGGTGCGCACCATCCTCTCTATGAGTTTCTTCCAGAGCATTCCCTCCGAGATCACCCTCTGCCACTCCCGACAGACCAGTTCAGCCGAACACAGAGAACGTGCATCCAAGAATGACAAGATGTTTTCTGCTATGTGGTCCAGGCCCTGGGCTGAGGAGTCATACAATGGGTTTAAGCGGGGTTTATTCAAATAATTATAATAACATTTAATTTTATGCACATTCACCTATATGTTTGTTTATTATATCCATGAATCTAGACATGCTAAATATTGCTTCATGAAAGGGATGGACTGAGTTCACAGCAATACAAACCACTGGAATTAACAACAATTGGGTGTTATGTGACAATTATACTGCATGTGTGGAACTGGGTGTGTACCTGGCAGTTATGTCATGAAGTCTCTCTGTGACATCAGTTTGAGATTAGGTGTTTGTGAGTGTGTGTGTGTGTGTGTGTGTGTGTGTGTGTGTGTGTGTGTGTACACGTGTTTATCCTTGAAAGTGAAACGATGAAATCCATTTGAGATGCTGGGTTTGAAGTAATCAAGGTCTACACCTGGCAATGCGGTTATGAAGTCTCTCTGTAGCATGGGTTTGAGGTAAGAGTTGATGTGGCCGTGCTGGTAGTGGCACATGCGTGAGATAAGATGCTCCACAAATTCCACCTGGTCAGCCTCTGACCACTGCTCGAAGAACTGGATACACATCTCCTTCTCCTTCTCAAAGCTTGCCCGTGATGGACGTTTCCTCGATCCTGTCAGAGTACCGTTTCCAAACTGGACAGCAGGGGGCACACACAAGTCAGAAAGCTTGCAGTTTCACCACAGTCCATTTAATAGGTAATTCAGTAACATGAACATACAAAAAAGGACAGCATGTGGTTTTACGTCTTTGTGACTGACAAAAAAAAAATTATTCAAAAATCAGCTCAATACCTTGACAGTTAACAAAATTATGGGAAATAATTTAACCAAAAACTTTTTGACAAAACCTGCTGGTTCACTGATGGCTTTGAAACAGTTCCATTTTCTCAGCCACCCTCTACCTCATTCATCACTGGGCATTTTCTGACCACAGAACAACTGTTGACAAAATATTATCTGTGTGGTGGACCATTATCAACCCAGCAGTAACACTCAGATAGCAGTGGGATTACAGAGTATGTTGCTGATATGACTTTATCAGGCACAGCAGTGTTTTTACACACTTCAACATCACTGTTCGGGTGAAAACACCCCGAGGTTTTCAGGCGAGAGAAGCCTGTGGGCAGAGACTGACCACGGACGAGAGGTTCTTTATCAACACACAGTATTTATAGGAACAGATGGCTTTTTTTTTTTGTGTCCGACACCAAGTTGTTGGCGAGCGTATTTAAGCAACCAGCATGCAATTACAGAGCAATAACAGCCCTCCTTTCGCACACAGACCTTAAATACTGTTGTCTTCTTTGGTGAGAGGTCATCAGTCAGATTCTGCGACTCCATAACTGTCAAGTTCTACAGAAAGAAAGAACGGGGCAGAGGAGATCATTAGAAAAAGTGTGAGCTTGTGTGTGTGTGTTCATGCAGGCTTTTGTGTAAAAGAGAGGGCGGAAGGGTACAAACACAAGGGATGTACAGAGTCAGGGAAAATCAATAATGACAGGTACAGGTTCCTCACATACATCTGAGAGAGAAAACAAATAAATAATAATAAATGGAGGAAAAAATAAACCAATGAATGACTCCGGCTATCAGAGCCTCATCTGACATCTCTTAGGAAGTGTGTACTTAAGGGTGGGCAATATAGCATCACAGTATTTCTTATAACCGCTACCCAGTTATAATACACTGGCTGTTGTTTATAGTATTTAACTGATTGAATATGAAAAGTGACTGACTGAACTGATTGAATAATCAGAAAAGTGCATTTTTGTGTTATTATCTTAACGATAACATAACACTGCCCAGTCATAGGTGTACCTCTCATCCTCCTCAGTAAAGAAACAGTCAGGCAAACATAGGAGAGCTGCTAAACCTAAAGAGCTTTGAGGGAGCTGTTAGTGCCTACACACTGAGTGGGTGTATGGTGCACTATGTGCTGTGCTTCTCACTGATTCTCTATGTGCAAAATAATTAGAGCTGCCCACTCCAGAGGGATGCACAGTCCAAACTTTCCATCTACCCATCAGCTCACAATACATAATTAAAGGGAGCGTGTTCCTTTGCTTAATCTTTGTGCACACACATGCACACACACACACACACACACAGGAGCTTCAACGTACAAAGCCAGATGCATGTTTGAAAAGTCAACAGGCACAAGTACAGGCACAAACTCAAACAAAAGACAAAGCGTACATGTACACACTTGAACCAATGAGAAAAGCAGACTGACATCATGACGATCATTCCAAGTCAGATCACAGGGGCTCAACACCACCCATATCAGATTCTAGAGCCACAGATTAACATGGGGCAAAACAGTACAGTACTATTTGTGTTTTGTAAAAGGCATGTGAGGACCCATTCTAATCACTCTTTCTTTAAGTTGCTGGTGTAAAGAAGTGCAGTTCTTTGAGGAAAAAAAGTGATTGCATAATTTAGAATTTCAGATTACAGAAATGTGACTGGATGTAGTAAAAGGTAAAAAAAAAAATACACACTTAAACTTGATTATATGTAAAAATAGCTCACGTTTATTTTATTTACATTTTTCCTCCAATTTAGTAACTGCCCATATTCCAGCATCTCTACTGGATAGTGCTAATAAGCTGGAAGGGTGATAGTGAGGACATTCTTTCTGAGGAAATCACTCATTTTTTCCCAGTTGCTGCTCAACTGGACAGCTTAACAGACTTGGAGACGAATGCTTTTGAAGAGTCGTATGGGTAGGGGGGCATTATTTTTGGCCAACAAACAATCAAATACTTCCCCCTGTTTATTCGAGGTTTAGCACTTGCGCATTTTTCTTAGAACGTAACTAATAAATGTTTGCTGAAACGCAAGTCATCTCTCAAAATTCAATGCAATTTCACAAAGAAGAAAACAAAAGCTGCAAAGGCGTTTTGACATCACTTTGCACTCTCTGGCATAACTGCTCCAGGACCTGGGGGGCCAGTGTTGAAGACTCATCTCCTCCAGCGACATGAAATGACCCAAATACAAAAGGGAGAAACACAAGCACACTGTTGTTTCAACTGTGCTGAGAATGATTAAAACAATCGAGCAGGCAAGGCTACTTCCAATGATCAATTAACCCAAGAGTGCATTTGGGTTTTTGTACGTTTTTCATACTGGTACATGAAAAAAACAGGGAGAAGACAGACACAGATATCCACAAAATAGGAAATGGTTGAACACTGAAGCAACAGCTAGGAACCAAGACGGAAAAAAACCTCTTACACACACACACACACACACACACTCACACACACACTCACACACA
>JBBPDC010000129.1:3410764-3435872 GCA_037974485.1 Hemigrammopetersius urotaenia | reverse complement strand
ACACACACACATACACACACACACACACACACACACACACACACACACACACACACACACACACACAGACACACACAGACACACCTCCACCACCACCTCCTCCTCCTCCTCCTCCTTCTCCTCCACAGAGACAAGCTCTCTACTGAATTGGTTTAGGCTAGATGTGATTTCATCCACATAAGAAATTTGGATGAAATCACATCTAGCTGCAGAAATTAGTATTACTACTTCTACTACTTCTACTACTACTTATAATAGTAATAGTATTACATAATAAGAATAATAAAAGATAGTCATAATAAATACAACAAATCCTACAGAAATTACAAAACCATAAAACTGTCTTATAGAGCGTTATCGTATAACGGCATTCGAACAGTATTGTAAAAGCCTGCACATTTCTATTTGTTTTGAATTTAAGATCAATAGCTTTCTTGCCCCTTGCTTGTTATACAGGCCTTTAATGGCAGTGGTGAAGAAAGACTGAAGCGAATGTAGGGGTGTGAGTGGGTTAGAGCACTTGCTGCTTTGATAAAGTGCTGCTGTTGGTTGAAGCTTGATTAGACCTTTAGATCTGCAACTGATGGGACAGCAGCTACTGGCCTGGAATCTACCACACTTCTCTTCGTCTATAAATCTTGACCTTTACGCTCACATGCATTTTACTACTCTCACACCACGAATAACCTGTAGGCTTAAACTGGTCAAACCATTATGCTAATAAAGCAGGAACATTCAGTCTGAGCAGTGGTGGCACAAAGGTACGATTATAATACTTGACATTTCTACAGTATTTTGTTTGATAAAAATGGTCAACCTAAAATTGGGAAGTGTCTTAGAAATACTTATGACACCCACAGTGGGCTCAGAAAAGTGTAATGAGATGCTTTATTGCATTAGTGATAGCATATTGCCATAATGCCCACTCTCACTGGACACCATCCCCCATTTAAGACTGGTTTTAGATTTCCTTATGCCTAAGCTACAGCAACAGTGTGAGTGTGTTTGTGTGTGATACAATACTCACTAACAGGCATGTCTCTGTCAGAGTTTTAAATATCTCTGCTAAAACATAGAGGAGTGTTTAAGCAGTTAGAATGCAAAATGGGCTAAAAAGGGCACCTAGTGACAGACCCAGCTGTGTAATACAGTGTGAAACACTGCTGACGTGGACAATAACTAATGTTTTTCCTACAGGTTTAACTCTCCAGCAGTCATTATTTTTCTGTTCATGACCTCTCTGTTATTATCTCCACCTCTTTTCCTCATACAGCATGAGTCTTGCAGACAACAAAGAACAACATAAAACACAGGAGAAGAGGGAGTGTTCGAACAACAACGACAATCACAAAGATAAGTCATTATATTCATGCAGAATTATGAGGAAATAAAATCCTCAGTCAGTGGGACATAAGGGTGTAATGATTTCAATACAGCATCAATAAATTGGGAAAAAATTAATGTTCAAAACATTTTAGTGAAATTTAAATCTGCATCACTGATACACCCCTTTGTGTCTTCTGATGGAGTATATAATGAGATTTTTGTTGAAACCAGTCTTAATCTATTTTTTGTGGTGTTTATAACACATAAAATCACTATTTCGCAAAAGAGCATCACAACCAGCATACATATCATTATACCCCAAGTGTGTTTGGATTTAGGTCACGCAAACAGGCCCAGGTCTGGCTTTAACTGACCATCCAAACCAGGCAGACTGTGGGGGGTGAAGTGTATGAGAGTAGGGTGGGAGGTGGAGGGGGTGCAGGACAGAGACATAAACAATAGGCAGACGGGGAAAACAAGAGGGCAAAGGGTGGGGGAGCAGAACCTTGTAGGCCAAAAAGGTTGGAGGGTGGTAGAGGGACCAGCAGAAGAGAGGAAAGGAGAGTGGAATAGAAAAGGGAAATAAAAAAAATCAGAGGGAATATTAAA
The DNA here is from genome assembly GCA_037974485.1 of Hemigrammopetersius urotaenia. Lineage (NCBI taxonomy): Eukaryota > Metazoa > Chordata > Actinopteri > Characiformes > Alestidae > Hemigrammopetersius > Hemigrammopetersius urotaenia. The sequence goes on along the minus strand of JBBPDC010000129.1, from coordinate 3,433,937 downwards.
GAGGAGAGCAGAACCTGGTTGTGGGCCCGGGAGGTGGGGAGGCTCTGCAGACACCTGAGAGCACACAGGCTCTCTGCTACCGAGGAACAACCCAGCCAGAGAGAGCGAGGCAAAGAGCACTGTGTGAGAGAGAGAGAGAGAGAGAGAGAGAGAGAGAGAGAGAGGGTGAGAGAGAAAAAGAAAGAGAGAGAGAGAAAAAGAGAGAGAGAAACAGAGAGAGAAAGATTAAGAGAGAAAGAAGTGAGGGAGGAAATGACCCATGAAAGTGGAAGTGTTGAGGGAAAAACAAAGGGTTATTTAATATCAAAGGAGACGGAAGAGTTATAATGTTGGTGTGATTTATTAAAGTGAGAAGATTAGGAATGAGCAAATAAAGAAAAAAAATGGAATGAAGTGAGAGAAAGGGGATGTGAGAGAGTGAGGGGGGAAAAGAGGGGAGCAGAGTATAAGTGGGGGAAGTGAAGGAAAGGAAAAAACAGTATTAGAGCAACGTACAGAGAGCAAATACATACATACAAACATACACACACACACTCACCCACTTAACTACAGACAGTGCCACACACACACACAACATTTAAGCATTAAGCCTATTCATTATGACATGGGTGGGGCGTGGAAGAGGGCACGCACGTCTAAATTTCGATAAGGACCACCCATTCCTCCTCTGCCCTCAAAGAGTGCAAGGATTTGTTAATGTCCACATTAACATTAGCACAGCATACACACAGCCCCACCCAGAGTCAAAACACACAATTAGGCACAACCGCTGTCAGGCACAGACATGTGTGTGCATGTTTGAGTGGGTGTATTTAGACTGGACAGTGGATTTTATGCACCGAAAAAGACCAAATGCGGCCTTGTCGGCTTACGCTGTTGGGACGAGTCAGGTTATCAAGATGGTTAGTCTGCATTAAATTGTGTCCTGCCTGTTGGAGCAGCAGTGTAGAATATTGTAGCAGATGCAGTGTTACATATGGCATAGCTTAGTGGGGGTTGGGGAGGTGTTAGGCCATATGCTGAGGTCGGTCTCTAAAACAGGATTGAGGATATTAATGATGAAACAGGAACATAACATTCACGTAACTCAATCAACAATGAACAAAAAGTGTGGGAGCTAACAGTAAACTACTATTGCACAGTGGAAAAAAGATCACACACACACACACATACATATTTGCTATAAGGACAAACACACTATTAGACATAAGAATCTAACCCTTGTTTTGGCCAACATTCTTAAAATATTAGACACGTCAAGAGGTAAAATAAGTTTTGGTTGCTCTGGTTCTCAGCATGTAAATCTGCACTATGTAAGCTATTACACATTAATGAAAATTACGACATTAACAAATAGTGTATTTCTTTTTAAAATGCAATTTACTTTCACGAAGCAAAAGTACCAATGTAACTACAAGAACACGCTCTTCTGTGCTACAGTACCAGATAAGGTTCCTAGCTGTTCTGAGCTACAGTACCAGATAAGATTATGGTTACTTACGGGAAAAAAATCAGAATTATTAAGGATTTTACCTGCTGGAGAATCATCCTACTCAGCAGGACTGGTTAAACAGAACGCAAGGAACGAGAGCACACCTGCTTCTGTAATGAATGTTATGGAGATTTATCTAATTTACAACGGTTCAGGAGAGGGAGCTGGACGTCTTGAACATCCAAGGAGGTAATAGTGGTAAGGAGTTGCTGGAGTAATGTTTCCGGAGGACAAATGGTGCAGCAGCGTCGCAATGACTGGACGGATCCCTCAATATTGACGTATTCAGGGAACAACAACAACAACAACAACAGGGACGAGGTGGAAAAGCAGGCCTCACGGAACTCTCATACGACACTGCGTGTTACTGGTGATTTCGAAGGATCCTTAAGGGTGCTAGACTTTTATTTATGAAAGATTATCTCGGCTGAATTCTCACAGACAGCGAGAAGAAAGCCACATCCACCCTAGGCCCTCAAAATCCATCCATCCATCCAGGCTGCTCTCGTTATCCTCCTCCCCCACTTCGTAGCTCCAGCCTAGCCTCACTCATCAGCTGCGACCCCAGTCACACAAAGTGTCGTTATGGAGCCCCCAGCACCCACCGTATTCACCCGGGAACAGTGTCTACAGTGCCGCGGTCGTAGCTCACCATTAACTCCAGCGTCTTGTCCTCCATCTCCGGCTCCATGTTGCTCCTCCGTCCGCCTCTCGCTGCGAAAATGGAAACCAGCCACCCTCTCCCCAAACACGGGCTCCAGACACTGCCCCGGACACCCCGTCAAAATAAAGTCCTCCTCACTTTTGCACACAAATACTTCAATTAATACAGCAAGAAATCATATCATGTGTGTTATTATCGTCATAAGTATCTAAAAAACTAGCATTAGTTGTACCATGTGAATATGTCTATACGAGCGCTGAATTAGACCAGTTTATATTCTATTCGTCAACCTACTAATCTAAAATGAGGCCAAATGTTGGAGCTTTGTATTTGTATTTTCTTTTTAAGATGCTCCAAGATCAGTTTATAGTAAATATAAAAAAATATATATTATTAAGGCCCAGACTCTGCTACAAACTGACAGCAAGTGAACTGCTTGAAGAAGCAATGACAGTAAAACAAAAGAAAAAAAACCTCCACAGATTCAGGCTCCATTAAAGAAATTAAAGTATCTAAATCTGAAACTACAAGCTGCAATGTGGCCCAACAACATGTTATTTTGTGGGTGTTTGACAAAACTTTTATGCTGAAAAATATGAAAACACTGTGCCTCGTGTTTCCAAGTGATCGTGTGAGACAGGCGGGGTAACTGACAGGTCTTTGATTCCGATTGGGCAGCTGAATAGAGGGCGTGGCCGAGTGGAAGCATATTTTCCTGATTTGCTTATGTTGTTGGAGCATTCACCAGTGGCAAAAATGAATATAAAATGTAAAAAGCAATATATAAGAACAAGCATGTGCTAGAAGAGCACGATTACATTATTATACGCATTCAACATTTACCACATATATAGATAACATGGATATTGTTTGAATTAAAGTGTCTCAAGTATCAGAGAAGTGGCCCCTTATAGTCATCAGAGCATACAGCGTGAACCGTGGCGAACTTTTTCTGAATTTAACCCATTCACCAAGTATAGCAGTGGGTATCCAAGAACCACACTGGGGCACGGGGGTTCAATCCATAAACCTTCTGATTGCAGGGGCAAAGCATCTACCAACATAAATCAAGTTCCCTGTGCAAACTGTGAAATTTACTACATTCATCTCCGTACATAAGCAAGGGTTAAACAGGTACTTACATTTGCTGCTTTGTATTTTTTTGTTTTTAGTTCTCTCTCCACTCTCCAGTGTGGAGAGACTAATAGAAGATATAGTAAGATTTACCTCTGTGACTTGCGCCAGATCTAATTTTCCTTATTTATAAAGCAGTCATCATATAAAATGAAAATCCTCAACATGTTTCTGCATTGTCCTGCTGAGTGGTTTTGGTGAAAGAGGACAAACAACTGCAGAAATTATATCTGCATAGCCACAAATCTAGTGTAGCACCACACCACTTATAAAGGAACATCAATCTAATTGTGTTACCTTGTGCACACACTGCATTTCAGTTACACTAGAACTCATTTCAGATTGAGAGATAAAGAAATGTAGGGGCCTTCCTGGGGAGGCTGACTTCTGCACATTATGATAAATTAATGGTAAATACATCACAAAACTTAGTCCTTGCATTATACAAACCAACATTGCAATCACGACATATTTGCATAGCTCTAAACGAGCGGTGTGCAACACAGACGTAATTTACACACTTAAAATAAGCACAGGGTTCTTAACAGAAGTGTTTGATACTTCAGAAAAAAAACAGAGCTCCGCAAATCACGTACACAAAATTTTACAATTGACGTTAACAGGGAAAAAAATGGTCACAGCACTAGATTCAGAGAACAGTCACGCAACTCGCATCAAAGAACGTCGTTGACGCTGTATTTGATTCGACCACTATCTGCCTATAAAAGTATTTCACCATAAAAAAAAAAAATCTTTTGTGCAAGAATTGGTGCAAACACATATGCTGCGATTGACAGCTTTAACAATACAAGATCTTTCGGGGGCTTTGTGAAAGTGACCATTCCGTAATATGAACACACCACAGCACAGCGCTAAAAGCACACCTTTCCATCTCTACATTTAAACCCATTCACCAAGTGAAGCAGTGGGCAGCAGGAACACAGCACCCGGGGAACAGTGTGTGGGGACGGTACCTTGCTCAGGGTACCTCAGAGGTGCTTAGCAGCCTTGGGAATCAAACCCATGACTTCCTGATCACAGTGAACGCCCTAACCACTAGGCTACCAGCTGCTTTGTGTGATCTGAGCGAGAAAGCAAACAAAATGGTTATATATGATTGTCCATGATCTAATGGCCTTTTACCAAAAGTAGAATACACTCTGTCCAGAGATCACACTTATAGAAACTACTGCATGTTTCATTACTGAGGGCATTGGTGCAGAAAAATGTAAGTTTGTTCCCTAAAGAGGATGCCTGCTTACTTCTAGTTGGAAAGGTTAAAACAGTTTGACAAAGGCCTTCAAACATTTGCTCACAACTGCAGAGGGCAGTGTAGGTATAAAAAATTAGAAATGGAAGATACTTAACAGCCTTTACTCTCTCAAATAAAGGCATAAATAAACATGAATCAGTTCAGATGAAGTGATACTGGTTTTAAGCAGATCAAATTTAATACTTTTTTGTCCCCCCATTTGCTACAGAAACCCAGGTAAAAAAAAATCCCACACTGTCATAAAATACAGCAGCAGTTGCCAGTAAAAAAAAACCAAAACAAAATAAATGCATTAGGATCCAGAGAGACAGAGGTAGGGATGGGATGATGGAAAGAAGGCAGGAGGGATATAAAGAAAAATATATTTCTGTATAAGAGGAGTGAGTCCAAAGACCTTTCATCCTTGGACAGAGCAGTTTGACATCCTGGGCACGTGCTGTCACTTTAATTCAATTGGGAAGGAGGAAAAAGAGAATAAACAAAATGATGCAAAGTCCTATCCAATCAGAGCGCTCTAAGGCAGGGGCATTATTCATGAAGGGCCAGTCCTTCATTTGATTGACAGACAGTGTACTCCTCCTTTTCAGCATCTGAAACTGTCTGCTTATGTGTGCGCATGTGTTTACATGTGGGTTTGTGGTTAATTAGGGTCCACACACACACACACACACTCTCTGCAAAAGAAAGACATGTTTCTTTCCATATTTCCTCTTTCATTCTTTTTCAATTTTCTTCCCATTACAGTTCCCGACTACCTAGTAGTCATCCAAGTCAAAAAATTCGTCGTCATCTCCTTGGTATTCCATCCCTTGGAAATCCACTCTGTACCGCAAGATACCTGAGAGAGACAGAGACCATAATTTCATTAATGATTAATTCAGCAATTACAAGCTTTACAGACACATGGAAGTCCTCAGTGGAACACAGTTTTCACTCTAAATTTATTAGTATTGACTAATTTACATCATTTAAAATGTTTTTTTTTTTTTTTAATGGTCTAGGAGAAAGTTTTTACCCAACAAGCTACAAAAATGGCCTAAGCATTTTTCCACCTATTCCACCACCAAGAGTGCAACTAGTTATTGAGATGCATGACGATTCCCAAATATAATGCCCTCGCATACTCCTGCCATCTCAACCCCACCCCTTTCACCACTATACTAATTATCACACTATGACAAACCAGGAAGAGGCCACTTTGGATTAGATACAACCTCAGATTTCTTCTTGAGGACACATTTGTTCACCAAAATTAGGAACTCTTGTATCCGAACGGTAAGTTTATTATACATACACTACTCACAAAAAGCTAGGGATGTTTGGCTTTCCATGAAATTTATGGAAAATGTACAAAGTTCACACTACAATGATGTATCATGAAAGTAGGGCATTTAAGTAGAAGCATGCAATGGTTTCCTTATCTCAAACAATTCAGCGAAACAAAAGCTAACAGTTGTGAGTATACCAGAACAAAAACAAAAAACTCAGCTAACGTCGTGTCATGTACCCTCGAGCATCAAGTACAGTTTGACAACGACAGGTCATGCTGTCGACAAGTCGATTTATTGGCTGCTGAGGCATGGCATCCCACTCTTCTTGAAGAGCAGCCCTCAGGTCATTGAGGTTCTAGGGCACGTGCCTCGACACACCAAACCCCTAGTTTTTCATGGCAGGCCAATCCATTCAAGGTACCCCAGTCTCCAGCAGCCGCTCCCTAATGATGCGACCTCGCTGAGCTGAAGCATTGTCAACTATGAAGATGAAATTAGGCCTGTGTTGTTCATGCAGGGGAACAACGACCGGATTAATCATGTTATTCAGGTAGTATGGGCTTGTCACTGTACCATTCACAAAGTGTAGGGGAGTTCTGTATTGACTAGACACACCTGCCCACCCTCTACCACCACCACCACCACCACCACCACCGGCTCGTCTGGCTGATGCATAGCACTCTCCTTGACATCTCATTGCCGGCCATCATTACTGCTCAAGGTGAATCTACTTTCATCAGAGAACAGCACTGAGGCGCACTGGTCTCTCGTCCAGCATAAATGCCCCCTTGCCCCAACAAGACGATGACAACTGTGCCTGGTGGTGTGGTCAGGTACACTTGCAGGTCATCTAGCATGGAGAACACGCCGATGTAAGTGGTGTCGAATGATCTCGCAATGGCAAGGTACTGTTGATCAATCGTCAGAAGTCGTCTTGGTCTCATGATGCCAAAATGTGTACAGCATGATGGGGCCGTTGTCAGAGAACAGCAAGTTGTGTAGAAAGTACTGAAACATTGAACAGTTGGACATGTGCATTCAAACGTTCAGGGAAGGTCACATTAAGTTCACCTATAAAGGTTATAGTGCATTTTAGGTTCATCCCAACTTTTTCTGAGAAGTGTATAAAAGGATTTCATTTTTTACAACACTGCAATGATGAATACAGAATACATGAAAACAATGCAATTACTACAAACATGTGCACACTGCTACTACACAATTACACTGCTAGTCAGATTAAGGTATACTTGCCTCCAATTCCTCCAAAGCCTTTGACAAACTGCGACCCCTCCTGACTCTTGTCTGTGACTATTTCCAGAGTGGCACCAAATTTCTTATAGCTATTAGCAAACCACTCCAGTAGTGGCATACACTCAATCAGTTCATGCTCCTGCCCTGTCTGAGATACAAACAAAAATTGTGGAGAGAGAAATGAGTTCATTTTTAAAAAATATAAAAATAAAAACTAACATGCCAGAAAAAAGGGTCTTCATAATCGTTTTCCCTCTTTATTTAAATAAAGTTTAGCCTATTTATTCAGCGTGGCCCATTTCCAAGAATAAAGTTCATCTTGTCTAGACAAGTAATTGTACAGACAGGTTCAGGCTTTAAAAACAAAATATAACCCTTCAGAAGGGTTATGTCCAGCAGGGACAAACACACCTCTTTGTCTGTGAAGTGAGACTTATCCTTCTCTTGCTCAGGTGTTAAATAAATGGTCTTCTCATCTGAAATAAACAAAAGGGTGAGTAACGATCCCTGAGAAAAGTTCAAATGTAATACACAAGAAGTGCCTAGGTCAAACAGGTTGTAAAAATGAAGGTTCTAAAACAAAAGAAATAATTTAGCTTTGGTGAGTTGAAGAGGTTTTTTTTGCAATAGGACATAAAACCAGCATTGAACTAGGTCAGGGTCAAAATGCAAGTAAGACAGCAACTGAGCAAACACCTGACAGCTGGCTGATATGGTGCTCAGACAACGGTCTCCAATCAATTTCAGAAACACCTCCTTTTGCAGGAGGTGTTCTTTTCCCAACCTCAGTGCTTGTGGTGTATCTTGCATGTATCGAATATTATTTCTTGCTTAGACGTTTAGAAAAGCTGACAGTATGATTTTCAATTCCCTTCACAGAAGAAAGGAAAAGAAACTATTATTTCAAAGAAACAAAACACAATGTTCAGCTGAGGAAATAATGGCTCTTCATACTGAGGTTACTTCCCACCTACTGAAATATTGTAGCAGACCAAGAAGAGCCTGGCATGGCAATGTTATTTTCTAATAGCAGTATAAGTCCTTTTAGCAGTATAATGTGCCCTGCCTTGAGGAATATGGCAAACAGTTAAAAATGTTAATTTGGCCTTCAGCATCCCCAGATCACAATCCAATTAGGGATCTGTTGGATGGACTAAGTAAACTAGTTCAATACATGGAGGCCACACCTGCAATTTACAAGAATTAGAGGATCTGCTCCTTGATGTCAGACACCACAGTACACCTTCTATGGTCTAGTGCAATCCATGCCTCAAAGAAACGGCTGTTTTGGAAGCCCAAGGCGGGGACCTACACAATATTAAGCAGGTGGTTTTAAATGTTATGGCTAATGGCTGTATACTTCCTGCATTGTGTGGTGAAGTGCACCAGTGACATTTTTTAATTTCCGTTACCCAAGGGACAAGTGTCTGTGTAAATATTGTTATGTCTGCACGTATACATACCATTCTCCGCACCAATGCCCTCAGTCCCATGTACTCGTAGGATGTATCTCATAGTGTCCAAGTTCTCGTAAACAATGAGGATCTCCACGGCTCCCATTTCAAGCGCCTTAAGTGTGTCTTCCACACCAAAACAGTACTTGCCCGTGTCCTGGCTAATCTCATCAAAATAGCGACCTGAAAGTCGGAAAAGGCATTCAATCATATAAGGTGGCCATCAATATTTAATCAAACAAAGCATTTCTGATCGTCATCTCGTTCATTCTCTTGCTCTCCTTTTGCAAGCATCTATATGACGACATCTGCATGCAGATACCTGTATGTGTGCCCACAAACCTACCTATTAGTTTCTTTTCTTGAATGAATTTGACATTGGAAAGAACCTCAGCTGATAGCTCAATGGCCTGGTTGAAACCATTCTCCCCTCCATAAGAAATATCCACCAGCTTTAAAACTTTTGCTTGTAACCTCTGTAACACAAATGCATTCAAATATCAAAATGCATGCTATAACACTTTTCAGTTAAATAACACCTTACATTCTTTTAAATAAAAGTAGAATTGACATTCCTCATTTGAGGCGAGGGGGCAGCACAGAAATAGTTCGACAGTGTTTAGGGTGGAATATAATTTGGCCATTTATACCACCCCCACCACAGCAAACGTACTGCATTAAGTGTTCCACCAGACAACAGTGGAAAAGAAGTAAAAATGCTGAGTAAAGAGACACATGAACAAAATGCCTCCTGCATTCACTTTGCCACTGCACTACATGAAACAAGCTCATGTCAGTGACACTAATATTTTATGTTCTGATACAGAGCATTCAGTTCAAACATTTGTAAGGGATGTAAGGGTTGTCAGAGCTGTGTAACAAGAGCAGAGAGAACAAAACTAAGTAATCACTGGTACAATCGATATTTGCAAGTTCAGAACAGGCTCTTGCCTTGTTAATCAGAATCTGTATTTCAGAGAATCTGGATGTTTTTCTCGCATCACTACACAATCTGAGGTGTAGGCCTCAGTGTGAACTGTAAAGGTTGTTTCCCGAAGAGATACTTTTAAACCAAGGACACAAGCTGGTATAGGACAGCAGAGAGCATCCAGCAACATGAGTTAGAAGATATTCAAGAAGGGTACAGTAGATTACATTACCTCACTGGGCACAAATGATTTATTGATCTGATGGTCAGTAAAGAAATGACCCTGTGGGTCAGTACTCCATGATTGGCAATAGAAGCAGAACAGAATTCCTTCACAATTAAACACCTGACTGCACAAATGCCCAGAGGCACTAATTAGGTCAAGAGTATGACCTTCAAGCAGGCGGTGAGAAATTGAACAATTAGAAAGTCATCTCAGGAAGACAATAGTCAAGTTAAATTCAAAGTGGGACTAATTTTCATACTGATACAAAAGTAGCTACCAGCTAATAATACAATTATTATCACAGAAAAAAAGAACACTGAGGTTCGGCACAAGTGAAAATACGACAATGCACAGTAAAACACCAAGACTGCATACTGGACAGTACTTGTAGAGCTTAAATGGCTCAGCTCTACTTGTCTTATTCAGTTTCACGGTTTACACAGAATATGATACTATATTTGAAAGCAATTCTGTCATGGTTCAAAGCCAGCTGAAAAGGTACCAAAACATGATATGAAAACTACTGACAAGACAGATAGAATTGTTACGTCATACTGAAAATTCTAAATTCTACTGCATTCGTTGCATTAAAGAGGTGCCCTGTGGTGTCAACTACACCGAGGACTGCAGTAGAAAACACACAAGGTACAATGTACCAAAATGTGACAGTGGAAAAGAGACTACAGAAACATATGTATGAATGGCGCTTTAAATAAAGCATGTTTATGCTCTTACTGGATCGAACATGTCGGACTGGCTGAGTTCAGTTTTGAAGTCTGCAGATCCAGCTAGCACCATGCCAGCCACGTTAACCTTATCATTGGACACAAAGAGCTGCACTGCGGTCTCGGCCACTTTTCGCACATAGTTATGCCTCTTCTCCATTCTCAATCGCGCAAAACGCAGTGCAGACTGCCCTCCTCGACCTGAGAGAAAGAAAGTCAGTTTTACTGTTCTGCTCAAATATGTGATCAAAGGAAGTTTAATTTAAGCTCCAACATGTTGAAATGGAAAGTGACATTGCAGTAAGACGACACCACCGTCATATCAATTCCTATTTCGTTCTGCAGAGCTACTAAATGTGCAGGGTAGGGCTGGTCCAAACAGCATTTTACACAGTTTGAATACTTGTTGGTATTCTTGAACAGGCAAGTAAATACTCAGTCACTCCTAAAAATATTTCATTTGATAATGATCTAAAGTTTGTTCATTTTTTTTTTTTTACAGGTCAATATATATAAAGTTTGTGGAATGTATGGTACATATAGGAGCTAAGAGGTACTCTTAATAATTTGTTCCACATCAACACACTTACATATTTGAGATGATTACTCAAACATGTCATGCCTCCATGATACCAGCCTTTTATTGCAGTTTTTTCCTCTCATTTTTGTCAGATAATTTAAAGTGATTATACCATAATTTCTAAGGCATCTGTGATATTGCAGCTTCAGTGACTGCAGGGGAAAATGGTGCAGATTGACGTTCTTTAAGGTACAGTAAAGTGGGTGCCTGGTATTGGCTATAATGCTGGTATTAATATTATTCAGGCCAGCCATATTGTGTGTGTTTTAGTACCGTGTTTTTTGGGAAGGTCCACTGTAAATTTGTGTAGCACTTCTCTAGTGTTGCCCTGTAAGGTCCCAAATAGTGCGCCGCTGCCATCAATCACTATGAAGCCAAACTTACTGTCATCTGACAACAATGCTGTAAGAGCCTAGAGGAGGACACCACAAAGTGAGAGAAATAATATGAGGTGACACTGTGTGTAAAACCCAAACAACAGTGTATACTACAAAAACACTCAAAACACAGGGAGACAAACTGACAGCGGTGAAGGTCAAGAGGCTAAAACTGCATGAAGGAGCCCCTACAAGACTGAAAACAACTAAACACAAGTGTTTTTTTTAAAAATCCCATCCATTTTTACAGAAAGGCAATTTACACTGCACTTAAATGTCAGCTGTTACGAATCATTTCTTCCATTTGAGGGAATACTGCATTTGTACATTTGTAACATTTCTACTGTGAATGGTTATGCTGTCTTTTTTTTTGTGGAAAATTCATGGAGAATTACGCTTAAAGGGAACTAGTTTGCATCACACTGCTCCATTCAAATATATTCATGCAAAAATGAGTAAAGTTACCAGTCACATACTGACATTTTTCTAACACACACACACACACACACACCTAGTTACCTCAGTGTGAAATTTGTTATCACAGAGATAGAGCGAGGTATTGATGGGTTTGAAAGGCTCAAAGTCGATGTTGACTTTCTTCTCTTTGCCCTCCTCTGTCACAATGGTGCCACAGTACACGACAAGACCATTAGGGGGCACTGCAAAAAGTAAAGGCAAACAATATTACACTGAATGTACAAAAGGTTTAATAAGAAAGAACACAGAGAGTTTTGCACAGTACATACTCAAAGCCTTTATAAACTGCAATGAAATTAAATTACAAAAGCACTGCATTGATGGACAAACCAACTTTGCAATCATCTGACAGCTTTTTGTAAGTTAAATAATTCTAAAGAAAATGATTCTAATTTAGATTCTACTCTTTAGTCTACACAACCATGAAGTCAGCTGCTGGTCAAACACACCAGAAAATGTGTTTTATGTTCAGTGAAACGGGGCCAGAAAGTTTAAGAAATTATTTTCAAAAACCCGTTACAAAATACAGGATTAGCTATGCACCCATTAATGTTCGAGGTTATTGTTCAAGATGTTAAAGGAGTGTGTCAATGGAGATGTTCATGCTGCATAAGAGTGTAACACACATATGGTCAGGTCGGATAAGCCTTTCAGTTCTGAGCTCAGATAAATGGCGAAACTAGTGACTGCCACAAACTCTCAGAAAAACACAACGTACCTTTGTTGTACAGTTTGAGTCTTTGCTGTACTGAAGTGATTGCTCCCAACACAGAAAGCCTGTTGACTCTACTTTTGATGTTGGATGCTGTCCCAAACTCATCAGCCAACATCTTGGCCACTCTGGAGATTTGATCCTTAGGAGGGATGATCAATGAAATCATACTGGTCCCATTACTGGCAAAAAAAAAGAGAAGAAAACTAAATACTCAGGTCTTGATACAGACTCGTGGCCATGAGAAAAACAGGTTAGTCATTAACCCCGTCATTAACTCTCAACACTGTTATGCATCCTAACAGTCTGCACCATCTGTAAATGAATGTAATTTCACAGACAGACAACCTAAGTATATCTACTGGCAGAAAAATATGGCCAGTAGAGATAACACCAGAGTAAAAACAAGCATTTTTTAAATAAACCTCGCCAAGTCAACATAAGGATGAAAATAAATTGTCAAAGTTTGTGAGGTAGTAAGAATCACTGAGAGTGAAACTACACTAAAACAGTCTTAACTTTGTACTGTACACCGTGACCAAACATTTCCCACTTGTGGGGAAAAGAGCAAGTGTATTTTTGTTAAAAGTCAGTATTCCTTATACTGGCGGAATTTTGGTAATATTATCCAAGTGTGTCATAAGTAGATATATATACAAACAGGTGAGATGCTTGTTGCAAGTAGTAATAACTAGCAATCAGATGAGTTATACCTACAGTAATAACCAGTCAGGTCTAACCCAGTGAGAGAGTAGAAACCCTCTTAGCACACATGCATCACAGACCCTTATTTGTGACAAAAAGGAAAAGTCACCTAACCACATGTTGCTCATTTGTTTTAGTTGTGTCTCCTTGTTCGCACCATCAATGATTTGTAATTCTTACACTTGAATTATTCATAATATGGCCAAAATAAACATTACTTTAAAAAGATACACAGGTATCTCAATTCACAGTAGGAAAACAAGCTATATTGCAGCTCTTGAAAGACAATGGAGAACTTTGCGATTTAATCTAGAAAACTTTTTATAAAGAAAAAAGTACAAATGTGTCAGTGGGTTTAATCATACGCTGACACAAAACGATGAAGCTGAGGAGATGCACTGATATTGTGGAGCAAACATTAAATGTGGGATGTGGAAAGTGGGGCTGTGTCAGAAACAAAGGGAAAGAATGTGTTTGGGCTACAAGCAGTGATTGTTGGGCCAAATTAAAAGAGAATAAATCTTCATTAAGAAAACAATTTATTTGCTATGTTAACTCCAACATGCTTCGACAGAGATCTGTACTAGTAAACACTTATGCAGCTGCTGTTACAACCGAGGACAGATATCAAAGACATTGTTTGTTATTCACACATGGCTCTAAGAATGGACAAACAGGATCATGTCGGTGCCATCACTTCCCCAGACGAGAGAGAATGCAGTGTCCGTTAATTTAGAGAGAACAGTACACAGATCTGTGCCAACACATACATTTACACTAGGTCCGTTTTTGACCCACACCACTTCCCCTTTTTCTTTAAGACACGGCATATCAGACTATTTCAATCGTATTCTTTAACCATGCCTTCAAAGTTGCCAGGCAAAAGACAGGGAAAGACTGCCTAATGTATTAGTCTACCAAAACAGAAGTTAGGAACAAAAAGTATGGAGTAACATTACATGCGCTCAAAGGGCAAACACACACAATGGCTGTCCTTGAATGAAGGACCAAACTGTTGTGACACATTGTGTCCTCAGCCAAAACTACCTGTCAAGAGGACGAGAGAGGAGGTGACAAATAGAAAAGGAAAAAAGGCAATGCTGACGTTGCTGTTACACACACACAGTGTGTATAAGCGGGCGTGTGTAACTGCCCGCTTACATGAACATGAGCCGTTATCAACCACCACAAATGACACATTCCACTGTAAACACATGCCTTGGACCCAAATGACAACACACAACTAAATACAGGACGGTGGGGGTCATATAAACAAGTTCAGCTTGCTTAATGCTCAAATGCCAGGATGTGATACATTACATTAGATTCATCTGCAAGAGACTCTTATTCACAGGACAGACTGTTTCAGGACAGTGTGAGGACCACAGTAGGGTCCTAAGTTGCTAAAAACTTTTTTGATAGATAGATAGATAGATAGATAGATAGATAGATAGATAGATAGATAGATAGATAGATAGATAAACACATACAGACAAAAATGATATCGGGGCCACTATTAACTGTTGATTTAATAAAGCCAAGTATCTATCTGATATCCTGTGACAATTTGTAGTATATTTCCCAGGTGAGATGTTTGTGGCAGGGCAAGTTGTAATAACTAGCAATCAGATGAGTAAGACTCACAGCAATAACAATAATCGGGTCTAACCAAGAAAGAGTGAAAACCCTCTAAAAACAAATGCATCACATGCCTTTAATTAAGAAAACTCAGGAGCTTCAGGGCGTTTTTGAAGCTTTGTTATGTGTAGGAGAGACGTGGAGCATGAACCTCTCTCAACCAGCTGCTGGTTGATCACATCAACCGCAAAAATCTCCAGTGGACGTCCCAGTTCATTCTAGACCATGACAGCAACTTCATTCAAGGTCCAGGGACTGAGAGAAAGCATGAATTACTGTAAGGCACAATGGCTTTTGGAGAATTTAAGAGAGGAGTTAGCATTGGCTAATGTTACGTTTTCAAGCCCATACCGGCATGTCGTCCCCATCTTGGCCTGTTATGAACACCAGAAACACCACACTTCCATAAACACACACTATCCACACCTCAAGCCTCAGATAACCCCGATTCCTGTAGCCTTGCTCCTCCCAAGGCCTGGCTATACAAGTTAGCCACCTAGCAAGTTGGACATCCGTCTAGAGCCCACCTAGGAAAACCTCGGCATGTATTGAAAAAGTGGGAGCTCTCTGGCTTCACTTGGGTTCGTAAGCAAATCAAGTAGCGTGTGCAAACTTCCACGTACCCTCTTGCCGCCTCCAAACTTTTAATCAGCTTCTTAATTTTCCAGATCTCCACGTTCCTGTCCGCGGCGCTCGGGTCGTCCGCCATCTTCCCTGCTGTCTGTTAATCGCTTCGGCGCCTAAAAACAGAGAAAACAAAAGGTAAATAGTAAACTAAATTGTCTATTTAATGTTTAAAATCACCAATATTTTAAAATAAAAGCCTAAAAGGACGCTACGTGGACCATAAAGCGAAGAGCGGTGCTTTTTGAGCGGCACAGTTAAAGTTGGCTCGTCTGACGCAGCCCAAATCAGGAGGAAGCTGAGAGAGGGGAAAATCCGGACCCTTAGAGCTTTTACCCTCTAAACAGACCCTCAGAGCCCACTCAGGCCTTCCGAACAACAGAGAGACGAGCGTCTTTAGTCGACCATATAGGCTCGGTGTGCAGAGAGGGTTCTGGTGGTCTGGAAGGTCTGGCGGGCTTCGAAGGAGCTGAAATATGGGCAAATATGGACCCTTGAGGTTCTTTTACCCTCTTAAGAGCCTCTGAGTTCACTTAGAGCACCTTGCAGCCCTTCCGAACAACAGAGAGACGCCCGTCTCCAGTCACCCATCTCGGCTAGACGTGCAGAGAGAGGTCTGGATGGTCTAAGAGAGCCAGGGCGGCTTCAAAAACAAAGCGACCCCCCGTACCTGCCGCAGAGTCCGCCGCTCCTCTTCTGTGCTCCCGGCCCGGTGTGACACTGCCTCCCTGCCGGCTCCGGCCCTCTCCGACGGCGCGTGGTGCGAAAAGAGGGACTCACATGTGGAGGAGGGAGTTTAATTTTCCTCTTTTCACTTCCTAGAGACGCGCGGAGGCACAGAGACCCAGCGAGCCCTGATTCATCTACACACCCGTCCGTCACACACGCAACAGGACGTGCGTGAAAAACAGTGGCCGCGGGCGGAGCTGGAAAATGCAGTTCTCTGGTGAATTTTTTGTAGGCAAGCTTGTACTGACGTCACTCCGCCTTACATCGGGATTTAACGTTTAGTCTGTTCAGTTTAATTCAGTTCCGTTCAGTTTAATTCAGTTCAGTTCAAAGAGCTTTACTGGCATGACCGTGAAATGAAACAGTAAAATAATTAACAAAATAGAGTGAATATCAGTACAGATATAAGTAATAATAACATTAATACTACTACTAAAAATGATTATATTTAAATAGTATCGCTTTCCGGTTTAGTTCATAACAGACAATAACGTAATTGAGGTTTTATTTTGTTTACACCTCACTTCTTTTCGACGTACCCCATTCTAAAGCAGATTTTCCCCACCTATTATTTGCAATAGTCTGCTGCATCATTTAATTATGTGTAATGTCGTGATTCCTCAGAACTCCAACCAGGGATACAATAGGTGACGAAAACAAGATAGATCAAAGCTTTTATTGTTAGATTGATCGAGATAGATAGAGATAGATAGATCAATGTTTTCATTGTTAGATAGATCAAGATATATAGAGATAGATAGATCAATGCTTTTATTGTCATTGTACAAGTACAATGAGAAGTAGTTTCAAGCATGCAAGCAAATATAATATGAATAAAACGTGTATATACACTATAGTCATTGTAAAGTCCAGTGACTAGAATAATTGCAATGTTGTGCAGGGCTGGAATGAGTGCAGATGAATAATTCAGTCTTATAGGTTTGTTGGGGAGAGTGAGTGCTGTGAGTTCTGATCCTCCTCGACATCTCCGCTGCTTTCGACACAGTCAACCACCAGATCCTCCTCACCACTCTCTGATCTTGGGTCTCGGGCACAGTCTGGCAATGGTTTGCATCCTACCTCGATGACTGGAGGTACCAGGTAGTATGGCAAGGCACCCAGGCTGCTCCACGTAGACTATCTACTGGTGTCCCACAGGGCTCTGTCCTAGGACAACTTCTCTTTTCTCTGTATACCAGTCTCTTGGGGATGTAATAGTCTCACATGGTTTCTCATATCACTTCTACGCTGATGATACACAACTTATTCTCTCTTTCCCTTCCAAAGATAACCAGGCCTCAACCCGCATCTCAGACAGTCTGGCTGACATTTCCTTTTGGATGGCAGCCCACCACCTCAAGATGAACCCCAGCGAGATTGAGCTCCTTTTCATCAAGCCATGATCTCATTGTTTCTCTTGGGAACTCGGTTATCGTCCCTTATAGATGAAGATCTGTCTTTCTCGCCACAGGTTGACCAGATCTCTAGAACATGCAGTCACCTCAGCAACTAACTACGTCTCATATTCTACTGCTTATTTAGAAAAAAAAAATCCTTCCTTTCTCTTCTCTCAACTTTTCTATAGCTTATGTTGTTCTGGTATTGTTTGGCATGTGTTGGCTGATTATTATTTGACAGATATTGCATAGGAGAAACGAATGTGCAGTATTTTAGTTAAATAGTTTACGTGGATTTAAGCTGTTTACAGGTTTAACAGTTGTGGACTACCTGAGCACTGATGTACGTCACTATGGATAAATGCCGTAAATGTAAATGTAATGATGCGTTGCAGAGTCTGTGATCACTGTTGTGTACCTGTAGAAGTTCACCAGCAACTGATTTTTTTTTGAAGGCCGTGCTTTCTTCAGGCACCGCAGGACGTGGAACCTCTGCAGTCCTCTTATAGTCATAACTGATGTGTTCATGGTCCATGATAGGTCTGACATGAACCTCAAGAAATCAGAAGCTCTGTACCCTCTCGCCATCCACCCTCTCGCCACCAACACTGATGGGGTGATGGCCCACTTGTTTCTGTCTCCTGAAGTCCAGGATCAGTTAAAAAGTCCAGAATCCAGGATTGATACTAAAAAACAATGGCAAAAATATATTTATTAACTGTAAAAAAATTAAAAGCCCACCAACACAACAAAGAATTAAAACTAAATAAAAGATTCAATTAACACAGCAAAACGAACTAAAATGAAACAGAATGGCAGGTAAAATCAACTTTGTTTTTGTTTTGATTTCCACTGTGACCACTGTGTTCAGTCTGATTTCTTGTTCCTGAAGGTGGCAGTAAAGCAGAAGCTGCGGCAACTATAGAAAATGGTTAGTGTGCAAGCTCTTATTATTTTGACTTTTTTTTGAGCGATTCTTTAACATATCTCTCATTCTGTGAGAATATTTTTTCTTAATAGTTTAAAACCTAAATGTTACCTTGTTTCTAGAGGTTTCATTTGAAACTACACCATATAGACAAATGTACTGGGGCACACCTGTTTTCCCTTACTTCCAGTGAAGGGCTTAATATTAATGCCTCAGCATACCAAGACATTTTGGTCAACGGCATGCTTCCAACTTTCTGGTCCCAGTTTGGGGAAGAACCTTTTCTATTCCAGCATGACTGTGCCCCAGTGCAGAAAGCGAGCTCCATAAAGACATGGCTGGGTGAGTTTAGTGTGGAAAAACTTGACTGACCTGCACAAAGCCCTGACCTCAACCCCATCCAACGCCTTTGGGATGGAACCGAGATTGTGAGCCAGGCCTTCTCTTCCAACATCAGAGTCTTATCTCATAAATGCTCTACAGAATGAATGGGTACAAATTCCCACAGAAACTGTAAAATCTTGTGGAAAGCCTTCCAAGAAGAGTAGAAGCTGTTATAGATGCAAAGGGGGACCAACTACATAATAAAGTCTATGTATTTGAATGCAGTGTCAGTAAAGTCCCTGCTGGTGTAGTAGTCAGGCGTCCATAGAGTGTATTTTTGTGTGTTATGGTTTCTACACAATTTAATTTTGGCTATCAATGCAGGCAATTTAAAGTTGTTCTGTACTGATTTATTACTCTTCCTTTAAAAACAATGATTTTGTAAGTGATATTTGGGGTCATGTATTCTCTCACCCTAGCTTTTTCAAGATCTGTAAACCAACGCTTAGAATCACTGAAAAATTCAAACTAAGTCTAAACCTAAATAAAAACGAAACAAAAACCAGCAAATTCCTCAAAATAAAAATACTCATGCACTTGTAAAAATAACTAAAACTAACTAAATAAAAAAACTAGATAAAAATAAAAACTAGTGAAAATTAACTATAAACTAAATTAACCAAGCCTGACTCCAATTACATGCCTATAAAATATGTTTCTGTGCTGCATCTAAGCATGAGCCACAGCAGGGGAAAACCAAAACAAGAACAGTCATTTTGTTCTTTGTTGTTTAATACATCCAGTGCATTTATCAATTTCATACATACACACATAGTGTTTCTGACTTTCCTCTCATGAATATGACTTAACGTAACACTGTGCATAAATTATTATCTAAAAAACAATTGTATGACATAATATTCAAACACCATAAATTAATAACATCAGCAGTTACTGCTTCAAGAACTACGAAGTAATTAGCTTTTTGCCCCCTAGTGGTCAGTTTCAACAGGTTTCTCAAAGCATCCGATATTTATTTTGATGTGGGTGTTCTGCTCTAATCATGTTATGAGTGTATTGAGAGAATTTAACTTCAGCAGTTCTATTTAAGTTCTATTTCTTAATAATATTTTCACAGCATAAATTATAAGGGGAAGTGTTTAGATACCTTCTATATTGTCCTCTAGTCTTGTAAGACTAAATCATTTACCGTTTCAGATCAATAGGCTGCTTTGATGAGCCAAGAAATGGAAAAAAACAACACCCTATATGAATGAGTCATATTGAGTCTGAGACCCAGAAGCACTATTATATTGACCGAAAGGGCTCCCTAACCTTTCCACATGTTCCATTTTATTTTATTCCTTCATTCATTTTCTGCAACCACTAATCTTTATTATGGTCGCAGGTGCGATGCAGGGACTTGCCCTGGAGAGGCGCCAGACCACCACAGGGCGAACACGCACTCCATTTCTTCTATTTTATTTTATTCTTCAGCAAATAACTGCTCATTGTAAATGAATCTACACGTTAAAGTTATTTCATGTATTAACTTCTTTTTACTTAGAAAATAAACAAAACATATAATGTTTTGTTTATTTTCGAGTGTGTCTAAACATTCTGGTAGGACTGGAAAAACTGGTTTTATGAACCAAAAAGAGAACTTTTCTATTTGGTAATAGTTCACCTTGCTGAGATTGTGGAGAGAAGGATTTTACATATGACCCCAAGAATACCATACCCACAGTGAAGTATGAAGGCAGCATCATGTCAAAGAGCTGCGCTTCTTCATACAGTAAAGGGGCATTATTTCCATTTCAATGTTTGTCATTTTAAACATATACAGAGTGAAAGGAAACAATATTCCTCCAGGACCATGGCACAATGCAAAGAACAAAAACAAACTTCAAGACTACACAAGTGTGGGCATGACAGAACTAAAGAGAGAGAGCAAAAAACACTAGAACAATAGTACAACAATTAACATACAGTGCAGTTGACAGGAGCAGTAAAAGTACTAGAGTGAGTGAACATAGTATTGAGACACACTGTATTCTAGCAGCTGAGTGGTGATATGCACAAAAATGCAAAGACTGAGGTAGACAGCAATAAATAATTAAATTAATAAAAAATAGCAAGTAACAGCCATATGCACTGTATATAAATAAATACAGGGTATTTACAGTTGTAGTTAGAGAGTGCATATAGAATTACAGGCCCATCAGAGATGCAGTCATAAGCTTAGAGAATTGTCCCACAAACAGCATATATTGTTTGGGAATTGTTTGAGGGACATATGTAAAGAAAACTTCAAAATGTTGCCCAGGCATCCAAATACCCAAATCTCAGTTCACACAAACATCCATGGGGCATGTTGATACAACAAATCTGCAGTGGGTACAACTCACAACTTACCACAAGGCACTAATTTTCTTTAATTGTAATTCTACACACCCCCACGCAGCGTGGTAGGTGTTCTGACTCAAGTTGAGTGAGATACTGCTGTAACTGCAAACTAGCACGACAAAAAAGAATATGAAAGAAAAACACACACAAACAGATTAAATAGGCTTTACCTGTCTTGGCAGTTATGAAGGCTGTGCTTTTTGGTCTACAGGAGTGAGCGCGTGATAGTGCTTGATCGAGGGCTGCGCAATAGAGAGTGCGTGAGAGAGTGTGCGTGAGTGAGTGTCCGTGTGTGAGAGTGCGCGTGAGTTAGCTGCACGAGAGAGTGGGCGTGAGAGTGTGTGCGTGAGAGTGTGTGCGTGAGAGAGCGTGCGCGTGAGAGTATAGCACCGTCTACCAGGTATGGCCTGTGTGTGTGTATATGCCTTGCCATGCAAAAAAGGAAAAAAATAATCACGTTTCAGAAAAGGGGAAAAATCCACTTTCAGAACTAAAAGTAATGAGTAACGAGACCCTTGATAGAAATGTAGTGAAGTAAAAAGTACGATATTTGTCTTTCAAATGTAGTGAAGTGAAAGTCATAAGTTTCCAAAAAAAGTGAAGTACAGTACTCAAGTAAAGTTTTGGTTTTGTTCTAGGGATCAGAAATGTTACATGACTTCAGGTGTATTGTAAACACGGCTGTTTTGCAGTGTTGGCAGTCTTTATTGACTTTGGTGGCAGTCTTTATTGACTCGTCTTACCCAGTGGACAAGGTGTCTGCTGATTTTGTCCAACAGAATAGAAAGTCTGAACAGCATAAATATTTATAAATATTTTATAAAACGTGTTCAGGTTGCAAGGCGATTCATTATCTTACATGCTGGCCTCAGAAAATTCCTTGTCACATTTTTTCGGTGCTTTTTCGGACTCTAATCACTGAAATGGTAGTGGCATGTTAGTGAGCGCTGCATAGACTGGATCATACACAGCAGCACCTACCAACAAAGCAGACAAAATTTAGAAGTGCCAGGAGCACTGCTATGCCTGATCCATTCTATGTAGTACACACACAAACATTGTAGTTCCATGTTAGTGCCACTATAGCGCTGAGAATTATCTATTATTCAAGTAGGGGGTAACCATGTATGCTGTGATAAAGATGTACCTATAATGTAAGTGGACCTAATAAAATTCACAGTAGTGTAGATGCGGATGAAGTGGCCATGTAACTTAAAGCAGAAAGGATAGTGAAAATATAGATTTTTGATATTAAACTGAAAGATGAACTAGTTGGAAAACAGAAAAGAACAGAAGATTTTTATATATTTTTATTACTATATTGCGGTTCAATCACATTACAAAAGAAACCTCAAATGAATTCAAGCTGATCTGTATAACTGATAAAAGCCATAAAAATGGACCAATCTGAGATCATCTTTGGAATGATATCATATTGTCTGGCAATATGATGGCTGTCTTTTTTTTTGCCTGGGTGGTTGGTTCCTTTGTCTTGTCCTCTTCTTTGAATTATGCTTAGTCCAGTATCCTCTCTCCTCAGGATTTCTCTTTTATTTTGTAGCCATCTTATTTTTTATATATTTGCTATTCACTTTTTTAAACTCTGAAAATGTTTTTTTTTTAATTGAATGACTGAGACAGCACAGCAATGCGCAGGGTTTTTCCCAGAACAGGTTTAGCATGGTCTAATGATAACATCTCTCGTGTGAGCCAACATTCTTGTGGATTTAGGGTAAATATGACAAGTAGTTTAAATAAGTAATGTAATCATAATTAGTGGCAGTTGGGTGGCCTAGTGGTTAAGGCATCCGCCCTGCGACCAGAAAGTCCGGGTTCGATCCCCAAGACCACTAGG
>JBBPDC010000129.1:3390810-3402692 GCA_037974485.1 Hemigrammopetersius urotaenia | reverse complement strand
GAGAGAGAGAGAGAGAAGGAGAGAGAGAGAGAGAGAGAGAGAGAGAGAGAGAGAGAGAGAGAGAGAGAGAGAGAGAGTATGTGTGTGTGTGCGTGTATGTGTGAGTAGAGGGTTGCTGAAGGGCAGTTCTCCTATCTATTAAGCAGAATTGCAGAAAATAAAATATATGAGTAATAAATTGTCGACATGAAATATTAATTTTCCAATTCTATATCTTATCTTCTTCGAAGAGAGCCATTTATTTTCTCATTCTTTCTCTCTCTCTCTTTCTCTCTTACACACATTCTCAAACACATGCTCTGAGTTCTGTCAGTCCTGTTTAAACTGTCTGGATCCAACTTAAAGAGAAAAAAGAATCAGCATCTTGAGCCTTTCAGTGAACATAATTAATGATTAATTAATTAATTTCACTCAGTGCCTGATTTATACTATAGATTCATTGTGTGTGAGTGAGAGAGAGAGAGAGAGAGAGAGAGAGAGAGAGAAAGAGAAAGAGTGTATGATGAGGTTACAGTCAGGTTTGGACAGAATATGTCTAACTATTGTTTAGGGTGAACTTTGTTGGGCTATATTTGGGTGTAGTCTGAACTTTCTTTGTCTACACCTGGGTTTAGACTGAATTTTCTTGAACAGCAATTTGGTTGTGGCCAAACTTTATTAGGCTCCAAGCAGGTGTAGTTTGAATGTTCTGGGATTATAATTTGCTTTAGACCAAACTTTGTTGGACTGCTGTCAGATTTAGATGGTATCTTCTTAGGCTATTGGATATTTATCAATTACTGGTCACCTGTTCACTGTTTTTAGACTGGGGCAGTTGGAATTCTAACACTGCACAAATGCACTGTGAGTGTGTGTATGTGCGCGCGCGGGAGAGAGCGAGAAAGCGAGCATGAGCGCTGATGAGATAGCACAACTCCAATGCGGACAATTTTCTCATTCCCAGTGGCTGCTCAGAGCGCGTGCTCGTATTTGTCACAGCTTCTCCGTGCGCTGCTTTAGTTTGTCACTCACTTATTCTTTTTTTCTCTCCCTCGTTCATTCTTCACTCTAATCTCCACAGTAGCATTCTTGTCACATCGCTCTCGCCTTTCCTCTCCTCCCTGAGAGAGATGGAGCGAGGCTTTATGCTCTCGCTCTGAAATATTAAGTGGATTAATGAAGAATTTAAGAGCCGCAAAGTCATAAATATAACACCGTACTTTAGAGATGGACGGGGCGCCGAGACACAGTGCTGATGGCTCCGTATCTACTCACACTTTATTAGTGCAGCAGATCAGACTTACTTCATTTAAAGAGGCGGAATTGTGTGTGTGTGTGTGTGTGTGTGTGTGTGTGTGTGCGTGCGTGCGTGCGTTCGTGCGTGTGTGTGTAAGTGTGGCTTAAGCAATAAAGGTTATACACAAGGGAACGCTGATTTGGATACAAAGTTTTCCAAAGACTTGGGCCACTGGAGGCTTTTGCCCTATTTAGAAATGTCAGGTCCAATGAGCCAATCATGTTAGGGCATTCGCCTAATAAAGAGGTAAATGTAGGCCAAGCCTATATTAATATTCTTCCTTTTTTCTGAATAGAATGCCTTATTTGACTCTTAACCATCAGGAATTTACTAAAGAAAGACATTAAGACAACATTTCGTTAAATACCGTCCTCTGAAATATTGCTTGCTTAGATCCAGGTTTCATTTCTTTTCTGTAATTTCCCTTCTTTCCTTCTGCCACTCATAAAATAATGCTAATAATAGCACTCTTTAATACCGAAAACAGCCAACAGTTTCAAAGGCCCAAGGCCATCAAGAGCTTTTGCCTTGTTTCGAAATGTCAGGCGAAATGAGCTTATCGTGTAACAACCTGTTGAACAGGTAAATGTCTGCCAAGACCAGGTTAATATTATCCTCGTAGCTGAGAATACATCAGGAGAGACAAAATCTAAAGAACAACATTAAAACTCCATTTGTCTTTGTCTTTGGCATGCCATAAATCACAGTATTAAAATGAATCAGATCTCATTATTTAATAATAATAATAATAATAATAATAATAATAATAATAATAATGATAATAATAATAATAATAAAAAATACACTGTGTTAGCACATAGAAGGCTTTGGCACTGCCAGACTGAAGGAGCTGATCATGATTCAGAACTGTTGAATGGGTGAATGCAGGTCAAGTCCATGTTAACCTCTTTAAATGCCAGGCTTATTACATTCTACAATAATTACATGGAAAACAATACAAACTGGCTGAGTTCTTCTATAGGAGTCAGTGGAAGCCTGGTCCTTGACATTTAAGAGGACGATTATTCCTCTCTTCAGCTGAGTAGTCAGTGACATATTTAGGCCTTTGGGAAGTCTGAACTAAGCTAAAGAAATATACATTAAGACTCTAGGTGTGTAACAATGCATTGTTTATAATATTATATCGCATTGTTTATAATATTATATCGCATTGTTTATAATATTATATCGCATTGTTTATCGTCCCACTTTGAGGCAACAGCGCTAACCACTGCACATCCACAGCATCAATGACAAAACATATTATAGCAAAATATTTAGATAACCTCTGAGTGAATTAACTCCTGTTAATAGATGTGTGCAAAATAGAAGTTCTTTAAATCAAGATCTTACTACACAGGAGCTAAAGTAAAGCTGTTTCTAAAGAAAGGTAAGCTGGGTATTACCTGCAGGGATGGTGTGTCTGATCCCTAAATTCATAGAAATAAACATGAAGTGCCTGTCATGTGACTCCAAAATAAAGCAATAGTGCTGTCGGGTTTCTGCTCTCATCTGGCAGTGTCTCCACCTCTTCTCTTTCTCGTCCCGGGTTGTGATTCCCAACACAATCTTAACTGTTCATCTGCGATAAACTCCCAAGATCATCTGGAGAGGGTGTCGCTTAAGCTTCGCATGACAGGCACTTCTCACATTAATTTCAGTAACATGAATCAGTTATGAACAGTATTAGCTTAAATTCAGCTCATGTTAAAAGACCTATAAAGACCTATTTACACACATCTGTTACCAGGTAAAATAAGTTACACATATATCTGAATATTTACCCACAATAAATGTTCACATCCTATTTACATAAACGATTAATCATAAAGCTTTCCAATTTGTAAAGCTCTGCATTTCTGTTGTTATGATTTGTATTTATGTGCTGATGTTACAGCTCATTAATTATCAGTGAATGTGTTGTAAATGTAACAAAACAGGTGTAAATAAATAGTATTTATGTAATTGCCTAGTTCATTTATAAAACAACAACTATCTGAACTCTCATGTATAAAATTTGCACATTTCCAAATTCTGTTGACCTAAAGGTTTGTTCATTGTTGTCCATTAATTTGTTTATGAGAGGTTCTATGAAGTGTTCATTAAATTCAATAGGCACAGAAACTCAACAATGCATTCAACATGAAAAGGCCTGAGCAAAAAAAAGCACTCAGTCCACTGATTATACAGCATGAAGTAACCTATAATAAAATTTAGCAAGCCTACAATGAGGGAAGACCTTCAAAACAGAAGAAAAGCAGAGAGGACTCCTCATAAATCTATATTAGAGGATAGTGCTTTATGAAATATTACTCATTTCTCAACACTTTAATATTAACAAATTAACACATTAACATCATAGTTATTTCCCAATGCTCCAAATGCATACAAAATGTACAGCTAAATTGTATATTTTGTGAACAGTTCGCCCCTATAAAGCATCTGAAGAAGAATCGCAGTTATCACTATATTAAAAGAACCTGGCCTAATTATTTTCCAGTCTTAGTATCCCCTTTATCCTTCTGCAAGATAATTGCTAATAATAGCTAAATAAAGCAGACTGAGAACAATTGCTGCGTCTTTCTCTGGAGAAAACACAAGCGCTGGCATATGCTGCATCTGTCCGCCACTCGCTCAGGGATGTTTTAAAACGTCTCTTTATTTTCTGACAGGGCTTGAAAACTAGAAAAAAAATGTGACATGTTGAAAACCGGCATTTTAAACACTCCAGATGGTGGGAATCCCCCAGCCACCACCTTCAAAAAAAAAGAAAAAATGGCTCCAGTGCTGCCGCCTGCACTCAGCTGCTTTTGTCAGGAGGGGAGATGGCCATTAAGGAACAGAGGAATTTAGAGAATCCCGCATCAATAAACACCTCTGGAATGGAGGGAGCATTCTAGGGCCTCCCCTGACAACAGTACCTGTTAGAGCTTTCTAAATGGTGTGAAGAAGGAAGGGGAAGAAATAAAGCAATATGTGAGTAGGGGAGAGAGAATAGGAGAATGAAGGGGGTGTTTGAGAATAGGAGGAGATACAGAGAGGGCAAGAGAGGGTGATGGAGAATAGGAAAACGGAGAAGAGAGAGAGAAAGTATGAGATGTGGAGGGGTAGGACCGGGAGAGAAGAAAAGAAGAGAATGAGTGATTTATGAAATAATTGATTTTTCCACTAGCCTCATGAATCAAAGCCCATAAAGTCAGTCCTTTGAAATCAATGAATGAATAAAGCTTATCAAATGAAGAGAAAAGATTGGATGGCGTGTGTCTAGTTTGAGAACATTAGCTATGAGTGATCTGTGGGCCGGAGCCAATGGAAAACAATAATACCACATTAAGATGAAAGAGAAGGCAGAGCGCCAGCTCACTCTCCTGGTAGCATGAAAGGCCACAAAGAAATGATAGGCATCAGACATGTGTGGTACCTTCCCAAAAGATCAATGTGCAAGTGTGTGGCTATCATCGCTGACATTCAGAAGGAGGGATGTTATGATGGATTTTCACATGCCTGCCGTGTTAAAGGGCCCATGTTTGGCCCCTGACTTTTTCTTAACCTCTGACATTTTTTGTCAGGGTTCATTAAGGTGTGTAACTTAGCTGGTAGTAATTGGGTCAAAAAGCAGATGATCTTTACAGGTGTGAAGGACAGACGTAGACTACTTAAGCACTGGTGTTCGTCGCTCTGGATAAGTGCGTCTGCCCAATGCTGTAAATGTAAATGTTCTACAGTTATGTCCTGAATCGGTCATGTACTCAATTACAATCGATTATGATATTGTCTAAATTATATTTTAAAATACACCTAAAAAGTTGTTTGAAATAAATTAGCTAATAGATTTGCAATTTGAATGACAGAAATCTGATGCTCATAGGGGTATGCAGTTTTAAATATCATGTAAATTAGGTCCAGTGAAGGGTTTTCTATTGCATACTTTATGCATTTTAAATAAGCAATAGCAATAATATAATAGCAATAATATACTGAATAATTGCAAGATTACTCAGTTATTCATATTATCAACACTATCAGCCTTGAATTTTACTACTAAACTGCACTTCTGTAAGGTTGTATGTACACAACCTTTCACCATAAATCCCTTTTTCATGAACTTCTAAAACTCCTCTCTGTATCTTATAAGACTTTTAGATACCAAACTTGATGTGAATAAACGACAGGAAAATACAGAATGTTTGTAAGCATTTTTTGTTACGGTTTTGTTAAGTTTTTGCACACTGGAAGGGATACATCATTAAAAACAGAAACTTCACTGTGTTGTTTGTGCTGAAAAACAGTCAAAATGGCTTCAAATGACAAATACATTCTCATAGAATGGACAAACAATGACTTTGGAAGCAAACATGTCATTGTGAGTTTTAACAAGTGTAAAAAACAATCCTTTTGATGTTTGTCATAATTCCAGTTGGTGGGACATTCTTTATCATGCTTGTCTTAAACTCAGGGCCAGGGATGATGGTTGAGTTTGTGGTTGAA
The DNA here is from genome assembly GCA_037974485.1 of Hemigrammopetersius urotaenia. Lineage (NCBI taxonomy): Eukaryota > Metazoa > Chordata > Actinopteri > Characiformes > Alestidae > Hemigrammopetersius > Hemigrammopetersius urotaenia. The sequence continues at coordinate 3,396,928 of JBBPDC010000129.1, read as the reverse complement.
ATTGTTGGTTGAGTGAGTTTACCAGCAAAAGTTTTTTACCTACTGAAAAATTCCATCAATGTGCAAAACATCATTTATAAGCATATTCAAACACCACACTTGGTGTTTTAAGGCATTTAGAATGATTTACGATTTTTAGGATTCTGTTGATAACCCAATAATTATTTTTCTGAATTATTAGGAATTTCTTCAGTAACTACTGTCAATGACCTTCTCTCTGATTGCCTGACCCTTTATCAAGTGAAATAAGGCCCACCACATTCAAAAATAAAATGTACAAAGCAAGCTGGGCTGAAAATATATTTCAGCAGCTCTTTTTGGATGCCAGGACCCTTTGGAAGGCTGTAATGACGGATTTGCTTCTGGACCGGAATCTTTGAATCTTGTGATCTAAAATTTGGCTGCAGACTGTCTGCTATGACACCATTCCACATCATGTCAGAATAAACAGCAGCTAAGCTACTGTAGGCTGAAACTGTGGTCATGTAGACATGTTTCAAAATTCAAAATGGGATGGTTTTGTAGCTTATTATCAGTATGTGATGCTTTACAGATGAAGAGTAGAATGTTCATAATGTTCACATTGTACCTAAACATTTTTAAGCACATGCTTTGGAAGGTCCCTGTTGTCGTTACACTTCTTATCAGTTTTACTTTGTGTCTTTTTCAGATCCTCATCTGAAGCAGTAAGCAGTATTTACTGAAATGTGATTGGTCCTCAACTCGCTGATTTTGGTCCTGAAGTGTCTGAATTTTCAGATTTAAATAAAGCAAATCCATCATTCATTTACTATTGTCTACTTATGAAAGAGCACTACTAAAATCACCATCAGCCCAACGGGTTTTGAAAGCTAAGAAAAAGATGAAAAGAGACAGAGAGGAAGTGGACAAGGACAGACTCCAGATTTATTCAGACAAACATTTTCCCATGGAACTGTTTTACAGATAGAATTCAAATTAATTCAAAAAAGAAAACAAGAAGAAAAAACCCAAAACAACAAACGGAACAATCAGAAAATAATTCAGCCCAGAACATCAACATTCCAGTGGAGAGGGCGAAGGAGAAAGAGTGGGGAAGAAAGAGACAGGCATAAAACTGAGAACACTAGTACATAGCGAGAGAGAGAGAGAGAGAGAGAGAGAGAGAGAGAGAGAGAGAGAGAGAGAGAGAGAGAGAGAGAGAGAAAGAGAGAGAGAGAAAGAGAGAGAGAGAGAGAGAGAGAGAGAGAGAGACAGAGACCAGAGACAGAGAGAGAGAGAGTGAGAGAGAGAGACAGAGAGAGAAATGGTTTACACTACAGTCAGGACTACAGGGGACTTAATACACTCTCTGCAATGCAAATGGACAAAGCCACACTACCATATTATATTACATCATTATTGTAGTACTCTTAATTCTTTTTTCCTCTGTTTTAATTATTTTCATCTTTACAAAGTAAAAAATATAGAGAATTAACAAAGGAGACTCTTGCAAATATGGCCATTGACTGGACTCTTTGTATCCATGGTATCTGCAGTAGCGTTAGCAGTACTGTTGAATGTATGTGTGTGTGTGTGTGTGTGTGTGTGTGTGTGTGTGCTTGTGTGTGCATGTGAAGTTGTGTGTGTTTTAAAGAGGTGATTTATTACACCTTTTTACAATAGCGAAACAAAACAAGCTTTATACAAGAGCAGGCCAGGCATTGGACACCATAAGCATGGGGGGGGGGGGGGGGGGTTCACTGTTTCCCTCAGAAGGGGGTCAAGATATCAGTGAAAACGTCCATAATATCCATAGAACAGTCATTTAGAGGCCAGACGGGGCAGATTGATGGATCATATATAATCTAATGTTTATGTATAATTCTGTGTAGCCCAATTGTCAATCTGTAATTCAGTATTGATGACTTGGTTGTCAATAGGGGCTGTAAGCTGCAACAGCTGTAGAGAAGGCTTGATTTATTTACACATCATAATACACTAGAACTGACTTACTGATTGATGATTGATGGAAATCAAAGTCATTAAGCACCAAGTCTATTATGATGGCAAGATGGAGAGCTTCACCATCTTTGCCTGCTTGAACTAAATTAACGAGCTTTAACTAATAATATGCATTTAACTGAATAGTGCTGTTATCTGGTGTAAATTGAATTCTGTGAAATTAACTTTTAAATTCACTTTAAAACTTTTTTGCCACTAAAAGAATCAGATATTTATGCCGTAAAAGAACAGAGGCTCTAACAGCAGGAAGCAGCAAGTCAAAATTACACGCTTTTTTACAGTCTTCCCTGCTGGAAGGTCATCATGTGGTCCAGGAGGAGGGATTGACTGTCTTACAGATCTATCGGAACTTGGTTTACAGTTCACTAACCCGTCACAGTAAATGAGATCTATCTGAGAAGAAAGTAAGTCAGAGAGAGGATGAGATGAGAAAGACAGTGAGAGAGGTGGAGAAGTAAAGAGAGAGATAAAACAGGAAAGAAGAGAGTGAGCGGGACTTCAGCGTGGGCTTTCTTTCATGAAGCCTAAGAGCTTTCATTACCTATCATCCACCAGTCCCTGTGATCATGAGCCACATCATTGCCAACGTCGTTTATTATCTGTCCCTGTCTCCCTTTCACCCTCCTCGCACACACTCATACACACATAGGGAGAAATATCTCAGGGGCATCAGTCCAGCAAAATACAAAATACTGATGACACATTAAGAAGATAAAAACCTGTATGTGCATAATTAAGGGTGTGTGTGTGTGTGTGAGGGAGAGAGAGAGAGAGAGAGGGAGAGAAACTCTGAACAGAACTAACGTGCTATAGTCAGAGAGTCAGTGCTGGTATCAGTAATGAAATGTGCTGTAATCTGTCTCTTCACTGATCATAGGCCAGAGAGGGGAACATGATTAAGCTCATGTGTTTCTGACAAGTCTAATCTGTTTTACTGAACTCTGCACCCCTCATGTCTGTTTCATACGGGCTGCATTTAACGTCAGATCCAGCCTCGTCCTCCTAAATCAGAAAGGACTACTTAATGACTCACTTGCTACCAGGCTTAATGCTGCATATCCATCCGGCACCACCATAAAGAGTAGTACATGAATGGCTGTAATGGGGCTCATTATTGCAAGATGGACGGAAAGAAACAAAAGACAAAGAGAAAAAGAAAAAAAACCAGAGTGATGGTCTGATATGTCCTACAGAAATGATCAATTTGTACTGTGCTCGAGCGTGTTTGACCCCAAAGTCCAGTTTGGACCTGTTTGAGGAGGTGGGCCACGCAGACTCAGGCATGGTACACTTATACTGTGATAGATAACTGTGCCCAAACGCAAGGGGCAAATGTGACTGTCCCACTTAACAAAACTGGCAGCAAAGGGATGACTTTGGTCAACAGCAGAGGTGCAGTATTTGCCAGAAATTTGGGCAGATAACAGTGTGCAGGAACAACTGGATAAAACACATAGGAACTCTGAGATATTTGATTAAAGTCGTCATTATCTTCTTGGTCAAGGATACCACAGCTGAAAAAGCTACAGGTTGGGTATCTGAAGGTAAATCTGGCAACTCACTGTATGAAAAGGAAAAAGTGATGTGATGAGTAAATGTGCTCAGGTCCAGAACATTAATGTAAGCACAGGCCAGGAAGGGATTGGAGAGGGGGCACAATCAAGCCCGGGCACAGTACAAGGTAACCAGGCCTAATGTAAGTATACCGTTGCAGAGTCAGTATAGCTTACAGTGATGCTGATGGGAACCAGGTGTCTCAAGAGTCTAAAGCCTCTAAAAGCTGCATCAAAGAGGTTAGATAAAATGGTTACAGACATGTTACTTTATGATAGTTTTGAGATAATGCTATGGCCTAAAATAATGTCGGAGAAATATGTGTGAGGCAAAATAGTACATACAAAAAACATAGTAAATGAAAGGGCTGTATTTGCATTGAAGACTTTGTGACCCTAGTTCCCATCGCCGCGACTGTAAAGAACATTTTCTATCAAACCCCCTGAATGACTTGGTTCACATCTCAGTAATTAAATCATGCAGAAATTCAAAGACAACTTGCTGCTAGGCTTCATGCTGTATATCCATCCACCACCATTAAAGACTATTGCTTAATGTTCGAGTGGAAGAAAGCGGTAAAGAAAGAAAGCAGGCTGCAGTTGTACGCTCTGTACACAGAGTGCTTATGGGGCAGGAGCGCAGGGAAAAAAAAACATTTGTAGCTTCCATTTCTTTCAAGCTACTGTCAAAATAAAATAGTGTCTGCTTCCGCTTTGATAAGCGTGATTTCTTCAACAAAAGTGTCACAGGCAGGTTAACAAAAGCACCCACCGTGACATTGAAGAAACAGGAGGGGGTTTCTTTCTTGCCCACTGTTTTTTTCTATTTCTGAATGAGAGAGATATTAGTGGAGATGCGAATGGGTCTGGATGAATGACCTGATGGCGTGTCAGGACCTGGACTTCACAGAATTGCAGACACACACCTGGAGGGAAGTCATAATCTCTCTGCAGCACATGGAGTAAGGATCTTTTGAACACATTGGGTAAAAAGATTAATTAATTACTAAATTATAGCAAAAATGTTTTTTTGACTTATGGTTGATCTGTAATTTGTGAAAGCTTCAAGAATTTTTGAAGAAGAAGTTAGAAGAAGTTACTTATGTGGTTGGTGGTTAAAGTTTTCTGAAGCACACACACACACACACACTCACACACGCACACAAAAACCCTTGGTAGCACTTGAGACAACTATCCAGTGACAAACTAAAGCTGAACAGCAGCAAACAAAATAAAATGCTTCGTATGCTCATTGGATTTTCCTCAGCTACCAACCAAACCAAAAACATCACCTTCTTGTCTCCACGTTGGGGAACATGCATAGAACCATTGAGGATCACACAAGACCTTCTAGGACACTCAAGAACCCTATGGGAGTTCTTTTTGTGTCTCATAGAATAGAACATCTATCTGCAGAAACATTCTACAACCCCTGAATGAACCTTCTGAAACACTCAGGAACCTTCCAGAAGGCCTGGGTGGGAGACACAGGGGAGACGGAGGAGGACACAATGTGGCACCTCATCTGTCTAAAGAGAAAAAGAAATATTTACAGCCATGGCTCTCGGATGGCTTCGGATTTTCACATTAGAAGCTCAACAGAGAACAAGAAGGAGGCTACGGATTCCAGTATAACAAACAAGTACAGAGAGAGACAGAGAGAGACAGACAGAGAGACAGAGAGAGAGAGAAAGACAGAGAGAGAGAGAACGAGAATAGGTGTATTGATTGTAGTATATGATCAGAACTTTTCCCGTTGAAAGAGAGACACTGCTTCAGTAGGAGTGAGATAGATAACAGTTGACTGATAACACGGGTAATAATACCAGTATGAGTCTTTGCGGTTTGATATTGTTAAAAGGAGAAGGGAAGATCAGAGAAGAAGGGGAGTTAAAAAGAAAAAGGAAATGCAGGCTGTCAGATGAGCACTGGTGTGCGGGGTCATGTTTAGAGGTGGGGTTATGTATTCAGAGGGGCAGGTCCAGGTTTGTGGAGTTGGAATGGCTTCAGAACTTTGCATTTAAATGGGAGTCCCTGGTTGGCCAGCAAAAGATTAGGGGGCAGAGCTACCAGACGTAACCCATTTCATCCTCTTTGTCGTCGTCTTCATCTTCATCATCCTCGATGGCCCCACGGGGACGGAGCCTGCCACGTTTCTCCTTCTGTCTGCGCCGGCCGTGCTGCTGAGGCTCTGGCTCCTCATCCTCTTGGTCATCGAGGAGAATCACAGCTCCTCCGCTGCCAAAATCCCCAGAAGTCTCCTGATCTTCATCTGCACACACAGAGTTTTGATTTGAGCACTATCAGAAGTCATGGTTTAATGATATGTTCTATAAGCATTATTTACAAGTACACTTGCACAAGTCTCTTCTCTCTTGTTGTCTTTAGTGTTTTTATACCTCTGCTGTATTGTTGTGTGGCTATAATCATATATTATTAATAATTAGTGCTGGGCGCTAGCGCGCTGCGTTAACGTGAGACTCTTATCGCTCGATAAAAAAAAAAATCGCCGTTAATCTATTCACAAAGTTGGGTTGGGAGCTGGGTCTGTACTACGCAAGCTATGATGACTTTCACCTTGA